>MU598598.1:1288432-1318360 GCA_024362625.1 Silurus asotus | reverse complement strand
AATTATAAAAAAAAAATATGGGAATGAAATAAATATGATTCAATTGTTTAGTGATTTTTTTTTTAAATTTCAATTACTATTTTACGATGAAAAGTTTTTGCATTTTTTTATTTAGAGCCGAATCGGACAGTTATTTAACAAAAATGATAATATCTATATTAGTAGAAAGATATTACAATACAGATGCCCACGATATGAAAAAAACTAAAAAAAATGTGATATAATTCATGATTATATTGATATTATGCATATTCTTATTGCCTAGCAGTAATTCTTTTATTATTTTTTTTACAATTAATATGAAACTGTATTTGTATAGCATTTTAAAAAATCGCAGTATTTGTAGGATGCAGTGTACAGATGCAGTGTGATGTTTTTCAGAATCTAAACATGACTATGTTAATGAAGTCTTCCTCAACTGCCACTACTTTTTTTATTTATGATGGAGAGAGTGAAAGGTGGAGAGTGAGAGTGAGAGAGAGAGAGAAAAAGAGAGAGAGAGAGTGAGAGTGTGTGTGTGTGTGTGTATGTGTGAGAGAGAGAGAGAGAGAGAGAGAGAGAGAGAGAGAGAGAGAGAGAGAGAGAGAGAGAGAGAGAGAATCAATGATCTGATCCACTGGCTGCTTCAGTAGCATGTCCAGCCCCTCCTCTCTCTTTAACCTCCTATCTTTTTGTCTCTCTACTTTGAAATTGGCCACCCAGCAGGTTTTAATAACTTTTTTTTATTTCCTACATCTCAGTGAAAGTGAAAAAAGTGTGACTGCTCTTTTTCATTGCATGGTCTTTAGGCTGAATGTTTAGGCAGAGCTGTTTGTCTTGTTAGACTCAATAGGCAGTTAGACAGCAGAGCCTTAAAGCCTCGGGGCCAAACTGTCCATAACAGCTGGTAAATAGTGTGTGTGTGTGTGTGTGTGTGTGTGTGTGTGTGTGTGTGTGTGTGTGTGTGTGTGTGTGTGTATAAGGGGGCTTTAAATACCCTAATTCAGTTTCATTCTCTTATATAACAACACTTATCTGTTGAACCTCATTTATCACACAGCTGCGTGTGATTTGGTTTTTATAGATCAAACTAAAAATCGTCAGGAAAGTGGTAGATGTTTAAGATGTTGGACTGCTGATTTGAAAGGTCATGACTTGACCCTCGGCTGTATTAATAAGAGTGTTTTTTTACTTGTCGCATGTACAGTGAAATTCTCACTGTTTCGAAGCTGCAGACATGATACAGCGGGCCTCACATTAAGGGGCCCAAGTGAAGCAGTTTGGTGATCCCAGGGCTTGAACCCCCGACCTTCTGTTTAGTAACTCGGGGCCTTAACCCAGGTTTTCACATGTCTCATGAAAGCGGGAGAGAGCGCAGGGTCAGCCATGATACAGCACCACTGGATCACAGAGGGTTAAAGACCTTGCTCAAAGATCTAATAGTGACAGCTTGGCAATACTGTGGCTTAAACCCCCAACCTTCCAATCAGTAGTCCAGAGCCTTAACCACTGTGCGACTACTTCCCAGATTTTCACATATCAGAGCGCAGGGTCAGCTATGATATTTGGCTCCAGGATTAGAGATGGTTAGGTGCCTTGCTCAAGGGCCCAACAGTGGCAGCTCATCAGTGCTGGCTCTTGAAGCCCTGATCTTATGATTAGAGTCATAACCACTGAACTACTAGTGCCCCTGAGAGCCATTGTAGTAAACTGTTGATATTAACCACAGTCCAAATTCATCCTCGAAGTTCTTTTGTTGCTCAGTAACTTCATGGATCTTTAGGCTGTTGATGTGGAATCATCCTTGACTGCACAGAGTATCTACAATTGAAGAGAACTACTTTCTAATGTGCAGTGTCTGGATGAATCAGGCCGATCCGAAGAGATGAAATGGACAGGAACGCTGGTCACTGGCACCTCAGGAGCATGTTTAACTCGACAGAGTTTGCCTTTTGATTAGTTTGTGTTTAAATACTCCTTCATGTCGTTTTGAGTCAGTGGGAAAATTGACTCGTCTGGTTTCACTGTTGATTACAAAGCCATTTTATTTTAATGTTTACTCGGTTTTGGTGCTTGTTTCTGTTTCTCGTTCTGCCGTGTTTTTTTTTTATTATTTGTATTTTTTTTGCCGATTGCTGACCCATTGCCTGTTCTACATTGTTGATTTCGCCTGACCTTGTGGATTTATTTGTTCTAATCCAGCACTTGCATCCGCCTACACTCCTATTTTGTAAAATACTTTATATATTTTATTTTTTTCAAAATATTTTCATAATTATTTTTAGTATGCATTTCATTTCAAATAATAATTATTTTTTATTTTTTGGAGAAAACTTTTTCTCCCGAAACCTCTTCCATGTACGTGTTAGACATCGCAGGAAATATTTATCGTGTAATTCATTATCATTACACAACAGCGCGAAGTGAAGCATTTGCAGGTACAAATGAAACAGGCTTTCATGCAGTGTACAACGGCGTGAATTCCTGCGTCTCCTGCCTACGCTGTGATTCGAACCAAGTGTTTGTGACATTGGAATATCAGGAAACAGATGTTTGGAAGGAGTGCTTACAGAATCTGTAGCATCCTGCAGTCATGCTGAGACTAAAGCAGCAAGTACACCACAACAAACTTTCTGTGTGTGTGTGTGTGTGTGTGTGTGTGTATACATACATAGACGTATACACACTCAGCGGAAACTGCATTTATTTTTTCATCCATTACATACAATACATCCACGTATTTAACTTACACCTGGAAAGATTCAGCATAAAAAGATTTGTCAGATTTGAATCATCCTAGGACGGCCTGCTTCACTTCATCATCAAGAAGGAACCACCACGACTGGGATCATCACTGACGGACGTACAGTCATCTTTAAAACATTTATACCATTCATTACTGCATGTCTCATCACCCTACTGTGCTTGAAGTCTTATGTAGATATATGCGTTTTATGTTTTACGCCGTTTACAAGGAAATTTATCACCCTACGCCGTTCCACACACTGGCACTGTTGCCTGCCATCTTGACATGTGTAGCGCCTGTCAGTAATAGGACACACTGGTCACTTACTACTGTGTGTAGTATCACCATGCTGGCATCCATTTTCACTTTTATTTGTGAAATTAAAAGCTCTGTTTTGGACTTGAACACCCCTTGAATATACAGTGTGTATATATATATATATATATATATATATATATATATATATACCTCTTGAATATATATATATATATTATGAAAGAAATTTAATAAACGCGCAATTAATGCATTTCTGTTTGACCATTTTTATTCAAAATATAAATACATAAATGTAAAGGAGGCGAAAATCAAATCTTGACGCAACAAACATTTATTCACGACGTTGTAAAGGCTAAATGGCATTCTAAATTATTCTTAAAGGAGCCACGTACCAAATAAAACAATTAAAACCACCACTAAAAAAAAAAAATTACATATAACTATAGAAACATGACATCTTAAAAAATAATTCATAAAATAATGATTTCCAGAATGTAAAATAATCACATACATTTTAAAAACTAATAGCAAAGGGCAAATATTTATAACAGCTACAATTTGTTAGTGTATTCAAAACTTGAGGGAGCAAATAAATGAAGGATGGAAGGAATGAAGACATTTGTTAAAGTATCCTGAAATAAGTAGAACAGTTAAGTAGAACATATCTTCAGAAAAGTAAATATTAAATTTAAAACACACACACACACACACACACACACACACACACACACACACACACACACACACACACACATACACACCTGTATTACCCAAATTGGGTCTAACAAATGTAATCTATTTAAATAAAATTTTCCTTTTATTTTATTTTATTTAATTCATGTTGATCTAATTAATTACTCAATGTAATCAATATGATAAAAAAAAAGTGTATTGGATAATTTGATTTATTCTATTTTTTTTTTTTTTAAGATTATTTTATATATTATTTACCTAAGCAGGCATTTTATTAAAAATTGTTTTAAAAATGTAATTTGTTTAAATGTTGGTCACAAATGTTAATATATATGACATAAAAAATGCTGCACTTTCCAGTAATGAAGTTCAGCCGAAGGAGCTTTGAATCTCCTGTTAACTAGCTGATTTAAGATAAGATAAGATAAGATAAGATAAGATAAGATAAGATAAGATAAGATAAGATATACCTTTATTCATCCAACAGTGGGGAAATTTCTTTGTTACAACAGCAAGAAAAAAAAATTATTAATTGACTTGTATTATACCAGAGGTTATGAATATATAGTGACACCAAAAATCCCAAAAATCAAAAACGAGAGGAAACAGGGGACTGATTCTGCTCATGTGGAGAGTGTCCAGTTACTTTAGAGCCTATAAAACACAGGGAATCTTTTTCTATTTATTTATATATTTATAGTTATTTATTTATTTATTTTTAGGTTAAACACCCGAAAAAAAGTCTGCACTTCAAACACAGTTTCATTACAGATTTATTATGATGGTATACAGAGGCAACATGATGAGAAGTATAACAGGGTGTGTGTGTGTGTGTGTGTGTGTGTGTGTGTGTGTTATAACTGTTTAACACTAACCTTCAGTGTGGACTTCCAGTAAACCCCTGAATCCTCACTGAACCACATGACTGATGCTGAAAGACTGTCTCAGCACTTTGGGGGTGATTGGTAGATGATGTTGATAGCAGCGTTCCATTATTTATTCACATCCTATCCCTGGCAGTCATCATTCAGGTAGTGACACAGAAGACGAGAACAATGGAAGCGCTGGATCTTCACTTCCGCTTGCTGACATTCGGCATTTTAGCTGTTCTGTGTTTGACCTAGAATTTTTTTTTTTTTTACCACTTTTTGATGGAAGAGGGGGGGAGGGGGAGCCAGAGAGCGAGAAAGTGAGAGAGATAGAGAAAAGTGAGACAGAGGGAGCAAGAGAGAGAGAGAGAGAAAGAGAGAGAGAGAGAGCATCCTAGCTACAGCTTGGTAAGGAGAAATAATTGGATTCTCGTTCCTTATCTCGCTCAACACAAGTTGTCAGAATCCCTGCTGCCTTGGCACAGTCACGTTTCAGTCAAGCGGGAAGGATTTCTTAAGGTTTCTGATAGGTGACACAGCTTCAGATTGTATTTTCTCTCTCTCTCTCTCTCTCTCTCTCTCTTTCACACACACACACACACACACACACTCTCTATCTCTCTCTCTCTTTCTCTCTCTCTCTCTCTCTCTCTCTCTCTCTCTCTCTGGTCTTTCTCTCTTGCCTCTATTTTCGGTCAGGGTATTTGCAGGGGGCGCTCGCTCACATGAACAGCCATTTTGGTGCAACAGTTCAGCAAGCTACCAAGGTCAAATTGGTCTTAAAATCGTGTGATTATAAAACCGTGGACTTTACCTTCTTTCTCTCGAAATCGGCACGCAGCAAAGCATTATCTACACGCAATTTATCGAGCTAACAACACACAAAACACAGACTATGAGTTTAATACTAGCTCCAAAATGTGCTCAGAAAATTTATTTTCTTAATAGTCAAGTATTAATTGAGATGGTTTGGACATAATTGAGATGGTTTGGACATGTGAAGAGGCGGGACATGAGTTATATTGGAAGGAGAATGCTGAGGATGGAGCCACCAGGTAGGAGTAAAAGAGGAAGACCAAGGAGGAGGTTTATGAATGTGGTGAGGGAAGACATGCAGTTAGTTGAGTTGAAAGATTCAGGTGTAGAGAACAGGGGGGGTATAGAGACGGATGATCTGCTGTGGTGACCCCTAATGAGAGAAGCCGAAAGAAGAAGAAGTCAAGTAATTCTTAGAATTAAAATCAGTCAGGAAACACGATTACTTTTGAGCCTGGGAAAATGAATGTGCCGCATTCTTAAATAACCAATGCAACATTTTCATTAAACCCTTTTACATTAAGGCTGGAAGTCAACACAGTAATCACTGACTTAAGTAATATTTTTGTCTATGAATGTATATTCAATTATTCCCAAAAGTCTCTTAATTTCAAAGCTTTTCTCTCAGGAGTAAGAGAGACACCTGAGTGGAAGTTCAGGTGAAAGTTTTTATCCAATCAGGTTTCACCTGTTTCCAGGTATGTATCTGGCAAAAGCCTTTCACAGTCAGCACCTAATTAGATTGTGATTTGGCCTCGCTGAGGCTCTCTAGCAGGCGTATAGAAAAAACATTTCCATGTCGTTTGATTGGATGGTCATTAGGGATCATAACCGGGATCCGTAGCAAACTGCACAAGTTTAAATATAATGGTGTGGATTTTATAGCTGCTTTTTCACTCCACAATGATTGACAGAGTAGACGAAATTGATTTGGTCGCAGATATACTTACAAAGACATTTTCAGGACATGACCGACTTTTTAAGAAAAGCTGGACATCGTGAGGAAAGGTCAGGTACTTTATCTTTCCTGTAGAACAAAAATACACAATTTGTGGAAGGAGACTTGCTGAATTGTCCTCATTGGGTTTCTTGCTTTAGTAATGTATGAGATTCCTGTCTGTGATGCAGCGCTCTGTTCCACTGTTTTTCTATAATATTGAATTCTATAGTCATAATGATGGTATTTAGAGGTGAACTGATTCTGGTACGACACTACTGAAGGCCCAGATGTGCAATGCTAGCACACAACTGCATTTTAGTGATATATAGAGAGACATTTTTACAGAAAATCAGGGACCTAACAGACAGTAAGACTGAGTAATGATCGATTATGTGAATGATAGGAATTAATTCAACAGATTTATTTAAATAATATTTATGGAATATTGTAAATGTGCTTAAATGAAAATAATAATAATATTAATTATTATATAAATAATAATAATAATATTATAGAATATATATTTATATTTAGAAATGGATATTATACTACTACTACTACTACTACTAATAATAATAATAATAATAATAATAATAATTAATAATGATAAAATGCCCAGTATTCTTAACTACTGTCTCTTATATACAGTGATGTTGAGAAACACATAAAGGATGGATTACTTACATATGTACTATACATATTTACAGCAATATGTTTTCTGTATATAATTTCTTGTTACATTTTTGCTTGCTTGCTTTCACTTGTCTTTCCAAATCCACGAACAGCAGCAGTGAGTCGTACTGTAGCTGTGGGAAATGATGACGTCCTATAGGGAGTGTCTGTGTGTGTGTCTGTGTGTGTCTGTGTGTCTGTCTTGTTCTTCTTTCAGTCTCCTCTTCCTCATTCCCACAGCTTCATGTCAGGGTCTTTAGAGCTGTTGATCATTAGGCCACGGTGGGTCGAGGAGGGATGTAATTATGGAGCCTGGCTCCTCTGTCAGTCTCTCTCATGCCGCCCTGAACTCATGTCTCTAATAGGAAGCTCCAAAGTAAACACCACACACACACACACACACACACACACACACACACACACACACACACACACACACACTTCTTCAAGAGGACACAAAGGAAAACTGTCAGCAATGTTTGGTTATCAGTAAGTGGCTTTCTCAAAAAGAAAAATGTCCCCTCCAACACTAAATTAATGGAAATGCATTCTGTGAGTAAATCACTGAATTGCTAGACGTATAAATTGTACGTACCGTAATTGCTGTTCCCGGATGTCCATTTCCACGATAAATTTGCGAATACGTTTTTGCCGTTGTTGATGGACAGTGAGAAATGTGGACACGTAAACAAATCTTATTTCCTGATATGTAATTTGATATTTAGATGGAAAGAAAGCGAATGTCTCTGAATTGTAATGACATCTAAATGCTTTTCGGATGAACGGTAAGTGCGTTTAGGTGTATATTAATAATACAATCGTAGTCCAGGTTTGTCAGTTACGAGGTTGGTTAGAAGGGAAATGGCACAGTGTGGTGGATTACACGGATTTAAAGCTATTTAAAGTTATCAGGTTGTGAGGAATTTTTTTAGAAATGACTGTAAGATGCCATTTAAATTCTTGTGTTTTCTAAAAAAAAAAAAAAAAAGCATTCCCTGTTTAAAATATCAAATAAAAAACAAAATTAAGGGGAAAAAAAAAATAACAATTTGAAGGAATGATTCAACATGAATCAGGTCAAGTGGCTTTTACTGGCATTTCAGTCTGACAAAGAAAATATATTTCTCATTAGTTTTTTTTATCAGAAAAGAAGGAAACGAAACTAAATAAATGTGGGGGAGTAAAATTTAATGCAGATATCATGAAGCTTTAAAAAAGTGTGTGTGTGTGTGTGTGTGTGTGTGTGTGTGTGTGTGTGTGTGTGTATTCCCTATAATCACGTTACATTAGTGTGTGAAATTGTGTTAAAGGAATTCTTAATAAAATAAAAATTATTAATGTTTTTTCTAATCATTTTAAGCACATATCTATAGTATACAACTAGTATGTTTGTTATTCACTCTATAGCTGTGTAACAGAATAGGATGGATGAAATGATCTATATTTATTAAAGTAAATAAAGCTATAAATATTTCTTAATTTATGGTACTTCGAAACCATAATAAATCGACAGTAGGGAAAATAATTATAACATTTAAAATTATGTTAGCACATTTGTTTCCATCTATCCAATGTAAGTCAGGTCAAGCGTTTTTTTTTATGTCAGTTAAGCCATATAAAGAACACTAGACAGTACAAGAAATAACATTCAGAATAAAAACATCCCTGTTAATGAAATCATCAGCACTGGTTCACTAGGTTGCAGACGTAGGATACCATCATCCTAAAACCTTTTTGGGAACTATAATGGGACATTTTAAAATATATAAAGACAGAAAACCAACAGGAAAAAAAAGGCTCTTGGTCAATTGTTTCAGGAAGAGCTATAGTAGGTCTTCACCTGTCTTTTAATGTTAGCCAGTAGCTCAGCTGTTGGGACATCTAGGGAAAGTTGAGAGATTGTGGGACATTCCTCCAGGACCAAGGTCCTACATGAAACAACAGAAAATCAACACCAATCTAACTAACAAACAATTGGACAATAAACACAGTGTAAAGACCAGTAAATTGTCCGTATAGTAATACTGTACATGTTAACATTTGGTGGTTTAGCAAAATACTTGAATGAAGGTGTTAATTTCAGTATGAGTGTGTGTCAGTTCAGTCCCTTTGTATTGAGGAGTCGAATTGCTTGTGAGAAAAATCGTCACACAGTCTGGACATGAGGATTAAATGCTTTGGTACCTCATTCATGATAGCAGGATGGGTCTTGTGATTTAAGATTATTCCTTCCAACATGGAGATTTATACCCCTTAAAACCCCTCAAACCCCCTCACACCCACTGTTCACTCATTCTGATTTGAGCTTGTCGTCTCAAAACCCTGTGGAGAAACGCTACACTCCTATCTGAAGTGAAGCTTGAGCCCAGATCACTTATTTGCTCTTCTACCATACATGTTATTTTAATGCTAAACATTAGAAATGAGTTTATTAGAAGGACAGCGCATGTAGGAAGTTTTGGAGACAAGGTGGGGGAGGTGTGATTGAGATGGTTTGGACATGTACAGAGGAGGGACATGGGGTATATCAGTAGGAGAATGCTGAGGATGGAGCCACCAGGAAGGAGAAAAATAGGAAGACCAAGAAGGAGGTTTATGAATGTGGTGAAGCAAGACATGCAGGTAGCTGGTTTAAAAGAGGCAGATGTAGAGAACAGGGGGGAATGGAGACTGATGATCCACTGTGGAGACCCCTAATGGGAGAAGTCGAAAGAAGAAGAAGAATTTGATGCTAAACAGCCCTGTGAGATTCCACCATGTAATTGTCATTTTCTGTTAATTTTACCTGAACTGATTGCAAACTTGCTGGAATTAAATTAAAAGCAATGAAATCACATTTTAATGGAATTTTTAATCCTAAATCTGACCAATCACAATATACATATATATAAATATATATATATAAAATTATATTATTAAATATTGAAATTAATTAATTATATGTATCTAACGGCATGTTTTTCTCAAATGCTTTAGAATTAAAAGGAAGATATTATGGCATAAATTGTAGTAAAAGAAAAATAATACAGTTTATACACGTACATACGTGCAGTACAGTAACAATTAAAATCTTTAATTGATATCTATCACTGGGGTTTATTGGTGTCATAACACAATACATGCTCTACATGGACATTCAGTGACATTAAATGTAACTACAAGCAGATAGAAATATGATTTGTTGTTACTGCTGTGGTATATAGTAACTCCTGGGACGCCTGTGCATAGCTCTCCAGACCTGGATTTGATCACATGATATTTGACTACTTTTGTCTGTGTCTCTGTATGTGTGTGTGTGTGTGTGTGTGTGTGTGTGTGTGTGTGTGTGTGTGTGTGTGTGTGTGTTACAGAAAAAGTGAGCAGTATGCTTTCTGCACTGATTGTCCCCTTTAAGTATATGAGTCCAGGTCCGAGCAGCACAGAAGATGAAGACACGCTAAGTAAGTACAAAAACATTGGCAATGTTAATTTGAATTTCTAATCATTCTACGCCTTTACTTCACTTCTGTGCCAATCCACACTCCTCCCAATTCTCTAACACGTGCTCGACTGGTCCTTAAATTCAACTCAGTTTATTTTTGTTTGTAAAGCGCTTTATGGTCATTGTCATAAAGCAGCTTTGAAAAAATAAAGCAGGTATAAAGTTGTCTAAAAAGAATGTACAAGTGAGCCAGTGGTGACTAGGGCAAGAAAAAACTCCATGAGATGACATGAGAAAGAAACCTTGAGAGGAACCAAACTTAAAAGGGAACCAATAATCATCCTCAACACCAAATGTTTATCCATAACAGTTCCATCCTTGGATGTTCAAATGCAGAACTCTTCATGCAACCTGTGTTCCTGATCTATTGTAGCAGACTGTTTACATTAATTACAGTCCAAATCCACCCTCAACGTTCTTCAATTGCTCAGCAACTTCACAGATCCTTAGTTTGTTTATGTGGAACCATCCTCAGCTCCACAGAATTAAAGAGATCTTCGTCAAGAGGTAGGGTGATGGGATGAATCCAGCAGATCCTGTTGGAGTAAAGGGAAAGGAACACTGGTTGCTTGTACCTCAGGAGCCTGTTTGGAGAGATATCTCAGTATACAAAGAAAAATTAGCTGACTCTTTTTTGTTGTTCTTTTAACTGGGTGGTGGAATGAACTTCCACTTGATGTCTGAGCAGCTGAGCAGCTTCAAACAATGTCTGATGTTTCCCTCTTCTAGCATTACGTTTAATTATCACTACTTTCTAACAACACTCCTGGAACAAAAGTTTGTAGACACCTGAGCATTAAATTGGTATGTACTTTTTCCACATTTAGTCCTTATTTGCTGTTATAAAAACCTTCTGGGAAGATGTTCCACTAAATTTTGGAGTGTGATTGTGGAGATTTTGCTTAGTCAGCTACAAGGGTGTCAGTAAACTCCCTTGTAGCCGCTACTTTTTTCCTACGTTTTGAACCCCGCGGCTTAAACAATGAGGCGGCTAATATATGGATTTTTCCTGGGTACTGAGCCCCATAACATTAGACCAATGAAATTGCCGAACGGGTTCAGGTGAACCAATGAAACTCTTTATATTAGATCAGATGCGCTCCCACTGAATCGGGCCGCACAACATCATAAATATGGACGATGTTCCTCTGACGTTTGACCTGCCGCTCACTCGGACTGTCTACAGGAAATGCGAATCATTCGTCACACTGAAAACAACCGGCTTCACCGATGGTGATTTTTAAACGCACGACGATGCCAAAAGAAAAACTCCAGAGAGAAATACACATCTTAAATATGGACGAGGTTCCTCTAACGTTTGACCTGCCGCTCACTCGGACTGTCTACAGGAAATGCGAATCATTCGTCACACTGAAAACAACCGGGCATGAAAACACACACTTCACCTGTGTTCTGAGCTGCATGGCATCGGGAGAAAAGCTTCACTGATGGTGATTTTTAAACACACGACGATGCCAAAAGATAAACTCCAGAGAGAAATAGTTGTGAAAGGAAGGAGGAGGACAGTGAACAATTACTTTCTTGGTAGGCTACTGTTTAGATACAAGCCGTGTAACAGACACTGTCTTTCATTAAAGCCTGTGTAAAGTTCATTAGTTTCAGTGTAGACATACACTGAAACTAATGTGTAGGCTTATAGACAGGTGCGGCTTATTTATGTTCAAAATAAAAATCTTTGTAAAATTCAGTGGGTGCGGCTTATATTTGGGTGCGCTTAATAGTCCGGAAATTACGGTAGTTTACTGTAAATTTTCGTATTTCGACTCATTGTATTTTTTAGATTATGACCCGATGAGCCAGTATCAGGATAGATTTATTAAGAATAACTTACAAGCAAGGTCTTTGCTATGCAAATGCAAAGGATCAGTACAGCATTGATCAGAATCTGGCCACCAACTTTGTACTGAAGCACAATGGCGCAGACTGTGAAGTCTATAAAAGCTTCAATATGAAACAGAGTTTTCTCTTTCTCTCTCTTTTTCTCTTACAACGTCAGGAACGGTATGTGCTCTCCTCCATTATGACAGGGATTGCTGCTTTGCATTGAATACCAGAGACAAATCGCAGCCACTCTAAGCATGAACCCTGAGGCAATTTTGAGGCAGATTACAGAGGTGATTTAGCAGATAATTCCCCCATTTGTGAGGATTTGTCCATGGATTTCAAAATGCTTAAATAAGAGCCACGCAATACAGGGAGCTTTCAGGAGCTGCTACTTGATGGGTTTTTTTTTGTGTGTATTATTATATCATTGTATTTCATCTGACATCTTTTTCTACTGAATTTAAGTCAATGATTAAAGAACAAAAATCGGAGGAAATAAAGACATCACAGCCGTTTAGAGGTGACTATATGATTTGGTTTAGCTTGTGTATACGTGTGTAGGTAGTTGGGGTCCCTGGTGGTCTAGTGGTTAGGATGCGGCGCTGTCACCGCTGCAGCCCGGGTTCGATCCTCAGTCAGGGAACCAACCCCAGCCATTAGGGTTGCACAAGTCTGGATTAATGGGGAGGTTTGCGTTAGGAAGGGCATCCAGCGTAAAAACATGTGCCAAATCAAACATGTGGATTGTCTGCTGTGGCGCCCCTAATGGGAGAAGCCGAAAGAAAGTTTATACATGTTTAGGTAGTTGTGGTATCGGAAGCATAAAACAATGTATGTATTCACTGATGTGTAGATTGAACTCAATTATACATGCACTGCAGTATATAGAGAAAAGTATTGGGACACCTGACTTTTCCAGCCATATGTGGTTCTTTCCCAAACTGTTACCACAATTCTATAGAACGTCTTTGGATGTTTTAGCATTAAAATTTCCCTGTACTTCAATAAGGAGACCCAAACCTGTTTCAGCATGACAATGCCCCCGTGCACAAAGCCAGCTCCATGAACATATGCTGTACATGGGTTGGAGTGGAAGATCTCGTTCTATAGAGCTCTGACCTCAATCCTATTGAACACTTTTGAGATTATTGTGAACGATGTCTGCACCCCAGGGCTCCTCGCCTCACCTACATCACTTCCTGACTTTACTAACACTCTTGTGGCTATATTTATTGCGCACAAATCTACACAAGCACACTCCAAAGTGTTCTCAGCAACATCTCAGAAGACTGGAGGATATTATGACAGCAAATGCGGAGTAAATGTGGAATAGGATGTTCAAAAACACACATACAAATCTTATGCGCAGTTTTCCACAATGTTTTGTGTATATTGTGTAACTTTTGTGGCATTTGATTATCGTGGTGCTTAGTGGTGCTTTTCCTTGGCATTATTTGGATGATTTAAAGGGATTTGTAGTGACCAAGTACCTTCCTGGTAAAAGATATTACCAGGAAGGTACTTGGTTGTACCTTTAATTATTTTTTATTGTAAAGCTTTAAAGATGTGTCTACAGTCTATAATAATAATCATACACTAAGTGTATATAATCATGTTTTCAGGTAAAATATACATAATAAAGTTACAAAGGATGTTGTTTGAAGGGCTTTGAAAATTTTATTGACATGTTTAATAAAAAAAAAAATATATATATATATATATATACCACAGTATATGACATAATAATAATAATAATAATAATAATAATAATAATAATAGTAATATTAAAGTATATTATATATAAATATACCAAAAATTACAAATGCTTCATAATAATTGTATAAAATATAATCACAAATAATAAAATAATAGGAACAGAAATAAGAAAACTATAAGTAGTTTAAAATGTTAATTTAAGCTGTGTAAATAATAAATCAAATTACCATAAATCAAAAATAACTACCGCATTACTGTTTGTCTATTTCCAATACCTTTTCCTGCATGTATACTATGTCTTTGCATCTTTTAATTGAAGAAATGCATCGTACTAATAATTTCACGTTACTGTAAATAACAGGTTTATGTCGTCATGTATGTTATTTAAGAATGTGTGTTTTGCTGTTGTCCCCTGTCAGGTACCAGTAGTACGGAGGTCAAAGAGAACTGGAACTCAGGGAATTTTGAGGACCGCTCAATCATGGCATCAGACCGTCCGTCCTTCTTCCTGTCTGATTCGTCACGGAGCAGTACAGGCACTCTGAAACGAAAGCGTCCGTTAGAGGAGGACAACAACGGGCGTGTGTGTGAGCTGCGAGTGTGCTGCAGAAGGTCCTCATGGTCCGACGCACCGAAGAACGCAGTGGTGCAGCTGAACGAGCTGCGTCCAGGTCTGCAGTACCGCACTGTGTCTCAGACAGGCCCTGTTCACGCTCCACTCTTCTCCATCGCAGTTGATGTCAACGGGCTTACGTTCGAAGGAACAGGGCCTACTAAGAAAAAGGCTAAGATGAGGGCAGCTGAGCTGGCGCTTAGCTCATTTGTGCAGTTCCCCAACGCCGCTCAGGCTCACTCTGCAATAGGAGGAGTATCAAATCCCACCACAGACTTCACCTCGGACCTATCGGACGTTCCAGAGACGCTCTTTAAGGGTTTTGAAACAGAGGGTTTCCGTTCGGCCAAGTCCGAGTTGTTGTCTAGCGCCCTTCGATTGCGCCACACGCTGGACTTAATGGTTGTACAAGCGAGGCAAGGTGACGCCCACTTTTCCACGCCTCCACCGACACCTGAGCCGCCTCCTCCACCCAGCCCCATAGTGCTGCTGAATAATCTGCGGCCGGGAGCACGCTACGCCTGCCTGTGCCAAAGCACCCGGGGCCGCCGCGCTCGCCGCTGTTTCGTGATGGCCGTGCTGGTGGACGGCAGAATATTCGAGGGCACCGGCTGCAGCAAGAAGCTGGCAAAGAGAAAAGCAGCACTGAGTGCCCTGCAGGCGCTCTTCAACATCACACAGGCACCCGAGGCAAGAACGGGTATGATCAAGCGGCCTCATTTACCCCAGGTGAGTCGTGCCAGGCAGGGCTTCTGGCAGCCAAAGCACTCCATACGGCGAGCTGTAATAGCCGCGGCAGCAGGAATGCTGGGATGCAGAACAGCGAGCCAAGACTTAATTAAAGGGGAGGGGATAATGGGAGGGAATGAATGATGCAGGACTGAGCCGGTTACTGAGAGAAAACACAGAAAAGGGGCTTATGTTAACACACAGGCTTTAACATTGACTTTCAGACTTGCTTATGTAAACGCAAATGTGTGGGGTGTGTGTGTGTGTGTGTGTGTGTGTGTGTGTGTGTGTGTGTGTGTGTGTGATGGGTCCAACAGCAAACAGAATCTACTCAGTCATCTGTTAAGTTGGAGAAAGAGTATAAATGAGGCACATTATAATCCCTGTGCCCTTGACACAAGAGAAAACAGTGAAGCTTCTGAAAGTGATTTCGGTTTCCTACTTTCTCCCTCTCACCCTTCATGTTTATAGAGCTATAATTGCGAAAAGTAACGAAATTTGGCACAATCTCCTTTTGTCTCCTCATGTGTGCCGTCGCAGTGTCCGTCAAAATTAATTCAATCTGACGCCCAGAGGAAATAAAAAGCATAAGTGTAAACCGACAAACAAACCTCAAACCTGTCAGTAAAAAAAAAAAATTATAAAAAATAGCAGGAAGGACTAAGAAATGTTGTTTTGTTAGAAAACTCTAGGGATATTTTTTTACTTCAACATCAATGTCAGTTTGTCCCTCCTGTGTAGAAAAAGGAAAAAAGGTAGGACCTGTCTGCGTTACAGCTTTTTTCTCGGCAGGAACAGTCTGTAAAAGCTGCATTTGTTAAAAGGGTTGGATTTCAAGGATTTTCTATAAATATATATATATTTTTACCGTAATGTTTAGCCACACACCACATTGTAGAAATGTTAAACTTGCACTTTCATAATGGTTTCCTGCTAGTGGTAATGTAATTCAATGGTTAAGGTGTTCTTCTGATTGGAAGGTCATGTGTTCAAACCCAGCACTTACAAGCTGCCAGCCCTCATCTGCTCAGTTGTTTGAATGAGATAAAAGTCACTCTGGATAACAACCACAATGTTGTAAATGTATATATAAACTGTAATTTTTTACACTAAATTCACATTTAAAATACATTTTTAAAAAAAAATATTAATTTCAGAAACATTGCAAGACCATGTTATATTTTTCCTTTGATGAAAAATTGATCAATACTTAAGTTTTTTTTACACATCGATTATTAAAATGCTTTGCTTGTTTGGGTTTCCAAATCTTCTGTAAACAAATTGCAGGAAGTTCAACATTTATTTGCTCTAATCCTGACAAAGACCAGGTCTGGTGAGCACATCTTTCCAGGTTCGGAGTCATTGCACTGACTCCCTGTCAACCTTCAGATTGATAAAAACATTTCTAGTCTGGCCAGTAAGACCCTATATAGTGTAGCGGCACATTATTTCTCACAAGTTGTAACTGTCTATACTCCAAGGCGTGAGTTCTCATCCTCTGATTCTGGTCTTTAAGTTGTTCCTCCTACATGTGCTCTATGGGTGATCAGACGTTTTCTTCCTATGCACCAAAGCTTTGGAATTCCCTCCCTATTGAGATTTGACAGACTGAATCTTTTCATTTTTTAATACTTTTTAGGATAACTTTCCAGGTATTTCTTTTTGATGTATGTTTGAGGTTTAATTGATTTTATTTTTTATTCTTATGCTTGTAAAGCGCTTTGAAATGTCACTTTTTAAGGTGCTATAAAAAAAAAAACATGATTTTTATTATTGTTATTATTATTATACATGTATCAGGCTGCCTTATTAGCATACTAGCTTTTCTTTTTTTGGTTGGCTGAACATATTTAATCTGAATCTATAAACATAATAATATAACATATGTATAATGTCATAACATGTCATAACATGGAATGCACGATAGCAGAGACAGATGAAAGTGCTAGATAAGAACATTTTCCAGAGTGTTTTATATTTATTCTCATTCATACAACTAAACAGCTGAGATGCCTTGTTTAGGGGCCTAGAAGTGGCAGCTTGGTATGGCTTTAAAGATTTAAACTCAAATTTCAAATCCAATGTCCAATTCCTTAATCACTACTTGATATCACAACACAAAATGGCCAATGGATTGGGAAGCAACAAACATTGTGTTGGAATTCTGATCTGAAGGTTGTGAGTTCAAATATCAGCAACACCAAGCTGCTGCTGGGCCCTTAAGCAAGGCCCTTAACCCTCACTTGCTCAGTTATGTAAATAAGATAAATGTAAGTGGCTCTGAAAAAGTGTGTCTGCCAAATGACGTAAATATAAACGATTGTTTACGGCTCTTGACCAACTAACTGCACTACTATTTGTGTTTGATCGTGGTTATATATTTTATATGCTTTAACTATGGCATAACAAAATTATATAACTATATAACATAATATAAAACACTTTCTGAATGCTCTTGATGTTGCTCATTGTCCCCGACCCAGTACACCAGCATGTCTTCTGTAAGTCGTAACAGAAATGAGCAATTTATTTCAGTATATAAAAGTACAGTAATCCATGCACATGATATATTTGGAATTCGAGTCAAGGTCAATGTCTGCATTAACTCGTCTTTTTCCGTATAAATTCACACACACACAGACAACTTCAGGATTATAAGTAGGGTTTTTCTATTACAGGATATTTGTACATACATTTCTTAGGTTATTGTTGAAGTTACATTGAAGGAACATGAATTTTGATTACATGAAAGATTACAAAACTTTGAACTGTATTTCCGGTAAAATCCGCAAAAAATTATTCTGAATTCAATTCATTTTTTAGTTGTCTCAAAGCAGCTTTACAGCGATAAAGCAGTTATAAAAGAATGTATAAGTTTGTTCCCTATAATTGTATGTTTGTCCCTAATGAGCGATCCAGTGGTGACTATGACAAGGAAAAACTCCCTGAGATGGCATAAGGAAGAAACCTTGAGAGGAACGAGACTCAAAAGGGAACCCATATTCATTTGAGTGTCACCGAATGTCTAACTATTACAGCTCCATCATTAGGGTGTGAAGTGACAGATGTTTAAATGAAATCTGTGAATCTGAGCCATTGCAGCAGACTTCTTCTTCTTCTTCTTCTTCTTTCGGCTTCTCCCATTAATGGTTGCCACAGCGGATCATCTGTCTCCATATCCTCCTGTCCTCTACATCTGCCTCTTTCAACCCAACCACCTGCATGTCTTCCCTCACCACATCCATAAACCTCTTCCTTGGCCTTCCTCTTTTCCTCCTTCCTGGTGGCTCCAACCTCAGCATTCTTCTACCAATATAAACCCCATGTCCCTCCTCTGCACATGTCCAAAAAATCTAAATCGAGCCTCCCTCAATTTTTCTCCAAAACATCCTACACGCGCTGTACTGTTGATATTCATTATATTCCAAATCCATCCGAAAAGTTCTTGAGTTGCTCAGTCACTTCGTTGATCTTTAGGATGTTGATGTGGTTTTACCCCCAGCTGCTTAGTGTCTCCAGTTTAGGAGAACTCCATCTTGAGGTAGGGTGTTGGGATGAATCAGGCAAATCCAAGGAAAGGAAAAGCCAGACAGTAACACAGACGTGAATGTTTTCTGTTAGTAGGGTGTTTTGCATGTCTGTAAAATGTCATTTGAACATCATTTTAAATTTAAGGTCATTAAAATATTTTTTGCAATTATGACTTTTTTTTAGCCAATCAGGCAGTTTCACCCACTCTGTAGTGCCAGAAAGGTTTACACATTGAAAATGAAATAGATGTATCTAAGAAACATTGGATGAAATCATAGAGGACTACTTTAGGTGTGGTTTCACAAACATTCCACAATATGTGTGTCAATGACATTCATAAAAAAACCAAACATGTAAAGCCTGAGGTGTAAAACAGTTTCCTAAAGACTAAAACCTGTCAAGTACATTACTGAACAATTCTGATCACAGTTTACTTGTAGTTCCTTTCCTTCACTTTGTGTGTCTGTGTTTGTGTGTGTGTTGCCCATGGTTGCTGCTAGGCCCCCATAGCCCTTAGGGACCAGAAAGAGAAAATGTTGTCCTTCTTCTCCCACAACATCAATCGGACAAAGCTGGTCATGTTTACCTGAGAGAAGATTCTCCTTTCTGCTTCTTGTCACACTGTTTAAAAGGATTGTGAGAGGATTTGCACCACCAGGTTAGTTCCAGAATGATGAGAGCTCATGAAAATGCTGGAAAGTAAGCGTCGCAGTCTGCTGTTACATCTGAGCGATTCATTGAAGGACAAATGCACAAACCAGACATTCCCTTGTAATGTAATGTAAAATGTGCCTTTAAAATCATCTGCAATCCAGTTGCTAGGGTGTGTTTTTTGTGTGGTGGTTGGAGTGTGGTCTCAACATTAATGTCTGTGTCGCCCAGAGGTTTTTGACTGTTCATTTTTATTTTTTTTAAACAGTGCAGTACTGAGCAAAAATGGATGTGGCTTTGACCTCCGAAAGCATAAATCTCTTCCTCTCAGCATGTACTCACAGAAAAACAAACACAACACAGTATAGAGCAGCAGCAGATTGTTGATAGATATTTAATGTTTTGGGGTCGCCTTTATCAAGAGTGACTTACAACTGAGCAGTTGAGGGTTTGCTCAAGGGCCCAGCAGTGGCATCTTGGTGGGGATTTGACTGGATTTTTCCATCCAGAGTCCAATGCCCTAACCACTGATCTACCATCTCCATGATCATTAGTGGTAGATCAGAGGTGGGGATGGATCATCAGTTGTCGGTCATCAGCAGATCATTAGTGGTAGATGAGCATTAGATGATAAATTGCAAGTGATTGATTATGCTGTAGACAAACATGCAAACTAATAGTAGCTCAGTGGTGGTAAATATGTAGTAGATGAGCAGTAAGTGGTAAGTCAATGAAGATGAGATAATCAGAAATAAACAGCTGTAGTTGATCCATGGGGTAGATTAGCCATAGATCAATGGTAGAATAGAGGGAAGATGAGTAGTAGATTAGCAGTGGTAGATTGCAGATCTATGTCAGTGGAAGGTCTAGCATTGGTGGTAGTTTTGTGGTGGATTAGCAGTGATAGTAGGTTAGTGATAGATTCAGTCATAGTGGTAGATTAGCAGCGGTAGAAGTTCAATGGTAGAATACTAGTGGTGGCAGTTCATTGGTAGATTGATAGTTTATAAGAGGTCGTTTTTGAGTGGACAGCAGTGGTGGTAGTTTAATTGTAGATTAATAGAAGTGACAGTTCAGTGGTAGATCAGTGGTAGATCAGCATTGATAGTAGTTCAATGGGAGATCAGTAATTGATTAGTAGTTGCTCAGTGGTTGATCAGCTGTGGTGGTAGTTCTTCCTGATATTCAATGCTTCATGTTTATCAATTTACTTGAAAATCTCCTGTATACAGCCTCCTTCAAATCATTCCACGGATTCTAGGCTCTGACTGAACCATTCTGAAATTAACATGTATCTTTATCTACAGTTATATATTAAAGACCTGCATGTTATTTGCAAAATTAGATTTCAGTCCCTGTTAAATAAAAGAAGCCCCATAGCACAGTGCTGCCACCACCATGCTTCACACATATATCTTTTAAAAATATACCCCAAAGATGTCTTGTTAGACCATCATAACGCATTTTACCACATGATAGGGGATGATTTATTTTTTGGTAGGTTTGGATGCTTGTTTGTTTTCATAAATATTGGCTTTTTTCTAACCACCATACCCTGTACCCAACCATGTAAATAATAAGAGATTGTTGTCACATATGGAGAGTAATCAGTATGTAACCAGATATTCTTGAAGCTCCTTTTATTTAGCTGTAGCTCTCATTACCGTCTCTATGGTAAGTTTTGTTTAGTTCTTTTGTCAATTTCGTAGGACGTCCTGTTCTTGCGAATGTCGCAAAAGTATCTAATGTTCACTACTTGTTGATACTTTAAATCCTGCAGAAAGAAAATAAATGTTATGAAATTGTTGGCTAATGACAAGAAAAAATAGAATAAGAGGGAGGGAAGGGGAAAAAAGGGTCACCTTTTGCAGAAAAAAGGCTGGTGTGCCTCTGGTGAGTGATGCTGGTACAGATGGTGTATTTGGAAAGAAGAAGTTGGTGCAGCACTATGAGTTGCCTCTGGCAAACCTGAACAATAACTCTGAGGCTGAACCTCTCATGCTCCTCTGAATGAAAAATTGAACTTTCATCCTGACTGCCCACCATCTTCAGACCTCTAAATAACATCTAAATCATATGGCGTGTACACACACACACACACACACACACACACACACACACACACACTTTCTCTATTTGTTTACTGGACCTCCATAAGACAAATTCATAAATACCACAGTAGGAGTATTAGATAAATACTGGCAGCTTTACAAAGCTCAGGCATCCTTTTGGGTTATTCAGATACCATTTTTTGTACTCGCACCAACATGCAACTGCTAAAAAAGTTATTTAAAGGCAATTTTGCATAAAAATTTAAGGCATGATACAATCCAAATGAAAGTTGGTAGGCAGCTGTCGAATATAATTGCAGCACAAAAGACAGCTACTGACCAAGAAGTTCAAGATTTAGTTGCAGTAGCCTACACATGGACATTAAGCCTCAGTGAAAGTAAGCACAAGTTCACTGAAAGTTAAATATTGGGAAATTGACCAGGTATAACTTTTTTTCAACTACCTTTTGGAGCCTAAGATCCCTGTTCTTAACTGATGACAGTGAAACCTAAAGTAACCTTTCACTGTAATAGCCAATTCACCTCAAGGTTTGAGCATGCTGAGATGTTTTTCTACACACTACCACAGTTGTCATTTACATTTGCGGCATTTAGCAGACGCCCTTATCCAGAGAGACGTACAAAAGTGCTTTAAATCTCTAGTAATGAATAAATCTACACTGGTATGCAAGATTACAAACTTAATATAAATATAACTCGAATTCTACAAACTTGTGTGCTAATTTAGGTATTTCAGGAAGAGGTAGGTTTTCAGTCGTCGTTTGAAGATAATCAGGGACTCTGCTGTACGGACATCTAGGAGAAGTTCATTCCACCACCTCAGTGCCAAAACAGAGACGAGCCTTGAAGTATACTTACCTCTCATTCTGAGAGAAGGTGGTACCAGTCGAGCAGTGCTGGAGGATCTCAGACAGCGTGGTGCAGTGCGTGATTTGATGAGGTCACTGAGGTAAGATGGTGCTGGTCCATTTTTGGCCTTGTAGGCAAGCATCAGTGTATTGAATCTGATCAGTGCAGCTACTGGAAGCCAGTAAAGGGAGCACAGCAGTGGGGTGGTGTGGGAAAACTTGGGCTGATTGAACACAAGTTGTGCAGCTGCGTTTTGGATCATTTGCAGTGGACGAATAGCGTTCAGGGGGAGACCTGCCAGCAGAGAGTTGCAGTAGTCAAGTCTTGAAATGACAAGAGACTGAACAAGCACCTGGGAGGCCTGTGTGGACAGAAATTGCCGAATCCTTTGTATGTTATAGAGAAGTAATCGACAAGAACGAGCAACATTAGCGACATGTGGGAAAAAAGACAGTTCAGTTTTCATCTGGCCTCTCTGGTCAACAAGGCATTTCAGATTGCAAGAACCTGCCACTACAGTCTTTTTTAATAGATTTTTGTCTTCGAAATGTTAACTGTTGTGTGTATACCTACAAACAGCGACCATGTCTGGAGCCATTACCCATGCCAAATCAATGTTTGATGTAAAGCTCTTAATCTATATCTTTATTTCATGCACTGGGCAGTTGCCATGTGATTGGTTGGTGGATGAACTACATAAACGAGTAGGCTATAGGTGTAGAATACTTAAGGTTGGTTAAAAATTGGAGCCCCATAGTATATTCTGGGCAGAAATGCAATGATGGCCAAAATATTTTCTTATTTTTTGCAAGCCAAAAAACTGTTGTAGTTGATGTGTATGTTATGCTCTACTGTAGGTGTTGAGTGGAAGCATTTTTAAAACGAGCCATACCAGGATTTACGTGTGTATTTAAAAAATCGAACAGTTCAGCAACAATATAACAATCCAATAAAACAGGACTTGGTAGTATCAGGTGTATGAACATGGGAACCGAGCATATACTTTATATTTAAAAAGTTAAAATGTGTGTGTGTTTGTGTGTGTTATTGATATTGGTGACTAAAGACATTACAGGTTGTGTGTGTCACCCAGATGAGGATGGGTTCCTTTTTTCAGACCGGTTCCTCTCAAGGTTTCTTCCTCATGCCAAAATTATAAGGTACAAGATGATAGGCACTAAATAGATCATTTTTTATATAACCTTATAACAGATTAATAATCTCTGTGAAGCTGTTTTGAGACAAGGTCCATTGTTAAAAGTGCTATTCAAATAAAAATGATTTAAAAGCACTGTGTCTGTAAAGATTCTCGTTCATTCAGATGCGGTTATATGGAAATCGAGTCGTCATTTCATCCTCAAAAGTATCTCCTTTTATTCTTCAGATGAAAATACATGGCTGATTCTGGTGATGAGGTGTTGCTTTTTCTGTGTTGGTACATTGACGAATGTGGTGGTTGTTTTGTGTGTCTGATGTAAAGCTCTAGACACTTTTCACTGCACTGAATGACGTAAACTACATTGCTCCTCTTGTGTTTTGGTGTCCAGGCTAGAAAGAAGTTGAAAGGAAGTCCAGTTGACATACCGTAATTTCTGGACTATTAAGCGCACCCATATATAAGCCACACCCCCTGAATTTTACAAATATTTTTATTTTTAACATACAGGTGTGTTCAAAATTATTCAACCCCCACTGAAATTGATTGTTTTGGTCGGTTTGACATTGATTTTGATCATTTAGTCATCCTGCTTACAATTAAATCAAAGAGGCACGTGTAGGTCAGTCAAATATAACATAACATTTATAATGAAATAACCACAAATGTCTTTTCTGAGCTCACATCATTATCAGTTTTATTCAACCCCCAAGTGACATTCAATCTTAGTACTTAGTACAACATCCTTTTACAGTTATAACAGCTTTTAAACGTGAAGTATAGCTTGACACAAGTGTCTTGCAGCGATCTACGGGTATCTTCGCCCATTCATCATGGGCAAAAGTCTCCAGTTCAGTCACATTCTTTGGCTTGCGCACTGCAACTGCTTTCTTTAGGTCCCACCAGAGGTTCTCAATCTGGTGTCTGGTGACTGCGATGGCCACTTCAAAATGTTCCAGCCTTTAATCTGCAACCACGCTCTAGTGGACTTGGAGGTATGCTTGGGATCATTGTCCTGTTGAAAGGTCCAACGTCTTCCAAGCCTCAGGTTTGTGACGGACTGCATCACATTGTCATCCAATATCTCCTGGTACTGAAGAGAATTCATGGTATCTTGCACACGCTAAAGCTTCCCAGTACCTGCAGAAGCAAAACAGCCCCAAAGCATGATTGACCCACCGCCATGTTTCACAGTAGGCAAGGTTTTCTTTTTTTCATAGGCCTCCTCCAAACATAGTGTTGATCCATGGGCCCAAACAGTTTTAATTTTGTTTCATCAGTCCACAGAACACTATCCCAAAACTTCTGTGGTTTGTCCACATGACTTTTTGCATACTGCAGTCGACTCTTCTTATTCTTTAGGGACAGCAAAACACTTCATTGAACCTCTGTTCTTCAGAGTGGTAGTCTTTAAGGGGTTGAATAATTATGTCAATAAAGAATTCACAAAAGAAACATTTACTACTGTATTACAAAACTAATTGATGTCATTTTAGTTGCATATGGTTCTCTAAGAAGTCCTTGTAGGATTTAATTCTAAATACAATTACAAATGTACACTAAATTCCCTAAAACCATTTTTAGCATTGGGGGTTGAATAATTTTGAACACAACTGTAAATAAGCCACACCAGACTATAAGCCGTCACACTAATGAACTTTACACAGGATTTAACGAAGGCACGTTACAAACGTGTGAAATATGTTGCGCTTCCTTTAGGAGCATAGCAATATTTTGGAAATAGCCTGCCGCCGCATTTTTCCACTATTACTGCATGTGTGCACGGCCGAGGAATATGTCCTTATTATTTTCTGATGCTCATTTCTAAGTTTCTTTGACTAACCCTTAACGCTGTTGCCAAGAAAAATAAAAAAGCACGAGTTTTGGAAACTTGTCTGTGCTTATATGATTTCTGTTGCAAATGGAGTTATTGAGCTCTCCCTTCACCCAGACTCAACACGTTACAACGGCTTGTATCTAAACAGCAGCCTACCAAGAAAGTCATTGTTCACTGTCTTCCTCCTTCCTTTCACAACTATTTCTCTCTGGAGTTTATCTTTTGGCATCGTCGTGCGTTTAAAAATCACCCGGTGAAAGTTTTTTCTCCTGAAGCCGTGCAGCTCAGAACACAGGTGAGGTGCGTTTTTTTTGTTTCCGTTCAGAAATTTAATTGGTTTAATATTATGTCGCTCAGTTTTTTGGCTTAAAGTTTGTGAAACCGGGAAAAACCCAGGAAAAATCCATAAATTATCCGCATCGTTGTTTAAGCTGCGGGGTTCAAAATGTGGGGAAAAAGTAGCGTCTTATAGTCCGAAAAATTTGGTTACTTTACTTCCAGATGAATCTGAAGAAAATGTGAAAAATATGTCTACCAGACTCAAATAAAAAATCAATCCTAGTATTTGTTTGATTTTTTCCCTCTAATGAGATTCAGTATTTATACTAAAACAGGTTTGGTGAATGCAGTACTCGGTCAGAGGTCAGTATGAGAAATGTGGTATTATAATAAAGGTTTAAGGCCCTGAGGGATATTAATTCTTTTTTTTTTTTTCTCAAGTAGGAAAATGAATCGTGGATGCATAAAAATAGCATGAATTTTGTCTGCAGTTTCTCTGTGAAACAAGGGCTGATCCCACATGGGGGTCAGGCCACGCTGCGTACTGAAATGATTACCCAGCATACTGTGGTTGATTGTCTACTTAATCTCTCTGCGCTGTGACAAAGATCAGTGGCGGTGCCAAGTCGGCACGCTGGAGTGGGTAAGGTGGAAGAAATGGAGCATCGTGTGGAAGGACGTGACCGCAAATCCGCTGTCACTGACCTTGGGCCAGAGAGCATTTGAATAAGGAAATGCCTGCTGTGTGACGCAGAATATCAATTAGGCTGCTATTACGGGGTGTGGAGTGAGGAAAGAAGGGCACTGTGGCCAATTTTGGTTTGCATAATGTGCTGAAATACCCGGGCAGGTACTTATTCAGGGGAGAGCTGGTATTATGAGGAAGGTGTAAAGCCCGGAGGGACTTTAAATCATTATTTTCAAGCAGGAGAAGCTGCATTAAAACATTTCCAAGATGGGATTCAGTGCCACTCTATTCCCATACCTGAGAAATGTCCTGCTAGCGACAGAATGTGTCCTATATTGCATTGCTTCTGTTGCAGGCACCCACCGACAGGGTGGACTGGCACCATTTAATCCGCCATGATAATTTCCCTGGTGGAGCAAATTAAGAGCTTTTTTTTTTTTCTACACACATGTGAAGGTGACCTTGTCCACCAAACCTGCCATTTGCACAGTTTCATTTTTTTCTTTTCTTTTTTTACTTTCTCAACCATGCGACTTAATCAGAGTTGATACAAACAGCCCCTTAACAGCCGGGAAGAAATAAATCATTAATTAAGAGAACCACACAAATTAAAGAGGAAAGAAAGGCCAAAGGGAGAGAGGAAATGAGGAGAAAGTCAAATACACATATGATGACAGGGCCATATTACTTTTTACCTAAACTTTTACCATTTCAATATTGGGAAGTGCAGCTTAGCTTGGCATATTAACCATGAACCTGCCTTATTTGTTGTATCTTCCATTATGTATAAAATCCATGGCTGAAGTTGGTTCCATTCTTGTCCAGGTAAAATGTAACATTTGGACAAATCTTAACAAAATGCAGAATGTTGATTGGCCAAATGCAAATGTTATAAACAAATATATTTATTGTAATGTTTTAATTATCTAAATATGTAAAAGAATTATAATAATAATTGTAAGCGATATATTGAACAAAAGAGAAATAAGGAAATAAGTCAGCAATTATTTCCATACGAATCAAAATTATCAGCATTATCGAATGTAAATGCTATCAAAGACCTTGTACATCCCTGTCAGGTTAACTAGTTTGATCAGAAAAGTTCATGAAACTGCCGCTAATCATCCAAGGACAGGTGCATCACAAGATTTTGTGTTCTCTCAGACTAGAGAAATTAAGAAAGAAGCTAGCACTCAGGTGAAAAGAGTTGCAGGACGACCTGAAAGCAGCAGCAATAAAAAAAATGTATATAGAGAACAACATGCAACAAAATGCACCTCAATTATATCTTATTTTCTCAGGTTTCCACATATATAGTGGTAGGCTTAGCCTGATTATCGGTTTGCCTTTTTCCTTCAGATATTTTTTCGGTATCTTGCTCCCCATGCCTCTGCAGTAATGTTTGTGCATGTTAATGGCAGCACTTTGTACAGCGAAAGGTTAGAATCATCATGAACCAACGCATTGTCTATGCAAAAGATGACCTATAAGATTGGTAAATCTGTTCCACACAGCCACCGGCTGTTTTAAACACACATACACACACACACACACACCGGACTGGACCAGACCAGTCAGTTCCTGACTCGGCAGAAACTGAAAGTGTAGTTTGTGTTGCATTGTTTGAGCAATTTGTTTTAGACTATGCTGAATGTGACAGGGTTACATTCAAAGTCTTGAATTCATCTCTGGTGTGTTTATGCAAAACACACACACACACACACACACACACACACACACACACACACACACACTTTTCATCTCAGAGGGTCTCCTGTGGATCGAATGATGAGAGGCTCACTTCATTAGTAGTGTAATCAGGTTCATTAGTGCCTTAGAGACACTCAGGTACCAAACTGGCTGAGATCAATCATAGAGAGTGTGTGTGTGGGGAGGAGTTATCTCAGCGAGACAGCCCGTGTTTTGTGTGTATGTGTGTGTGTGTGTGTCTGTGTGTCTATGTGTGTCTGTGTGTGTCTGTGTGTCTGTGTGCATCTATTTTATATCTTGGTGGTAAACCACAAATATGTCCCCAAAAAGATAGGAATATCTGACAGCATGTTTTTGTATATAAAAAAAATAAGAGACCAGATTTAGCTGTAGCATTGCATTCATAATTATATCAATGAAAGGTCTTCAGAAGGATAGTAAGACGAAGTTGCATGTGCTTATATGCAATAATCACACCTACATATTTACTCTGCATGTTTTACACAATTATAACCACTATTTTTATCACCCCATTAAATTTTTGTTGCTGATCCATGGAACTGTAGCTACAGCCCCAGGGATCCAACATCCCAATTGCCCTTAGATCCCTTCTCACCTCGCCTTATCACGTCCTCTGTGTCCTTGAATGAGCTGGAGTATGTATTAGCTTTGTCGTACATGTACTGGTTCATTGTATTAACTATTAATTTGACTTTTAAGTCAATTTTAATAAAGAAACCATGGCAATGATGACAATGTGGTTATTAAAACTGACTACATGTCTGGAACCGAGAGCTGGTTACCAGTAATACATGATTTTATTATTTTTTTTAAATGACACATTTTGTATTCACATGATTTCTGATAACTTTAACCTTTAAAATTTGAACCTATAAATTATGCCCAGATTATTTTAAATGACAAAAATATAATATTCGCTTAAAAAACACATTATTTATAATCCTGTCGGTAATAATGTAACATTATATCAGTGATTAAAATGATTAAGGGAAATTAGTAGCTTATTGGGTAACACAATGGGTTAATGGCCAGAAGGTCACCACTCCCACGCTGCCACTTCTGGGCCCCTGACCAAGGCCCTTAACTTTCTCTGTGTCAGGAATGCTGTATTATGGCTTGACCCCGGTTTCTTAACAACAAAGAAATATTTCACTGTGTTTTAGTGTAAATATTTGTAAAAGTATTATTTTTTTTCATTCTTTTTTTTTCTTACTCTCCCAGGAAACAGATTTCGTGTTTTCTCAAAATTACCAATTTGTGCACCAGATCCTTTACCTATATGTTTATTTTAATAGAAACACTTGCTCTGGCTCAGTCAGTAGTTATAAACCTATAGAAATGTCCTTAATATGGTTAACTTATTGGGATAAATCTACAGGCATGAGTTTATTGGGATAACTGTATATGGATACATTTATAGTTTTAACCTTATTGGAAGATATAGAGATAATGTGAAAGGGACAAAAGTATAGCAATACATTATAGGGATATATTTTTACTCTGAAAAAAAATGGTTTGTTGGATTGACTTAATTTTCAATATTGAAAGCCTTTGCGTGATGTTTTTTTTTAATCGGCTGTACTTGATGTTTTTGAGTAATATCAAATAAATGATTTTAAGCAGTTCAATCGCAGCTCAAATATTGTAAATACATGTTGCACTAATTTCCTTAGTACTTCTAACTTACCTGTTGTTTAATATAGGACAATTCAAATTTGTTTTTGTTGATTTAAAACAATTAAAAGGTTTAATTCTTACA
>MU598598.1:1255932-1283432 GCA_024362625.1 Silurus asotus | reverse complement strand
TACAATTATTAAGCGATAATTTGAATTTTTTTATATTTTAGTGTGCATAAATAGTTAGATTTTTTATATTATTTTAGATTTATTTACATCTATGCCATTTGAAAGACACCCTTAACCAGAGGGTCAACTTACAATTACTTTATTTATACATTAATGGCCAATTTGTGTTGCTGGGATTTGAACTCATGACCTGCTGATCAGAAGGCCAAAGTCTTAACCACTGGAACACAACTTCTAAAATATCATGTTAATGTTAGACACTTGGATCTTTCTGATTCAAAGTCCAACACCTAAACCACTGAACAACTACTTCCACTTAAAATTTAGAATTTTATTAGAGACAGAAAATGTAAAAAAATCCATAAAAAGGGTATTTATAAAAAAATTTTTGATTGAGTGAAATAAATATTTGATCCCATACCAACCATCAAGAATTCTGGCTCCCACACACACACAAATTAGTCGTGTCCCTGTAAGAAAGTGCTCCCAATATCAACTCAATGTGTATAAAAGACACCAGTCACAGAATCAACCTCTTCCATTCAAACCTCTTCCCCTGTCAAAGGAAATTAGGGACATGATTGTAGACCTGCACAAGTCTGGATTTTAGATTGTGTCTGTTTCTGTTAAAATTCTAATCTGTTCATTTCTTTGTAAGGGGGTAAACTCACAAAATCAGCAGGGGACCAAATTATTATTTCCCTCACTGTATATTTATATATAGTTCATTTGTAGTAATTATAATAATAATAGATAATGATGTTGATGATGATTTTATAATAACTTAATATAATATAATTGAATAATGATAATGATAATAAGAAAAAGAAGAAGAAGAAAAATGATACCATCGTAGTATCTTTGTTCAGTGAACCGTGACATAATTTAACAATGATAAAAATATTATATGGTAATGAATACCAAGATGTGTCATTATTCATAGCATTATCATAACCAAAAATACAGGATTCCCACATATCCTGAAGAACTTTTCTAAACAAAACAGCATTAATACAGCATATAAACATTAATGGTTTCTTGCTTTCCTGCTTATGGGCTTGTTTTTAGACATATCTGTCCAAGTTACAAGAAAACAGAGCAATCCAACCTGGATATGTTGTGCATGTCAGAAGGACACAGTAGGTCATGTGTTCTCATGCATTTCTGTCAGAATCTCTTCACACACTTGTGTACATATATATATATATACAGTATATGTGTGTAGACCTCCTTTTTTTTTCTCCAGCAGAAATCTAATCTGTAGAAGAATCTGTCATCTTTTACATTAAGTTTAAGTAAATTTTTTTATCTTTGTTGCTGTTTTTATTTATTTTTTTAATCTACTGCACAATCTCATTTACCATGATGACATTACTGAATATTGTTTTTCTTTAGAACAGTGATCCGAATTCGCAATTCTGAATGGTTGGTAATTGAATTTCTGTAATGCAGATGTAATTCAAGTCAATTCAAGAAGCTTTTATTGTCATCTCTACCATATATAGCTGACGTAGTCCACAGTGAAATAAGACAACGTTCCTCCAGAACCCTGGTGCTGCATAAAAAGCTACATCACACAACATAAAGTTACATAACAGGACAAAAAGCAAGGACTAAAGTCAGTGTCCTCGCAACTTAAAGTGCATCGGGTGCAAACAGTGCCGACTGATAACACAAGCTAGTGTGGGGCAGATACACAACACACTAAATAGTGCTGACTAGTAAACCTATTGTATACTATGATTATACAGTGATGTGCAAAAGAGTACACTATATACATCAGTGTATTTGTAAACATAAACACAATGTTGTGCAAAAACAGCAGTAGCAGCAGTTGAAAGGTGCAAAACAGCATGTAAACAGTATAATATGATAAAAATCTAAATGTATCATAAATATATTGTGGATGGTGGAATGGATTGAGATGAGTAATGAGTGTGTGTCGAGTTCAGGTTGTACAGTTCAGTAACACATAGTTAAATGAGTGTGTGTGTGAGAGGTTTGTATAGTTCAGTCCTGTGTGAACTTTATGGCTTGAGGGACAAAATTGTTACACAGTGTGGATGTGAGGACCGAATGCTTCGGAACCTCTTTCCTGATGGCAGGAGGGTGAGGAGTGTGTGTGAGGAGTGTGTGGGGTCGCCCACAATGCTGTTGGCTTTGCGAATGCAGAGTATGGTATACATGTCCGTGATAGAGGGGAAAGAGACTCCGATGATCTTCTCGGCCGTCCTCACTTTCCCCTGTAGGGTCCTGCGATCCGAGACGGTGCAGTTCCCAAACCAGGCAGTGATGCAGCTACTCAGGATGCTCTTAAAGGTCCCTCTATAGAACATGGTTAGGATGGGGGGAGGTAAATAGGCTTTCCTTAGATTTCTCTAGAGAAGTAGAGTCGCTACTTCACAGGTTTATATTAAACCCAGTTGTAGAACCAAATATACAGTTTCTTGTACTTCAGTGAAACTACAACTCCCCTACTTAAATATTGCTCCATTACTAGTTAAAGTATACCTTCTACATTTGTCCCTGAGAAGAAGTACAAAGAAAACTATATATAAGAACTATATGTTAAATAATTCATGCGGTTCAATATTCCATTCTCCAGCACATCCCAACTATCGGGAGAGAGTTTTCTATTGTTACAGACAAAGTGAGAGAACCCTAACTTCATACACACTCTCACCAGAACTGAGGGGTTACTCTTGTGCTCTCACCAAAGCTTCTCTTTTCACACAAACGTTAATTTTTATCTATTTTTAATGAGTAAAATGTAACTATTTGGTAACTTTACACAATATGGACCGGAGTTTGTGGACACCTGAGCATACTGGTCTGAGCTTTTTCATTAAACATGTCCCCATTTGCAGTTATAATTCCCTTCACTCCTCTGGGAAGATGTCTACTAGATTTTAGAGTGTGCTTGTGGAGATTTGTGCTCATTCAGCAACAAGGGTGCTTGTAAAGTCAGGTACTGATGAAGGTGAGGTGAGGAGGCCTGGGGTGCAGTAAGCCTTCATATTTATCCCAAAAGTGTTCAAAATTGTTGAAGTCAGAGCTCTGAGGAGCAGGAGGAGGACATCTTCTATTCCAAACCATGCAACGCATATATTCAAAGAGCTGGATTTGTGCACTGGAGAATTGTCATGCTGGAACAGGTTTGGGTCTCCTAGATAATCCTGTACAATTTAAAGACCTCATGTACAATTGTGTGTCTTAACCTTTGTAGTAAAATTTTATTTAACTTTGACTTAAAAATACTTACAAACTTTATTAGGACACTAAAAACTAATGTTTTTAGCTTTGAGGGTGTCTTCTTACTCTCTCCTCGGTAACCAGGCCAGAAAGTAAACATACAGAAGATTGTCTTTTCTTGTACCTTGGTTGCGTTAAGCATGCATAAATCAGAAGCGTCACCTCTAATGGAGGAGATGCATATGGTTGTGACTCACACATCTGCATAAATGATAAGATGCACCAAGATGGGGAGTAGTGACCAAGATGGGGAGTGGTAACGGGTCGATCATGAATGATTGATTCATTTTAAACAAGCTGTTAATGAGACTCAAAAGAAAGAGTCATCTCAAAGAGTGATTTGTTCATCTTCCACTGGATGCGCATGAGCAAAGCCTCACAAAATCTCTGTAGGTTATGTACAGGATACACTTTTGTGTAATTTACCTCTCGACTCTTTTTGTCCGAGTCTTTCATTCTTTTGTCAGGTGACTCCCATATAGGCGATGAAGGTGATTGAAGGAACGAAATGAACCACATTAAAAAAGATTTGTTTATTTTGATGAATGAGATTCGAAGAACCAAGTCACTAAAACTATTCGATCTACTACAGGGGACCTGTCCAGTTTAGGGTCTTGACTCTGTCCACCTTTAGCACCCTCTTGTGGAGCTTTTTTAATCACTCGCTTTGAGCTACCTCACATTTTAATGGGTTGTAACTTGAAAATGAAAAGACTTTATCTGGATTATAGCGTGCCCTCAACTAATATTGAACAAAGAAAGATGTGAAAAATTGTCTTTTGTTTGATCATTTCTTCAAACCATTTACAAAAATACTCTTGTGGATATCAAACAATTACAAACTCAAGACGGTTTTAAACAAAAAAACAATAAATAAATAAATGCCATAGGATACATGGCAAAGGATAAAGAATCTGCCATTCCTCCATACAAAATCAGTCCAGTTCCTTCAAATTTCGAAAGGGCAATGCTGGTGGACCCTCCTCTTCACCTGGTTTCATAGGGTTAAAATAGATAACTAGCCCAATACCTGAGCTACGGCTACTTTAATCCATCAAAGAACAATCTAGCTTTGTAAATTTCTGTGTACCTTAATTATAAAGAGCAGTTCCTCAAAGTAGTCTGATCTTTTTCAGATCTCTCTTATCAGCAAGCCGTTTGCACCCACAGAACTGCTGTTTTCTGGATTTTTTACTGTCTAATCTCCCAGTAAGATCCCATATGATCAGCAGATGAGATTTGGCACTAAGGCACTAAGAAATCACAGTTCCTCATTCTGGTGTAGGATGTAAATGTTAGCTGAAGCTCTTGACCATGTGTCTGTATGATTTTTTTCACTGCTTTGGCTGATTGGGGAGGTGGTAACTCACTGGTTATTACTCTGACTGACTGATCAGGAGGTCAACAGTTCAAGTCCTGGTGCTGCCACATTCGGGGCACTTGAGCAAGACCCTTAGCGCTTGGGTTACAGGGGTGCTGTATTATGGCTATCCCTACTCTCTGACCTCAGCTTCCTAACATTGCTGGGATATGTGAAGAAAGAATTTTACTGTGTTGTTAAGTACATGTGACAAATTCAATTCAAGAAATTTTTTGTATAGCGCTTTTAACAATAGACATTGGACAAGAACGAATGAATAAGATTGTTCTTTATAAGTGTAAGTTTGTCGCTAATGAGCAAGCCGGTGGCCACAGTGGCAAGGAAAAACTCCCTCCCCAAATGTTCTTGTTTTCCAATTTGTCTTATATAATGTAACAATAAGATGCTTGAGAGAATGAAGTCCAATATGGTGTGTTAGACTCACTGGGGCTCACTGGGACGCATCTTCTCAGGCACCCAAATTCCCACTAGTTACGCCTACATGAAATCATTAACCGTCTACTCGTTTTTACTGAGCACAGCCGCTTAAATCGGTGGCAAACATGCCATCTTTTATAACCTGATTGAAACCACGCCAATCCTGAGCCAAACTGCTGGAACACTAAATCACACCAATTACTACATAAAGCACACGATGAGGTCAGAACACTTCTCCAGACTAAACAGTGTGAGCGGTACACACAGGGGTTAGCGCTTTATAACGGCCAAGCAACAAGTGCCGCACGGTCGTCTCGAGTGAGCGGCTAATGAGTGTCTGATTTTAATGATGTTGTGAGGGTGAGGTATTGAAGTGCGGTCTTCATAACAGCTGTGAACTCCTCTGAACTCTGCAGCTCTGCGCACCTCGTAGGACACGCCGCTTGTTAATTATAAGTCGTGTGCGGTTACTCTAAGAGCTCAAGTGGATTTTTAAGAGCGATCCGATTGGTGCTTTTTCCGTCCTTCAGCTTGTGTGTCAGTCGCATCGTCGACGTCTGACAAATTGCAGCTTCTCGGTCGTCTGAGAGACCTGACGGCACATATCATTAGCTTGTGTGTCAGAGAATGAGAGAGAAAGAAGGGGAGAGAGAAGGAGAGGGAAAATGATTACTTGCTTTGTACACGTCCTTTCCGGTCTACCATTCTGCTTAGTCAGCATTGTTTCAGTGATGAATTATGAGAACACGTTTTTAACAACCAGGGCAGCCCTGCTATTGCACGTCCTTTACGTAACCCATATAATTTATCTCTGTATAATCAGGCTGTCGTGAGTGCCAACTTGAAAAACAAATGCACGCAACGCAGGGATAATCTTGTAACATTTCCCTGAGCGCTGCCTTGTTAGTATCCATTATTATTATAATGTTTCTTCTTTCTGGAGTGTGTCTGTGTGTGTGTGTATGTGTGTGTGTGTGTGTGTGTGTGTGTGTGTGTGTGTGTGTGTGTGTGTGTGTGTGTGTGTGTGTGTGTGTGTGTGTGTGGATACTGGGCGATGAATCGTGTTTTTTGGGGTGCAGTGGAAATGAAAGAGAAGTGAACATGAAATGTTCATATGGAAAATTCATATCTGTATTTTTTATTTTTATTTTTTTAGAAATTAAGTAAAAATATCACCTGAAAATAAATGAACTATGGAAAATTAATTTATTGGGTGCAACCAAGAACAAAAGATTCTATTCATGTATTGGTCGAATGTGGAAAATGGAAGCTCATTAGAAAAGACATCAGATATCTGATTAGAATGTTGTGAGCTTGATTATTCGTGATACCAGGTGACCTCTAAGGCCATGACAAACACTAATACATATATTTTCTCTCTGTTTTGGACTTCCGTCCACGCAGAGAGAGCATTTTTTGGTCAATGAAAACTTTTTGAGAAAGCTCTCCAAAGTGGATAAAATAGAAAGCGGTGTTTTTTCCCGTTTCAGTGTGAACAACTTTTCAAAAATGATTGAAAACCATAGTGTGGATGTTTTAAGGCAAAAAAAAAGCAGTTTTCATGACTTGAGTTGTTTTAGCTTATGATTCAGTTTTGGTTTTGGTTGCTCAGTGGTTAAGATGTTGGACGTCGGATCAGAAGTTTGTGAGTTCAAATCCACTAAATTGGCACTGCAGGGCCCTTGCACAAGGTCCTTAACCCTCAAATGCCCAGTTGTATAAATAAGATAAAAGTCGCTCTAGATAAGGGTGCTTGCAAATATGCTAAACGTAAATTAAATAAGCCGCTCGTATAACGTGCAATTAAAAAATTGTAAAAACAAATCTGGTGGAAATAAATAAGGAATGTATGAAACAAAAAAAAAAGAAGGAAAGTGTGACGTGTAAAAAATCGCAGGACTATAAATTTTTATATTTTGTGGAAATCAGTGAAATGATTTGATCCTGATCAATCGATCATGTGAGTAATAAAACGTGTGAAATATATTGTGTTTAAAAGAATCATCTTATGCTCAATTTACTTCTCTAGACCATCCTTCGAAGTGCTCCTTTATTTTCCTTTGTTTGTTCTGTATGTCAGTGCATAAAAGCGAGGTTTGGAGACCGACTCTGTTTTTCCACCATGCCACACAAAGCTCCTCTGACATTTTCCCTTGATCCCTTGTTGACTGCTTAAAATTAAAAAGGAACACCTTAAGCTATGAATCAAATGCCAGGTGTGGCAGTGTGCCGGAACCATATCAATATTTCACGCTGTATTGCTACCTGCAGGGTTTTTTTTTTTTGCTTTTTCACAACGTTAGGATCGGCTCTCGTGACATTGGCAGTATATAGCCTGCTTAGCTGAGCATGTTCAGAAGGGCAAGCCATGAAAAGGTCCGCTAGCTCTACTAACATGACTTGTTTATTCCTTTTAAACGAGCAGTCTGTACCCTGAGCTAAGCGTATTCCTGATATGGCTGTCCTAGCTCTAGGATCCGTTTGTGATAGATGGATAGATGGATAAATAAATAAATAAATAAATAAATACAAGCAACAAACAATTAAAAACTAAACCACTAGTGGGTGTATTCGTATTGAGGTTTGGCTTCATTCCTGACAGACCAGCCAACTAATATTCATAGTTTGTAGAAACACTAGAAGATGAGAAGCTCGGGATCAACCAATATTATGGGATTACTTAGAAAAGAGTGAATAAACATGCAGGTTGCTTAAATTCCTGTATTTTTGTACACCCATATATTAGTTTGGCCCAGTTTGTCAAAGTCTTTCAACTGACCCCAGACAAGTTACAAAGATTTCAAGATCAGCTAGATCCCTTTTAATGCTCACTTAAAGATGTACAATACAGGATGGAAGTATATTTAAAAAAAAAAAAACATGTCTAGTAGCATTTTTCACAGCAACCATCATCACACTTTATGGACAGAATCCAATTCAAGGAATATAAAAATGCTGTAAAAGAAACTGTTCTCAAAAACGTAAGTGGAATTGTGATAGGAAACACTTCTCTTTCTACTTTTTTCACTCAACTTTGCTGCATATTGGATTGCATCATCATCCTAATATTGATTTTTTTTTTAGAACAACTCACCACCAAGTCAGTTTTATTCCATAAATGTATATATTCTATATGATTTTACAAACATATACATTAGGTTTACGCCCTTATCCAGAGCAACTTACAGTAATCGCAATAGATAGTTAAGGGCTATGCTCAAGGACCAAGCAGTGGTAGCTTGGTGGTCCTGAAATTTGAACACATGACCTTCACATGACCACAGTCCCACATCCTATTCCCTGAGCTACCACATCCCGAGTAATTTACATTAACATTTATGGCATTTGGCAGATGCTCTTATCCAGAATGACTTTTATTTATCTTAATCATGCAACTGAGCAGCTATGGGGTTAAGGGCATTGCTCAGGGGCCAGAGGTGGCAGCTTGGTGTGGTTGGGATTTGAATTCATGACCTTCAGTTTCAATGCTTTAAACCACTAAGCTACCTACTCTCATAGGTAATGCAACTTTGCAACTTGTAGATCTAATTGATTTTATTATTTATTTAAGATTTTTCATCTAATGATACGTTTTGGCACTTCTAATCAGAAGGTCTTGAGTTTGAATCCCAGCTGGACCCTTAATCAAATGCCCTCAAACCATAACTGCTCAGTTGTAAACATAGGATTATTATGAGCCACTCTGTCTAAGGGGGTCTGCCAAATGCCATCTATGTTAATGTATCTCATCAGCATACAGTAAGTGATATTGCTTCATTGTGGAAGTTGGAGTGCATAGGCAAGCCTTTGGGATTTTTTAAGGAAAGTCTGTCCTAAATATTTTGGCAACAAGCAATAACAAGCCACAAAGGAAGCCTTGACTTGCATTATATATCACGCCTATATCTGGAGATAAATGTCTTAGTGTTTCTGGCGATTTCTTAAATTTTCTCCTTGTGTGCTTTAACCAATAAGTGTGAAATTAAATCAAAATTTTTTTTCAATGAGTCGTATTACACTACATTGTGCTGCGAAGAGGTTCTTGAGGATTAGGCTTAGGAAAGATTGTCTCCAGGCTACATATGTTAACCTGGATCACTGAGGGAACGTGATGCTGTGTCAACAAAGCTTTGGGAGCGCGTCCACATGTTCCTTGCTCTGAACCACAGCTCTGGTTATAGAACCTGGACCAGCCCGCAGCTTTGCAGATGTCATTGAGCGACACTCCAGAGGACCAAGCCTTACAGGCAGGTTAAGTGCGCTCTGACCTCAAATGAAGCGGGAAGATCGCAGAACTCGTAGGAGGATGCAATAGCATCGATAATCCACCTGTTTAGTGTCTGCTTGTTTGCAGTGAGGCCTCTTTTTGGAGGGCCATAGCAGATGAGCAAATGTTCCAACTTCCTCCACAGACTTGTGCTGTGGACATAAGTGTCCAGCACTCACACCGGGCACAGCGGGTTCAGCTTTTTTCATCTGGGGCTTAAAAAGGGGAGGACAGTATACCTGGACCCTAACAGGTCATGGGATGGCCGAAAGCACCTTAGAAATGTAGCTCGATCTAGGGTACAGGAAGGCACTGGCTATGCCTGGAGTAATCTCCAGAAAAGAGGGTGTAACAGAAAGGGCCTGCAAATCCCCTACTCTTAAGTCCCCTTAAGAGAGCAAATGGCCAGGAGGAACACAGTCTTGACTGTGAGGTGCCTTAAAGATGCCTCGGCCAACGGCTCGAAGGGGGGCTCGGATAGTCCCACGCAGGCACCCTAGGTTGCACTGGGGGCCTTAGCCTCCGGGTGCCGCAAAGAAAACGTGTCACTAGCAGGTCTCTGTCCAGTGATCACCATGCTACGGGGGCATGATACGCCGAAATGACGGACGCTTAGCCTTCGAGGGTGGATAAAGACAGGCCTTTGGCGAAGTGAATTTTAGCACTAAACCAGCCAGGCAGTTAACTGAATCCATTCTGTGCAGATCGCACCATCCACTGAACAGACTCCATCTCGTGGCATATGACCTCCTCATAGAGAATGCTCTAGATTGGAGAATGGTCTCTACCACCTCGGTGGAGAGAACGGAACCTCTGAGCTGTTCCCCCTCAGGGGACACAGCCACAGTCTCCACAACTTGCGCCACCTGCTTGAGAGAGGAGATCCCTCCTGAGAGGAATTTCCCAGAAATGGTGCTTAAGAAGGGCTAGCAGGTCCATAAACCATGGTCTGCCTGGCCATCAAGTCCAGTACAATGCCGGGCGGAAACCGAGAAAAGTGCTCACTGGAGCTGGCCGTGCCCTGAAGCACTGAACGTAGCAGGGTTGACAGACCTGGTCCCTTGGGGTTCCTAGGGTGGGACGGGCACCGTGTAATAAGGTGCACAGATCATCCAATGTCAGGACTTCTTTGCTGAAGCCATCTTACTTAAAAGTTGAAATTGGAATGAATTTATCCAGTTTTAGTGTATTTTGCAAAGCATTTCAGTCGCGAGCAGCAGCAGATTGAAGACCAAATGTAGAGTTGGTTTTAGGAATGCTTAATTAAAAGTGAATTGTGTTATATGTGACAGGCTTTAGCTGCAGCAAGTGACCTAAGTCAAATTAGAGGGGTGTCCAGCAGCAGTAAGCCATTAATGCCTGTTAATGGAGGCAAGGGTGGGCATAGACTGGCTAATGGCTATAGTGGTCTCTTTTGTGGCTCTTAAAGCTAATTCCACCATATGGCAGAGCTCCTGGACCTCCTGGCCACCTGAGATGCCCCCTGTGGCAGCGGGGGCGGGGCCGAGCGCCGGTTTGTGAATGGAGGGTGAGGCCGGGAGCAGGTAGACATGGGAAGACTCACCTGAAGGGAATTCTGACTAATGAGTGTTCTTTTTCTTGCAGTGATCAGAGGGAGCATTTAAGGAGGAGTGTGAGGATGTGTGAGTGTGTGTGTGTCCCGGATAATGAATGACTGAGGCACTGAGCACAGAGTGAACATAAAAATAAAATATTTAGTTGATTCTGAACCTGTCCTGTCCCATTATGTTGGAGTGCAATGCTGCCTCGAGACTTAAGAGGCTGTCTAAATACGGCTTCGCCATAAAGAACGGCAGACCCTGAAATGGAGGTTGTGATGTGGGTTGCAGAAAGTGTTCGTCAAGCTTGGAGAAGAAACTCTCTGCTCATCGGCCGGCCAAGTCAGATCCAGCTTGGCAATGGCCCAAGTCACAACCTCCATGAACTTCTCGACTTCAGACTCTTAAAGAACGCCCAGGGGTGCTTTCAAAGCATGCAAACGAGCGCTGGACCTGGCAGGGGAGGCAGGAGAAAGGGACAAGTGGGGGACAAATGGGGGACTCAGCGATAGTGGGGCCAGAACCGCGAGAAACCATGAGAATGAATTTGGACTGTAATTAATATAAAAAGTCTGCAACAAAGGCTCAGGACTACAGAATAACAGTGAGTTATGTTGTTAGTGAGTTAACAGTTAACTTAGCAGTTAACGATTAATAGTTTTGCATTTAGGCACCCACTAATTAACAGTACACCTTAGCAATGATGGAACTGTGATGATTGTGTGTCTTCCAGATGAGAATGGTTTTCCTTTTAAGTCTGGTTACTCTCAAGGTTTCTTCCTCACGTCATCACAGAGCTTTTACATGCCACATTTGCCACCGCCTTGTTCAACAAACTTACAGGCATTAAATTATACACTCTTTTATACAACTTTATTACCGTTTTTTTTTTATCTTTTCTAAGCTGCTTGGAGACAAAGTATATTGTTAACAGCACAGTGCAATTTTTTATAAATGCTTGAACTGAATTGAATTGAATTAAATTGAATTGAATTGAATTGAATTGCATTGACTTGAATTGAATTGAATTGAAAGACTGCTCTAAACATTTTTTTTATCCAATTAAATTACAATCAAAACTGCACAGAAAAAAATCTGAGGCGGTTATCTGCTCATGGTTAAATGTAGGAAGTCATGTAGAGAAGTAAATGTAGAGTGAAATAATTATTTTTTACAATGTAAAAAATAATTGATGTGCACTTGCTGTCCCTAAACATCTTTGCATTATCCATAAGTATTAGATTGCTGAGAGGCTTTGAAATGGTGGTGCTGTGCAGAACAGTCATTAGAGATGTGCCCTCTATAATCATGAGAGGATTAATGAACGATGTGTGAACAGCCCTTCATAGCCTGACAAGAGCCTACCTCAGACACTCATTAAAATCACATCACACTCTCACACCCTGTTTCCCTCTGGCTCTTGCTTTTTTGCTTTGTGTGTGGTCTTTCAAGGACCAAGATACCATTCGGGATCTTTGTCTACTCTCTCATCTTCTGTCACAACCACCAGTTATGGTCTAGGGTTTTTTTTTTTTTGCAGCAGGGCCAGGTCACATCATCCCTCTGCAGAAGCCTCTTGTCTGCCCTCTTTATTTGATGCATTATGTATAAAGCACTTATGGGTGTTTTAAAGCCTCTTTTACTTTATTAAGCCATTATCTTGTCACTTATTATCTCGATAGAGGGGTTTATCAAGTAGGATTGGCACTGAGACATTCAAATGTGCTCTAAACACCTAAGGCAAAGTGTACTTCGGCGCCTGTTTGACTGACCTCGAACCATGTGTGTGTAATGTGCCATGTGGCATTTTAGACTGATGCCCAGGTCGTTGTCCTGAGTGTGGAACAAGAATGAACTTTGAGCCTTCATTGTTGTGAAAGCAATGCCATGGTCAGTCTAAATAACACCCATAGAAAATAATTTGTGCAAAAATTAAATGGGGCCATGATGGTGAGTTTGCAAAGATTTTGGAGCAGATGGTGCTGATCCCAAAAGCTGCTATTGGGTCTGGTTGTTGTTGCATCTGTTTGATCAGATGGCCGTAATGGATTGGGTTCAGATGCGGGTTCAAATATGCACATACAAAGTGTTTCTTTTCAAAAGACTGTTTAAAATAGCTGCAAAAAAAATGTGGGTCTATGTGTAATAATTCAATTACCATTCATAATGCAGCAATGCAGCTGCAATGACCTCTAAAACATTTAGGGTGCAAACTCTTCCAGTCTCTATTGAGGACAATAAAGTGTTTTTTTTTTTTTCCATCATCATTTGTTTATAGGCCAGCAATTTACTATAATTAAAATACAGGTAGTCTTTAAGTTATGATAGTTCGACTTACAATTTTTCTATCTTAAGATGACTATAGCAATAGTCATTTGAACTAGCTCTGAAGAAAGCCAACAGTGGCGTCAACTCATGTCACCTTGTGTTGATGCGCCAGGGCAGGAACACACTAGACAGACTACAGCCGACAGCCAACTAGCATATATGGATTGTGTGTATGCTCTTTACCTCATTGTTGTTTGCTTTCTTCAGGTCTGGTTTTTTTTCCGTGTGTGCTCATTTGCTAAGCTGAATAACCCATCTGATTTGTCTATCTAACCCGCAAGCTCCGTATATCTAATGATTTTCATTTTAATCAGGTTTGCCCCTTGGTTGGTTGGAATTAAACCCTGCACCCACAACTATACTTTGTGGAAAAGACTCTACACCCCTGGAGTGTAGAGTCTAAAAAACTAAAGCTGACTGATGCCCAAAAACCATTCAACATTTCCCGACGGCTGACTATCAGTTTGGTTTGTCGCCAGGAATAATGTGACAATAAACGAATTTGTGTAAAATGGATTTGTATGGAGAAATCGCTTCAAAGGGGTTCTCTGAAAATTTAAGATTCTGAATGAGGGCTGAGCAGTAAGATGCTGAATAGAAACCGAAAAAAAAAAATGTTTCACAGTGACAATACAAGAGTGACTTGTATTGGACAGAGCAGTTGATGAGTCCGAAGGCTGCCCAATAGGAATTAAGTAATGTTAAGGTTTAGAAAGGCAGAAGGAATTCCCGGAGAAGGCTTGCCGGGTGACTAAATGTGTTTGAAATGTAAGAAAAATCTGCGATAAAAGAAGTAGAAAAGGAAATACTAAAATACCAAGCAGGGCTTCATAGGCAGTTTAAACCAAAGCTGAAGTTTAGGCTGTAAAAAAAGTACATAAGAGAAACTGATGGCAGACTGAAAAGAGTAAAATAGAAGGTAAAAGAAGGGAGACACAAGGTAGGCTGAATTAGAGGTTAAATGAAGGGAGTCTGAATTGGAGGTTAAAAAAAGATTCTGGGAATTTCTCATTGTGGATAAACTGAGGCTGATGGGAGATATGGTTGGAGACTGGGAAAGCTAAATTGAGCATTAAATGTATTTTGAAACGTGGAGCCTGGATAAGGTCTATAGTGTTGCCAAAGGGGAAATTGGTTAAGAGTGGGGTTTGGGGAAGGTGAAATTGGGCTGATAGTATTTAAAGAGAGCCTGAATTGTTGTTCATGGAAAGAATGGTGTATGTTTTGGGAAAACTGATGGGAATTGTAATAGAGCTAAAGAGTAGATGCAATGAGACTAAATGGATCCTGAAGGGAATTAAATGGAGTCTGAATTAAGGGTCAAATGAAGCTTTGAAGAGTTTCTCATGGTGGGCAAACTGAGGCTGATGAGAGTTGTAGGCATGAGACTGAGAAGGCTAAATGGAGCATTACATTTATTTTGAAACAAGGAGCATGAATAAGGTGTAAAGTGTTGCCAAGGGAAGATTGGAGTTGAATAGAGTTTTAGTTTAGTTTAGTTTAGTTTAGTTAAGTTAAGTTTAGTTTAGTTTAGGGGTTGAAAGAAGGCTGATTTAGGTGTGAGATGAGTTTCAAAGTTTAGTTTAGTTTAGTTTAGTTTAGTTTAGTTTAGTTTAGTTTAGTTTAGTTTAGTTTAGTTTAGTTTAGTTTAGTTTAGTTTAGTTTAGTTTAGGGGTTGAAAGAAGGCTGATTTAGGTGTGAGATGAGTTTCAATAGGAATATGATTAAATTAAATTGATGATGAATGGATTCTGAGAGAGATTGTAAGGATAAAGGGGGATCTGAGTAATTGGTGGTTGATAGTACTGTAGTTGTAGGAAAGCTCTATTGGTAGCTAGGATATTTATCGATGGGGCTAAGAGGAGTGAAGTGGCAGCAGTGTACTTTGTGTTAGTTCTGGACCAGATGGCTGAGTTGGTGATTTAGAGGATTTGTAGGAAGCCTGAAGTGTTGGCTAAGCAGAGTTGTAGAAAAGCTAAACTGATGGTTGTAAAAAGTTGTAGGAGGGCTGAATTGGCAGTTGAAAGCCACCATACAAATGTTGCATTGGTTGCTGCGAGGAGCTGTAAACAGAATGATTTGGTGGCTAAGAAGAGGTGTTGGAAGGCTAGATGGAGGCTAAGAAAAGTTGTAGGAAGGCTGAATTGGTGGCTGCAGGAGTTAAAGGTATTTTGAGGGTGCAGTGATGTATTTTGTGTTAGTGCTGGACCACTAGGCTGTTCTGACTGACAGCTCCCTGCTGATGGAGCTAAAAGCATGGCTGGCTGAAAATCTGTCTCGCATGCTGCAGGGCCATCTGGACCTTGCACACATTAAAAGGTTGGACACTGTTTGAGGCGACATTGCAAAGCTGTGCACAGTTCATCTTACAGGGAGGGGTTTTTGTCAGCACGAGTTGTGTTTTTGTTCGCAGGACAAAGGCCAACTAACTGTAAAAGCAAGGCAAGATGGAGAAACAAAGTACAGGTCCTTCATGCTTCAAAGTTCTTCATGCCGAGAGAGAGAGAGAGAGAGAGAGAGAGAGAGAACAAGAAGAAGGAAATTTAAAATGTCATATACAGGGTAAAAAGGATCAAAGGCAGACGGGATGTTAACAGACCAGATTGCTCAAAACAAGCAGAACTACAATGACCATGTGTCTAAACCCTGCACTCTAAGATTTTCCGAAACTCCCATTACAAGATTTTACCATTGAATGGATATGCACTTTTATAAGGTCTCCCTGTGGTGGCAGGCATGAGGATGATACAGCACCAGAGAGACACTAAAAAAACCTACTGAATTAATTGTTAAATATCTCTATGAAGAAATATAAGACTGGGTTTCAGTGTTTTTATTTTTTTCGTAGCCTTGGCTGCTCTGCCAGGCTCTGATAAGGTACAGAAAGAGTCTGAGGGTGGAGAGAAAGTGTGTTTCACACACAGCAGTGCAATTGGATTCTCACAACAGTCATTGCTATGCAACTGATAATGCATGTTCATCCAATGACAATGTGTACCTAAACACCACCAGTGTTCCTCTAGCAGAATTTCAGCTGCATCTGCTCAGGATTTATTCATTTGGTACGGTTTGCTCATTCTGTAATGACATAAATTATTAAATGTCTCAATAACAAAGTCGTTTTCTTTTTTATAATTGTAATATCATCTGAGCCATAAATTAACATCCTGGACATGCCCTCGTATCATCATTCTTGCTAGTGTGGTCTTGTGATATCCTGTCCTCTGTGGAGCTGCTTATAATTATCCTTCGGGGCTTTGTTGTTTTCTTACAATTTGATGCCATTCGTATTTATTCCAGCTGTAGCTCAAGTATTGACATCAAACAACATAGCAGACAAATCAACAGGAAGAACCGCCGTATTGTTTAGTATTTTAGTGCAGTTTAAAATGTATGGAGTTCTGAATTTGGACATTGAATGAAAATCGACATTTAAAAATATTTTATATTTGTTGAATGGCACATATATAAAGAGCATTAACTTCTTTTGCAGTTTGATCGGACCATACAGTGCATCAATGAGTTTTGGACGTCCATGACCCTGTTGCTGGTTCACCACTGTTCCTTCCTTGGAGCATGTTTGATAGATACTGACCACTGCAGACCAGTAACATCCCATAAGAGCTGCAGTTTTGGAGATGCTCTGACCCAGTCGTCTAGACATCTCAATTTGGCCCTTATTTAACTCTAAACTAGACTTCACATGCTGGCTAATAATTTCACACCCACTAACAGGTGCCACGATGAAGAGATAATCAGTGTTATTTACTTCACAGTTCATAATGTTATAATGCCATAATGTTATGCCTGCTCGGTGTATAGTGTGTTCTCACCTGCCACTATAGATATGTCTATAGATATAGATAGTGTCTATCCAGTATTGACACTGCTTACGTGTGTTAGTAATGAATCACAATGATGAATTTGCCACAGTTTACCTTGACTGCTTGTGCCATCACTATTGTTTCAAAGAAAAAGTACATATAAAAATATAGTTGTACAGCTTAGCGGTAGGCATTGGATAATAGATTTGAAGGTCATGAGTTCAAACCCCAGCCACACCAAGCTGCCACTCCTGGGTCCCTGAGCAAGACCCTTAACCCCATAGCTGCTTAGTTGTATGAATGAGATAAAAATGTAATAACCTCCCCTGGCTTCAAATCATTGATAAGTGAGACAAATCAGATTTAACTACTGTCAAGTAGCTGTAAAAAATAAAATAATTCAACCAACAATATTGTATCTGCCACTGGTTAAATCAAAAGCCATCCCTGTGGAAGGCTAATAAGCACTCAAGAACCCATTTCAGTTCAGGAGCCATTCGACTGACCTTGGCTCCCATGGGCTAGCCTTCTGGTTCGGGGGAACAGTGAAGAAAATTTCCCAGCTGACATTTTTGTTCCTGGTACAATATTGACTTTTGAGGGGCGAAGGCAGCGTCATTGCAGCTGACATTTTGCGTTAGCTGCGGAAAAAGAAATGTGGTAGCTGCTGATAGAGAAAGATGTAGTTGTGAATGTAGTCTTATAATGGTGTTGTAGTGCAGAAGCAATACTTGACCAGCTAGATTATTCGTCTTTGTTGTGTGGTAATGAGTGGACCAGAGGCTGCTCTATTGAAATGCAATAAATGTGCTATATAAAATAAAGATTATTATATTATTATTGCTATATATAGAGGTCCCACCTCACAACCTTTTATAACATCTTGTTGCCAGATTCTACAGCATGCCTTAAGGGGTCTTAAGGAGTCCAGGCCTTGATGGGTCACAGTTGTTTGGTAACACAAGGTGGAAAAAATGTGGTCTGTGTATACATCAAACTAAAATGTAAAATGCCTTGAAATTTAAGATTCTACCTCAATTGTCATAAGGTCCTCAAGGCAAATCATTTGAGATGCTAAGTGTCAGTTAGCAAACCCCCCTTGTTTGGCATACCTAGACATAATCTGTCAGAACAGTGATATAGTCCTTCCTGCCGTTTGCATTATCTGGCACTGCCTTCAACAAATATTGTATGTTCACAGATTTTCTTAAGTTGTGTCTAAAAATGAACGCAAACTTGGCACTTACAAGGTCTAAAGAGAATTATATGTTTCAAATGAACAAAACAACACATCTGTGTTTTTTTTTGGGTGGGTTCACTTTAATGAGTATGCATTTGTCTCTAAAGGTGCGAAGTGCAGGGTGGAGTGAATGCAAGTAGATTAACACAACTGACTGAAAATAAGTTTTCGACCAATGTGTTATAACATTACATATTTATACAATATACAACATTTAAATCAGAAAGTTAACAATTTTAATTTGTGTCTCAAAAGCTGGCTCTTTGATTGATTGAAACCTACTCTAATGGCACTCTAAACAAGTCTGATGAATACAAAAAATTAATTCGGGAAAATGATCCGTAAATTGTATTATTTTTTCTTTATTGCGACATTTCAGGAGCAATCGACCGCTTTAAATAAAAGCGATGGGCTCCTAATCATAGAGATTTGTGATCATAGTGCATTTGAGAGATACTGATGATGAACATGGACAGGTAAGGTAAAGACTATTGTAGCAGAATGCAAATTGTTGATAATTTGTTGGTTTGGATATGAGCTTAAGTATAATTTTCAGGAAATCGAAGCATGGCCTCATAACACTTCTGAGAGGTTTGGAAACAGGTTTGGAGAGGCAAATGTCTCTCTCTCTCTCTCTCTCTCTCTCTCTCTCTCTCTCTCTCTCTCTCTCTCACTATCCTATGTCTGGTTCTGTTTTAAGTTTGTGTGTGTGTGTGTGTGTGTGTGTGTGTGTGTGTGTGTGTGTGTGTGTGTGTGAGAGAGAGAGAGAGAGAGTGAGTATTATATATATAGATATATAATACTTTTTTTTAATTGCTCTCTCTTTTTTCTCTCTGCATTGATGCATGTCATCTATTGCTACTCCCTCATTGTTGTATTACTTTAGCAGAGGAATTCTTCTCTGCTATCAAACCTAAGGATGGATCTTCTCGTCTGATCCTAGCCTCAGGCCAGAGTTATCATACGCCTTCCCTTTTTGAAGAGCATCAGTGTTTGGCATCCCTCCTAATCTGTTTAATATCACCAATAAAGGATGCTTTATTAAGGTGACATTGGGTTTAGTGTTTAATTAGTCCTGAAAGGCATTTAAAAAAAGAGGCTAAGCTCCTGGTATGTTTAGCTTATTTATAAGGAATATGTAGATACGTCTGTTTTATGGGGTGGGGTAAGACGTTAACTTGGTGTTTGGATGTCTGGAATGATGAGAGCAAAACAGTGGTGATGGGATTGTTTTTTTATCACTCTATGTTAAGTTATTGAATCTTTTAAAGTGTGAGTATTATATGGTAGCACTAATGACAGCAGTCACGTAGCTACCTGGTAAAATGGTATTGATTATTCTTTGATTGACCAATTGATTTTGTTTTACACTCTAAAAACATGGCAGTCAATATATTGACCACATTAAGTGGCCCAAAGGTGGTAATTCAGATTCCAGTCATTATGCAGCTCAGCTCCTACATGTACATTCTGTATTATTTCTGTATAGTTATAACTATATATATATATATATATATAGTAGGACATTTTGGAGACAAAGTTAAGGAGGTGTGATTGAGATGGTTTGGACATGTGCAGAGGAGGGACATGGTGTATATCAGTAGAAGAATGCGGAGAAGATTTTTGGATGTGATGAGGGAAGACATGCAGGTAGTTGGTTTGGCAGATTTAGAGAACAGGGGGGTATGGAGATGGATGATACGCTGTGGAGACCCCTAATGGGAGCAGCCGAAAGAAGAAGAGGAAGAAGAACACATTCTAGTCATGTTTTAATTCTATCCATCCATTCCTCCTCACCAACTGAAATAAACACCACATCCAAATATGGATGGGTTCCATTTTAAATCTGATTCCTCTCAAGGTTTCTTTCTCATATCATCTCAGGCTTGCCACTTCACTTATGTAATTACATTTTTTTTGTTTTATATATATATATTTATTTCTGTAAGACAATGTCCATTGGGACCAAGATAAAGCTCTTACTAAATATTCAATTTAATTTAATTCATTTTTATTTGTATAGCACTTTTAACAATGAACATTGTCTCAAAGCAGCTTTATACAGATAATGTGGTGATTAAAAGTGAATATGTTCTTTATAAGTGTAAGTTTGTCCCTGATGAGTGAGCCGGTGGCGACTGTGGCAAGGAAAAACTCCCCGAGATGGCATAAGGAAGAAACCTTGAGAGGAACCAGACTCAAGAGGGAACCCGTTCTCATCTGGGTGGCACCGAATGTCTATTTATTACAGATAAACAATGTTGCGAGGTACAGTGATGATGATCAGATGCAAACTGTAGTCCTGAGTCAGTGTAGCAGACTGTTGACATTAACTACAGTCCAAATCATGGATCCATTTCATGGATCCCCAGGCCGTTGATAAGAAACCGTTGCCAGCTACACAGAGTGGCCTCCAATTGAAGAGAACACTAGGCAGGCCAGGACGAAGTGGGCAGATCCGGGGAGGGGAGAGGGGGAGGAACAGTGGTCACTGGAAGCTTAGGAGCATGTTTAACTCGACCCAGAGAGAGAGAGAGAGAGAGCGAGAGAGAGAGAAGGATATGGATTATTATGTGTCCTTATTGTTGTATGAAAGTTAAGGACATTGTGCAGTTGGGGACTCCGGCAAGACTCTCTATAGTAGCATTACTAAAAGAGAGAGCCAGAAGGCAACACAGACATGAGGGATCTCTGGGATAAGAGCCGGAATATAAATGATATATATGATACAGACTATTCCAATCCATCCACATCACATTATCATGACATCAACACAAATAAATAGCAAATTTTAGATTATACTGTATATGGATGATGTTTACAGAGACATTTTGCTATCAAGCTTGGCTAATGATTTGCTCAAGCAGTGCTACACAACACAGTGCATGCACAAGCGAACATCTGTCACTCATCAATTATGTTTTGCGTAACATTTGTTACACATGTATATGTGACATTTTTTCAGGAAAGCATATAAACGAAAGGAAAACGTGGTATTCCCTGTTTTTTTGTTTGTTTGTTTTTGTACATATGGATGGTTTGAGATGCCTACATTTCATCTGTTCATTTTACAGAATGGCTTCAGAACAATCTGTACAGAAAGATTTAATTATAATTGAATTTAAAATGTGGTATATATTCATAATATGTACAGTACAGACCAAAAGTTCGTACACACCTTCTCATTCTAAGATTTCTCTTTATTTTCATGACTATGAAAATTGTAGATTCACACTGAGGGCATCAAAACTATGAATTAACACATGTGGAATTATATATGGAATTATATACATAACAAAAAAAATGAACTGAAAATATGTCATATTGTAGGTTCTTCAACCATATTGTAGGTTTGAAGAACCTACAATATGACATATTTTCAGTTGTTTCACACTTTTTTGTTATGTATATAATTCCACATGTGTTAATTCATAGTTTTGATGCCCTCAGTGTGATTCTACAATTTTTATAGTCATGAAAATAAAGAGAAATCTTTGAATGAGAAGGTGTGTACAAACTTTTGGTCTGTACTGTATGTGTGTGAGTGGTGTCCAGCTTTTTCCTACATCTTAAAATAGCATGACAAAGAATTAAAAATGAAATACAATTATATACATTTAAAAAATAATATAAATTACAAATATAGCTTTTAAATGTATAACTTAGTCTATTTACATTTTTTTGCATAATAAGTTTATTCCTGATGTGTGAGCCAGTAGTGACAGTGGTGAGGAAAAAACTCCATGAGATGGTTTGAGAAAGAAACCTTGAGAGGAACCAAAATCAGAAGTAAATATCCATTCATTACAGTTCCATCATTGTTGAGGTTTACAACTGATAATTGATGGATGCTTGATTGCAAAAACTCAAGCAATTGTCAACAGAAAACAGCAATTCAAATTGATCCTCATAGTTCTTGAGTTGAACCTCATGGATCTTTAAGCAGTTCATGGGAAACCATCTTCAACAGCAGTGAGTGGTCTTCAATTGATCTAGAAGTAGATCATAATGATTAATCAGGCAGGTCTGGAAAAAAGAAAGAGACCTTGTCCTATGACCTATGTTGTGCACTAATTTCCCAGAAAGGATTAAAGTTGAAAAACTCTGACCTTCCTAAAAATATACCATGTAGTATTGACAAAAAATATTGGGACACCTCAGCTTTCCAACCATATGTGGTTCTTCTTCAAACTGTTACCACAAAGCTGAAGTCTCACAATTGTATAGGATGTCATTGAATGCTGTAGTATTACATTTTTCTTTCAATTGAACCATAAGACCCAAACCTGTTCCAGCATTGCAATGCCCCTGTGCACAAAGCCAGCTCCATGAAGATATGGTGTATGTGGGTTAGAGTGGAAGATTACCTGCTATAGAGCTCTGACCACCTCAAGCCTATTGAACAGTATGAATGTAAACACTTACTGCATCCCAGGCCTCCTCACCTTACCTACATCGGACCTGTCTTTACAAACACCATTGTGAAAGAACGAATCTCACAATAAATCAAACTCCAAAATGAAGAGTGGAGGTTAGTTTAAGGGCAAATAAAGACTAAATGTGGAATGGGATATTCAAAAAGTGTTCAAATCTGATGAGTGTAATGACCTTTTACCTGTAGCAACCTCTCATAAGCTGAGAAAGGTTTCGTTATCGGCTACAAGCGATCAATTGGAAGAATTCTGTATTGATTTGCTGTGAAAGTTCTCTTTAAGGGGATAAGTGGAACCAAATACAGAATCACAGAGCCACTGATTTTTTCTTTAACTATAGCAAAGCCCTGTATTGTCAGGTTTATATGCTTCTGTATGTACAGTATGTATATGATTTATAGTATTTAATATAAAATCTCCACTAGGTTTTTGATTGCTTATTTTATACCACTTACTGCTTGTGTAACCTTTAAATAATAAGGATTTTTTTTCCCAGTGTCATCAATTTCAGAGAGTTCCAAGCAAGGCAGTGAAGGGTTCTTATCATTTCTTGCAAATTCCACTTACTGGCTGCCATGAGCCGTGAACGTCCTCTACAATAACCACACACATGCACACACACACAGTGAGATACAAAAAGAGCAAGAAAGAAAGACCTTAAAATATATACCCCAGAATACCACCAGAATTGTTTTTTTTTTTTAATGGAGAGAGCTACATGCTAAAACATGGCCACCCATTGAACCCTGACCTTGTGTCTTGGAAACATCGGATTGTATATTATCAAGCAAGTTTAGCTAGCTAACAGTGAAGTAAAATATATCCTGGCCTCACTGACCTCAACAAGCATGGCAATGTTTGGTCAAAATCTTATTACACTAATGATAATTATCATTTGAAGGCCTGAAATTGGATATCTACAGTTTATTAGTTACCGTATGCTGTACTGTAATGCTTTATTAAATGTAACATTATGTCTAATAGGGATCAAAATACAGCTATTTACAAATATATAACTGTGTGTAAAAATCATACTTGAGGAGACATCTATATATCTTACTGCAAAACTTACTCCATTACACAATAAAAGTTACTAATTTTAATATAACTTACAGTCTTTAGAGTATCTGATTATAAGAATACTTGAGTATTTGACTCATATTAAACATAGACTCAAAGATGCACTAGTCCTCAACAGACAAACAGCCAAAACCAGCCTAAAATAGAAATCAAATTGTACACTGCATCAATCAAGATCAACACAACATGCCAGAATGAAAGAAAGATTAAGCAAGTAGGTCTAAAAAAGTAAAAAAAAAACAGTCTTTCAAAACGGTTTCTTTAATTAACTAATAATATTAAAGTATCATGTCCCAAAAAAAAAGAACCATTAGTATTCAATTGACAAATACAATTAAAGTAATTATCGCCTTTTCTGTAGAATAAGCCACAGCAGATAATGCTGCCGTGCAGAATGTAATTGGTAACACTCACTGATAATTAAAACATAGTGGAGTGAAAAATACATACAGGTATATTAAATCGTAAATGTAGTTTATTAGAGTGTAAACGTTGCTTCTATCTTCTCAGTAAAACTAGAAAGTAGCCAAAAATGTACTTAAGTACCATTACGAAGTACATTTACTCAAATACTTTACACTACTGTTGTCTATAGATGCAGATTGGGATTTTTGCCCCAATCTAGATTTCAACCCCGTTTAAGTCGTTGTAAAATATCTGGCTAAGCAGTGCTATTCTATTCCATAAGGGCTGCTTGGCTAACAGCAATGGCTCCTGCTATTCCATAATCCTTATTAGTCATGGCGTATGTGTGTTTATGTGCATGAATGTCCCCACTGGGGTCTAAGCTGCTAATTGCTACACATAATAGCACACAGTTTTTGAACCAGAGCTGTGTGTGGTGTGAATCATGAGGCTATGTTTGTTTGTGTGTGTGTGTGTGTGCATGCAGGTTGGCTAAACATCTGTCCTGCAGCCTGGACAGGATTGAGTCACACCCATTTTGTGAATGCAGGGACAGAGGCCAGACTATTTTTCAGACGGCTGAGTTTTTCCAGGGGTTGCTGCTCACACCAGCCCCCTGCCACACACATATACACAGAGCAATGGGCAGATGGTCCATCTGGGAGTACGATTATATGCAGCTGAATTAATCACTTAGTTTCATTAGTGGAAGTGGCTTAGACAAAGATGTGTCCATAAACTCGTTTTCATGTACAATTGCTCCAATATTTAACATAACTACATAATAATGGGATATGCACCGTAGGCTAGATTGTAGCATAATCCTAAGAAACATAATGATTCATAAAAGTAATGAATGCATTATGGGTTGTGTGTTACAGGACTTTGCAGATGCTGTGTTTCGTTTGGTGATGGAGAAATACAGCGAGCTGATTGGCTGCTCCGCCCTCATGCACACGTGTCACAAAGGCCTGGCGGGCATCATCATGACCAGAGGTAGGCTCAACTTGTATGTATGATAATTATTAGACATATAGAGCTATGAAAGTCTGATCTTAAAGATGCAATGGCTGATACAAAGACAGGAAGCTTTCATAAAGAAGCAGGGATGTCTAATACAAAGGGAAGAAAAATTAAATAAAAGAATACTGGACTGGTCTGATATAATAACACAGAGGTAGGACATATAGATGTCTGATGTTGAGGCAAAAATGTCCATTTAAAGCCAGCAATGTCTGATACAGAGGAAAAAACATCTGAGATGTGTTTATATATTGTGAGTAAAGCATATGGAGTTAGGAATATCTGATACAGTGGGACGGATTTCTAATATAAGACAGTCAGATATGAATAAGGACTCTCTGCTATGGAGGCAGGGCTGTCTGATATGGAGGCAGGATTGTCTGGTATAAAAGCAGGACTGTCTGATATGGAGGCAGGATTGTCTGGTATAGAGGCAGGGCTGTCTAATATGGAGGCAGGATTGTCTGGTATAAAAGCAGGACTGTCTGATATGGAGGCAGGATTGTCTGGTATAGAGGCAGGACTGTCTGATATAAAAGCAGGTCTGTCTGACATGGAGGATGGACTGTCAGATATGAAGCAATACTGTCTAATATTGAGGCAGGCACTGTCTAATATGGAGGCAGGACTGTCTGGTATGGAAGGATGACTGTCTGCTAAAAAGCAGGACTGTCTTATATGGAGGCTGGGCTGTCTGATATGAAGCAGGACTGTCTAATATGATGCAGGACTGTCAGATATGGAGTCAGGGCTGTCTGATATAAAGCAAGACTGTCTGATATGGAGGCAGGACTGTTTGATATGAAGCAGGACTGCCTGATATGGATGCAGGACTGTCTGGAATGGAGGCAGGACTGTCAGATATGAAGCAAGACTGTCTCATATGGAGGCAGGGACTGTCTGATATAGAGTCAGGACTGTCTGAAATGGATGCAGGACTGTCTGGTATGGACACAGTACAGTCTGGTATGAAAGCAGGACTGTCTGATATGGAGTCAGGACTGTCTGCTAGAAAGCAGGACTGTCTGATATGGAGGCAGAACTGTCTGCTAGAAAGCAGGACTGTCTGATATGGAGTCAGGACTGTCTGCTAGAAAGCAGGACTGTCTGATATGGAGGCAGGGACTGTCTAATATATAAGCAGGACTGTCTGATATGGTGCAGGACTGTCAGATATTGAGGCAGGACTGTCTCATATGAAGCAGGATTGTCAAAAATGGAGGCAGGACTGTCTGACATGAAGGCTGGACTGTCTCGTATAAAGCAGGACTGTCTGATATGAAAGCAGGACTATCTGACATGGAGGCAGGACTGTCTCATATGAAGCTTTACTGTCTGAAATGGAGGCAGGCATAGTTTGACAAAAGCAGGAAGGTCATGTACAGTATAAGCACTAATGTCTGATATAGAAGAAGACATTTATAATGTAAAGGCAATGTTGGACATACAGGTAGAAATGTTTGATGAAATAAAGGGGAAACTGTGATCTAGATGCAGAAACGTCTGATGCAGAGGCAAAGAGGCATTAAGGCATTAACTTCAATATGGAAGCTTGCTACACTGATAATGGATTATTTATATCTCAGTCAATATAACATCAATGAGTTGGATTGGATTTTACAATATCACCACCTAAAGGTCCTAAAGGTCTGCATGCAATTTTATCATCAAATTTTTGCCATGGCAGGAGATCAGTAACCAAAGTAAGGGCAAAAATATCATTTTCTGACAGTTGTTTTCTCCAAAAACTGTTTATGTCTATGATCTAAATCCTAACCTGCTTTGGAGCCTGGTCACTGTACAGGATAATTTATTATAGCGATATAGCCCAATAAAAAGTGTACTGTGAGTATAAGACAGGAAATACACAGTAGGGTCAAACTAAACTCAGAGATAGCAAGCCAAACAATAAACCTGTGTGATGAAAGCTCCAACCTAAAATATAATATATCTATATAATATTAAGAAAATATTATGTATTTATTTAATATTAATTAAAATATTTTAATCGTGAATAATCACAAGATTGTTATGAGTTAACTCACATTTTTATAGTTTTTTACATTTTAAGTTTTTAATACTCTAATCAACATGGGCATGGACAAACATGAATGCTTTATGCGAATGTATGTTTATTATTATTGAAACCAAACTCAACATAGAGCATGAAGACAAAATATTACTGTAAATGTTTTAAAGTAACTTTTACATTGGGAAAATGTATAATGCAAAGCGAATATTCCCAAAGGAAATAATGTTCCACACTCCCAAAAATATTCATAAAAAAAAAA
>MU598598.1:1167333-1255407 GCA_024362625.1 Silurus asotus | reverse complement strand
AAGACAGGAAATACACAGTAGGGTCAAACTAAACTCAGAGATAGCAAGCCAAACAATAAACCTGTGTGATGAAAGCTCCAACCTAAAATATAATATATCTATATAATATTAAGAAAATATTATGTATTTATTTAATATTAATTAAAATATTTTAATCGTGAATAATCACAAGATTGTTATGAGTTAACTCACATTTTTATAGTTTTTTACATTTTAAGTTTTTAATACTCTAATCAACATGGGCATGGACAAACATGAATGCTTTATGCGAATGTATGTTTATTATTATTGAAACCAAACTCAACATAGAGCATGAAGACAAAATATTACTGTAAATGTTTTAAAGTAACTTTTACATTGGGAAAATGTATAATGCAAAGCGAATATTCCCAAAGGAAATAATGTTCCACACTCCCAAAAATATTCATAAAAAAAAAATATTGTTTATGGTATTTTAGGTACAAATTATTGTACAAATAACAATGATTAGCAAACAATATAAAGTAAAAATAAAACAAATTAATCTGCATTTTACCTTTGAAAAGAGTCATGACTGGTGTGATGAGCAGAAGGGGAGGAGGAGGAGGAGGAGGAGGGTTATTGTTTGGAAGAAGAATCTCCTTCCATGAGAACACACGTGGTCACAATGCTATAGTAAACAGTATGTTTTGTGCAAATGCTGCCAGCCCATGAGGAAACATTCCAAATGAGGATAAATAAGCGTAAGAATCAGACCTGAGCTTCCATGATTTTTACGCAGTGAGAGAGAAAGAACAATCATCTCAGTTGAACACAAGCTCATAGGTTCACGTGTTGTTCGTGTGATGTTTGATGTTCACAATGCAAGTTTTTGCTCATAATGCAAGTTACATTTTAATAAACGTTTGCTCCTCCTGCAAAGAATTTGTAAAGCACGTTACTCGCAATCTACGGTTCCACTGTACGTACATGATCATGAATAAATGTGTGTTGCATTGAAGGTTTTAATTTTACCTCTTATATATTTATTCATATATAATTATCTATATTTTCAATAAAAAAATAAATATATATATATTAGTATGTATAATCTCACAAAAGTAGCGGACCTTCCACTTTTGCAACCTCTAAAGCAATGCTGCAGCACAAGTGTCTGTTTTTTGATGCCAGCTGTTATCACTTAGGGTGTACTTACTTTTGTTGCCAGCTATTTTGACAATAATGACTGTTGTCATTGCAGTTGATTTTTAGTCAAATATAAAAAATATATATCCATTTTATTTCTATAGGATTGTCCCTTGAGAATATGTAATAATATATATATATATATTTTAGGGTTGTCAAAATTAACCGAAACAAAATTCATTGGTGCACACGTCCGGCAATTAAAACCGTCTGTGTGGAAACGATGTGCATTTGGTGTCTTGATGATTTACGTAATTTAAAACACCAAAATTACTTTAAAACATTTACAAAAAGAATTAGTCTTCATGCTTTATGTTGAGTTTGGTTTCACTAATAATAAATATACATTAAGCATATTTATAATCCATATTTGTCAATGTCGATGTTGACTAGAGTATTAAAAGCTTGCAGAGTATTAATTTAAGTCACATTTGGAACAGATAAAAAACATGTGATTAATCAGTTAACTCAAGACCATCATGCAATTAATCATGATTGACAGCCCTAATATATAAATATATACTAGTTTACTCTGTGTGTGTGTGTGTGTGTGTGTGTGTGTGTGTGTGTGTGTGTGTGTCAGAGTAATTGCTAGACTCATGTATTAATAAGGCTGTTATCTTCAAAGATCCAGGCACGGCAAGGCCGGGTGTTTGTAGCAGGCTAGCAGACATACAGAACTTGACAGAAATACTAGGAGCTCTGTTCCTCTCTCTCTCTAAACATCTACTGGACATGCACCAGCAGAATATTAATGTATCTCTATCTTTGAACTGCTGCGTTTCCTCAATCTCATTCCCTCAAAAGGCGCCTTAGTGGAGGTTTCACAGCAGCCCGCTGGCCCCTTTATTGAGTTGTTTCATCCAGCAAAGGCGAAAGCATACAGACTTGAATGTGATTCTGAATAATCTCATTTAAGCCTGGCCTGCTGCCGTCGCTTGGAGATTCAGTTTTTTGAACATCAGATGAAGCGATGTTCGAGGGAATGGAGCGTATTCGGTTACACTTGGGACATGCCTGACAATGTTACAAGCGACTCAAAGGTTCAGCTGGACACACTGATACAGAGAGTTATTGCTTCAGTGGGGATGTGATATTAAAAACAACATCTGGTGCCCAGAAACTTTTAATCTATAAAGTTGTTTATGAGTTTATTTTATTTTATTTATTTTTTTTTTTTTATCCTTTTTGGGGTGTGTGTGGGTGGGGGGGAGTGGCTGGGGGGCGCGCGGTGTTGTTGTTCCTTCTCTGTTCTCAGAATGTAATATTTGAAGTAACAGAATTGACTTTTACAATGAAACTGGGTTCATGTACTATTATATGGAGTTTCTTTAATCGGAATTCCTTATTTACACATTAGAGGTTTGTCCTCTAGTTAGCATAATTCAAAAATTTGTTTCATGAAATTTTATTAATTTATTCCCAACAGTTTATTCTCTTTATTTAGTAGCATTTCTCTTGCCTGCACTGCTTCTAGTACGTGTATGTGAATGTTACATTTTGTTGTCCAATCAGATTTCAGCCTCTATGTGCTGCCATGTGAATCTAATCTGTCCAGAACCTTCAAAGTCAGTACCGCTGGCCTTTTTTACACCTTGGTCTCCTTAACAAAAAGCTCTGTTTCTTTACTGATTAATCTTTCTGTCTTCTGATTGGTTGGTTAGAGAGAAACTGTTACAGCCAAGTTCAACTGGCAAAACACGTCTGTAGCTCTGCACACATTAATACATCTGAGTTAGACTTTTTTTACGCTAATGGTGTAGAGATTATACAAATGGCATAAAATGAACAAAGAAAATAATATATACAGTATAACAATAATGAAAGAAAATGATGATAAAATACTTCTTAAATATTTTTATAACATCATTTCACAGTACTGTACATATAGCCTACTCTACTTACGACCAAATGGTATTACGAACAGATATCAGGCCTTACTAATAATTGTTTCAGAAGTTCTTTAAGGCAATTAAGATGCTTCTGGCTCTTCCTTACAGTACATGCTCCTCCTGTTCACACATACTGTACAAAAAGCCTTCTTGCTGCATCCATGTCATGTAATAAAGTAAAAGCGGATGCATGTGCAAGAACATTTATTTAAAGTGCACAAATTATATAGAAATTTGAATCCGTACAAAACATATCTACCTGCTACCAAAATGCATAATTGAGGATGACCATGAACAAGACAACAATGAAATACATACAAAAAAAAGAGTGTGATGAACTATGGGTTCTAACGATCATATGCTAATGCAATAATCATAAATTTGCACAAACATGTTGTAACACTATTCCTGACATTTTACTGTTTTGAAGTAAATGTTCTTGTTCCATTGGCAATTTGGCAAATCTTTTGTTCATTCTTAAAACAAATGTGTAAAATAAGCAATAAAATGAAGAACAAGAAAATGTAATTTTTAAAAAATAGATAATTATGTCTATAAATCGGTTCACTAGTCTTAAATATGGTTTTATTCAATATATTTTAACTTGGTAGGATATATATTTTTAGCAGTGAGTGCTTTGTACAGCAAAGCTTTAATACTTTATTTCTAACAAACTCTTCAAACAACCCACTACATGTTGACCATTTTCCTAGAACACAACTACGCTATAGATACGTAATGTTTCTTAGCGTTGCTTAATAGCTGATGTGTTGTAATGGTAGCTGTGGAGAAAACCATTCAAAGTTCTGGGATATTTTTAGTAGGGCTTTTTTAGAATTAAACTGTAATATTTAAGAGTCAGTGTTTGAACTTTTAAAAGCAAATCAGCTTGTCAGTTTTCTCCCCACATTTTGGAGAACTTTGTTTTTTATCTAGGGTTAAGAATCAGGAATTTTAGCCAACTTTGGAGCTCTATTTAAAGTTAATAGAAGCCTCGTGAACTGCTACAGAGCTCATTATTAAAAATTTTTTATCAAAAAGTATGAGAGACTATTTATTTAAATTAAATTATTAGAATCTTTTCTATTTTTAAATTATATATTAAAAATATTTACTATATAAATTTTATTTTGTATATTTACTATATACATTTGATGATTCAGAAATAGATTTAAAGCATGCCACCAAGTCTTTTATTTCTTAGAAAAGAATAGAATAGAATAGAATAGAATAGAATAGAATAGAATAGAATAGAATAGAATAGAATAGGTCTTGTTTGTAACAAATACATTATAGCACAGTGAAATTCTTTTGTTTGCATATCTCTGCTTGTTTGCAAGCTGGGATCAGAGCTCAGGGTCAGCCATGATACTGTACCCCAGGAGCATAGAGGGTTAAGGACCTTGCTCAAGGGCCCAAGGGTGGCAGCTTGGCCACTGATTTTACATATAGAAATATTTTAAGAGCTCAAATATATGTATTGTACAGTACAGAAAACCAAATGTACTGTACGTTTTCCTTTACTTTATATCACAATCTGTGCAATCTGTATACAGTTTAAATATAAAGCAAAAAACATATATTTCTTTTTTACTTTTGCTCATCTATAAGTTGTTTGGACTTGTTAACTATGCAAACTATATGCTTTTTTCCATAATACTTCTTGTGCTATTTTAAGCTATTGCTGTTCACAATGTTCTTCCACAAGATTAAGACCCCATTTCATTTTTATACATTCAGTAATGTAACCGTGGCTTATGAAGGACCAATTCATGAGTCTTTTTTTGGTTCAATGAGATTCCTTTATTCACCTTATAAGGTTTTTCATAATTTTTTTTTGAGAACACATTGTCATATCTGGATATTTAAATTGTAATGAAAAAGTACACATTTTTTCAGCATGTTTAGGAAGATATGTTTTAGTCTAGAGCAAGCCATACATTTTCCATATGATTTCTTTGTCTCTAGGGTTGAGACAACAACTTGTTCAGAACCTGTGTGCATAATGGGGCTAATTATATTCAACCAGCATGTCAGATTTGTCTTGGTGGATCCATTGTAGCAAGAATAGATTGCAGAAATGCAATTTTAAAGTCGTTTTTATGTCTCTGGTGGATTAATACTGCACTACTCCATAGAATAGGAGCTTACAGCAATAGCATTGAAGATCAGAGTTTTGGAAATGTATTTTTATATGAGGGTAAGTCATACAAAAGCCTTTAAAGTGCAGCTGAAATTTGATTTCCTTTATGATGTTATTTTGTTATGGGTTTTTTTGTGGAAGAATCTGGACAAGTGTTAAGTGAAGTAGCACTTGCATTAGAGATTGTGCTGAAAAAAAAAAAAAAAAGAAAATACACTGTGAAAAGTGTTAGAAATAAAAAAAGAATTCATTTCAGTTGTTTAAAAAAAAAACCTAGACACCCTTATAAAAATGTCTAATGTTTTAATTGTCGTTTGTTGATTGATTGTTATGTCTAGTGGATAAGGTTTAAGAGAACATTGTTTGCGACTTGTAGGTTAAATTTAGGTTTTTACTGAATTAATAGGTTCCATTGGGACATCATTTATCATGCTGATTCAAAGAAGTTTCCACTCTAGTTTCTTTAGTTAGATAATATCAAGACCCACTATAGATAGATAGATAGATAGATAGATAGATAGATAGATAGATAGATAGATAGATAGATAGATAGATAGATAGATACGCTATGTAATTAAATACATTTGATAGTGATAGTATATCAAAAAAATTGACAATATTAAAATTAGATAGTAACTAACTCTAACACCCTAATTAAGATAGTAAATTAGACAAAAATATAACTAAAGGTTTGCATTTCTCTTCATCAAAGATTTTAATGTATGCATCAGTCGGTCAGCTGATGCTGTTTTAAGCATCTTGGAGAGCGTACTGCATTTAACCTTGAAGATCTACAGTCTAAATCAGTGGTCCCCAAGCTTTTTTGCGTCACGTACTGGTTTAATGTCAGACAATATTTTTCACGGACCGGCCTTTAAGGTGTGCCGGATAAATACAACAAAATAAAATGATAGGACCGGCATAAAAAACTGGTATTTTCTACATAAAATAATAAACGTGAATCCACTGTGTTGTTTTTAGTTTCTTTTGCTCACTTGGGGGGGTTGAATTTAGCGGTAATGTATTATGTGTTAGCAGCCGGAGCCCCTTTAAGAAGGTAGAGGACGGTGGTAAGACGTGTGACCGAGGCTTCATGACATGCATCAAGAGTAAGTCATAGACAGATGTGGCGAGAACCGGTCATTTTTCAAAATAAAACATCGTTCAGAATCAGATAATAAATAAAACTGAAATAATGTAAGTTATGTATTCTTTCTGTGTGGCCCGGTACCAAATGCCTTGGATGCTGCTACACTGCTCATTATTATAAAATGTGTTGTAATTTGTTCGCCAATGATTTTTAAATGCCGTTATTTATTTTGTACAATATAGTGAACATGTAGTACATTACATTTGCAAAACATCAAACCTCAGATCATTACTAATATTTTTTGTTACCTACAGATAAAAAAATTGCTTTGCATTTGTTTGATTCATAGATAAAGAAAGAATAAAAGCTTTTCAATCATTTTTGTTCAAAATATTTTGCGAACCGAACAAAATCAAATTATATCAAAGCATTAAGCCAGAACAGGAAATCGAACCTAAACATGACTTCTTCCTCTTCTTCTTTTGGCTTCTTTCATTAGGGGTCGCCACAGTGGATCATCAGTCTCCACACTCCACTGTCCTCTACATCTGCCCTTTTTCAAACCAACTACCTGCATGTCTTTCCTCACCACATCCATTAACCTCTGTCTTGGTCTTCCTCTTTTCCTCCTTCATGGTGGCTCCATCCTCAGCATTCTCTTCTACTGATATACCACATGTCCCTCCGCTGAACATGTCCAAACGACCTCAATGTCCCCTCCCTCACCTTGTCTCCAAAACCTCCTACATGCACTGTACTTCTAAAAAACTCGTTTCTAATCTTGTCCATCCTTGTTACTCCCAATAAAAATCTCAACATCTTCAACTCTGCTACCTCCAGATCCACCTCCTGTCTTTTACTCAATGCCACTGTCTCTAAACCATGACTAGGGTGTAACGTTCTTAATTAATCTGTTGTAAAAGATGTACAACTTGTTTTTATCATCATTAATATAGAAATCATCAATACTATACAGAAATGCAGTGTAACAGAGTGATGCTTTAAAGACAGGAATCCCATACAGTGAGAATGAATGTCATTATTAAAGCAAGAAACCAAATAAAAAAAACATATTAACATGAAAGTCAGTTATTCTGATCGTGTTTAAGCCAGAAGAGAAGGCATTGTAGGCCCTAAAGGCCCACCACAGGTAATAACTCTATAACCTTTCTTCCACCTCACACTCAGTGTAACTGGCAAAGACTCTGGGCCGACTATGAACCTGACCAGAATAAAGCACTTACTAAAAATAAATGAAACAATAAATAAGAAATGCCACTCTACACAAATGCTACACACATAATAATAACTACATGTTCCTAATTTCTATAAATGGAGAAAATAATTAGTAAATTAGTGCCTGCTACGCTTAGATAAACAGGGTTTATGAGTTTGTTTACCTGAAAACACAAACCAAGTTCGCACTCATTTCAAATTTTCAATTACGGTGTGACTTTTTGATCTTCCAATTTACACACACATCTGTCTTTGTGAGGACTTTTTATTGACATAATGCAAATAGCTAATGCTGTACCATGCCTATTTTTAACCTTTTAAACTACTTTGATGCCAGAAATTAATCACTTATAAGTCAACCTGCGGCAACAATGGTAAAGGAAAACTCCCTGTGATGGTATGAGGAAGAAATCTTGAGGGGTGCAGACTCAAAAAAAAAAAAAAAAAAAAAAAAAAAAAAAAAAAAAAAAAACGCATCCTCATCTGGGTGACATTTAATTCATTATAGTTCTAATCAATAAAAGACATGTGTGCAAAACTGTTTTTGGCAACTGTAGCCCTAAGACTGTGTAGTAATCTGTTGAAATGAGATAGTCCAAATCCATCTTCTTGGATCTTGTGTTTAATCCTCAGCAGTAAACTTGAGGATCTTTAGGCTGTTCTTGTGATGCCATTATCAGCAGCAGTGAGTGGCTTCCAATTGAAGAGAACTCCAGGAGTATGACATTAGGATGGATCAGGCAGTCCTGAAAAGCAGTAGGAGGCATGAAGTGTACCAAAAAATCATACTTCAGTAAAAGTATAGATACCTTAACCCATTACAAGTTCAATTCCAATATGACTTGAGTAAAAGTCTCTGATTTGAACGTTACTTGATTATTTGACTCATATTGACCGTAGGCTCAAAGATGCACTAGTCCTCAATATCAAAACATATAAGTGAAAAGCCATTTGTGAGGTTTTATTTCCTTAAATACAAATTAAATTGTACACCTGAACACTGCATTAATCATCAACACAACTTGCTCTTGAACACGCCAAAATGAAACAAAAGAACAAAGAACAAAACAAAAAAGACAAAGTAATGAAGCAATCTTTCAAATTCCATTACAGTATCATATCCCAAAGTAGACAAACCATTAGTATTCGATGGACAAATACAATCAATGTAAATAATTTAAAATAAAGTAGAAGCAAAAATTCAGAGCTGACTGTGATTTGATGCACTTCTCAGTCTCAGAAAGGGGTAATATTTTTATTCGACTTCAAATGCTGCTTCGTAAAGTTTCTGGAATTGATTTAAGCTGGAAATTAGGCCAGCGGTGCTCAAAAGCCACCCGCAGGCAGCCGTTTCGGGTAGAGGAGTGTTCGGCTTTAGTGACATCTTCAACAGAGATGCAAAATGTAATTGGAACCGGTCATTGTTAATAAAGTGGAGTAAAAATTGCATCTATTGAATCATAAATGTGTCGAGTAGTGAGTAAAAGTTGATATTTTTGATAAGTCAAACTAGAAAATAGCCAAAAATGTATTGTAACAAACTGTAAAGTACAGTACAAAGTATATTTACTCAAATACATTTACTCAAATACACCACTTAGGATCACTGTTATCTAATATCACATGTGTTCTAGGTGAATAAGGCCAGAGTAGGGAGTTCCATGTTTTCCTAAAAAGCTATATAATGATTTCAGTTCTAAAAAAGAAAAAGCCTGCAGGCTTGTACACATTATGAAGGAACCTTTACACTCATTTCATGCTGACACAGAAGGAAAATTTGCACGCAAAAGCTTTTCTCCCAGCAGCACAGCGATCTAAACAACGGCGAGAGGCAGAAGGCGAGCGACGCAGGCCGTTTAGCTCGTTTTTTTCATTTCCAGTTGTATTTCTGTTCATAAACAAAGAAACGCAGTTTTTCTTGAATACAGTTTGGAAAAGACATGCAAATTGTGTCCTGTGCATTTTATCTTTAGCCAGATTCGGGTTTCTGGAACCAGTTTAGAATTCTGGAGGCTTAGAATAACAGCAGTTTGTATGACGGATATTATAGCTGCAAAACGCATAGCTATGTCTGTGTATGTACATGTGAGAAAAAGAAAGAACCAACATAATTCATCGCATTGGTTTCCTGTCACTTTGGACTTTTTTTCCACCCGCGAATACTTAGTCACCCTCCTAGATTTGTCTTCACCGGATATTTAATTTGTTTATTGATTTATGTTCAAGTCGAGCCTCTTGTGGATCACATTGCAGTTTTTCTTTACAGAATGGAGTCAAAGTGCATAAGCCTGCACAGTGTAGTTTAAAAATAGTCAGTGAATAAATAGTACATGATTCCTGCTTTAACCTGTGTCAATGAAGAGTTGTAATCTGTGCTGTATAGACAAAAGTATTATCTGGTTCTTTCCCAAACTGTTTTTGAACACGCACACAATTCTAAAGGGTGTCTTTGGATGCAGTGGCCTGAAATTTTCCCTCACTTCAACTAGGAGACTTAAACATTTTTCAGCATGAAGATATACTTTGCATTGGTTGGAGTTGAAGGTCTCCTGCTGTAAAGCTATCACCTAAACCCTAATGAACACCTTTGGGATAAATGGGAATGCTGACTGCACTCCAGGCCTCTTCACCTCACCTACATCAGTAGTTGACTTTACTAACACAAATGAGCACAAATCTCCACAAGCACACTCCAAAATTTAGTGAAACATCTTCCCTGAAGAGCGGAAGCAATTATAAGCTGTCAAAGCTTAAAATAGTATAATATATCAAAGCTATGGTCATTATTAAATGCTAATTATAATTCTGTTTGACATTTTATTATATATTCTTGTTTGTAAATTTTCAATCATAAACGGTACCTTTTTGGAACTCAAGCTGTGTTGACAACTCTTTTCAGAATGCTTCCATGTTTCCGTGCTGAGAATCACGCATGTCCAACGTAAAAGCGCGATGTTTATGGTGGGTTTCTGTTTGTTTAGGAAGTGCTCTATGTGTGTATTTTCTGTGGTTTCTTTCCCTGTGAAGAGAGCACTGCGCTTCACCTATCTTCCTCTGAGGAGGAGAAGGGTATGCACTCCAGCGATCCCGTAGAGGATACGCCCCCACAGCCAGTTCAATTTGAGGAGCTGTTGGAGGTAGTGACTCGGGCTGTAACCGAGCTGGATATCACCTGGCCAGCCAATATGCAGAAACAACATGCCGTAAGCAAGCTGGATAAACGTTTCCTGCAACCGACGTTACTGCCTCCATGCCGGGGTCTGCCGTTTTTCAAACTCCTGCACACTGTTGTGGGGCGATGCCCCAGGTTAAAGAGACCTTTGTACCTGCATCATGCTGCATCATAAACCCCAGTACTGCACACCATGCCTCTGAGGACTACTTTGGCTTTGGTGGGCAAGGCTTATACAGCGGCAGGTCAGGCCACCGGCTGCCTGCACACTATGTCTGTGATGAGGTTAAAGAACTGTGTCATGCAACAGACCTGGCTCTCAGGGCCACGAAAGAGCCCGCTAGGGCCATTGGCCGGTCTATGTCTTGCCCTCGTCTCTACGTAGAGACACTTCTGGCTTACAAATTTGACAGGGATAGAGTCATTTTGCTGGATGCCCCTGAGGTACCAAATGGCCGGTTCGGTATTGCCGTGAATACAGTCAGAGAAATTTCAGAAGGCCAAGAAACAGTCATGGGGTTGCTCGGCAGGAGCAGCCACAACCCCAACCCTATGTGCATTATGAAATTTGGAGATGGAGTGTTGCCACTCATGCTCCCTCTGAAACTAGGGACCCTGTGTGGCACTTCGGTCCGAGGCTCAAGACCGATCTGAGGACCGTCATCTATAATAGAAGTGCTTCGGCCAAAAGCCATTAGGTTTTTTTTTGGGTCTTCACCGGGGGGAGGGTGGGGGCTCAGCATAAGGTGCCTGCCTCTCCACGGTGCCCTCAGGGTATCAGCTCGTTAACCAGGCCACTTCAGAGCACAATCATCTCCAGCGTGTACCCCCCCTCAGCCACCTCCCAAGGATTTAGCAAATGGGAGGGGTCGTCGCCTCTCAGGAGGCCCCTAGTGCTCCGCCAGAGTATAGCCCTGTCTCTAGACACACCAGAGGTCATTCTCGTCTGCCCCAGTTCAATGGGGTGTGTCCCACTTTGGTGGGTCCCGAGCAGGCTCTGGGTATGGAACAAGTAGTAGAAACTCTCTTGAACAAGCAGGCCATCAGGTGGTCCCTTCCTTAGACAGAGAGTCTGGGTTCTACAGCCAGTACGTCACAGATTCCTAAAAGAATAGGGGGGCTGCATTCCATTTTAGATATACAGATGGGGCTATTAAGAATGCGCGTCAGAGGAAAAGGGATCCCACGACTAGCTGCGCAAACACGGCACGTAGTGAAGTTCTCTGGCATATGAAGTACAATACCAGTGGGGGGCAGTCATGTTTCATTCCCACTTCTAGCGTTTACTGAAGTCAATAATTTGCAGGCGCGTACTGACAACAAGCGACAATGCATGAGAACCCTTTTTAAGCATATTGTGTATGTATGGTTCAAAGAGTTTTGACATGCTTGTCATGGGTGTTTGAACATTACTGTAGGGTTTATATTGTGATTTTTTTTTTTATGTTAATCTGGTGAACACTACTAAGAAAATAAAACATTTTTGACAGATAATTTATACCAGGTTAAGTTTATCACTTAGATGGCTGCCTCTGTGTTTTGGTGCACTTTAGATAGATACTGACCACTGACCACCACAAGAGCTGCAGTTTTGGAGATGCTATGACCCATTTGTTTAGCCACAGTTTGGCCCTCTTAAAACTCACCCATTTTACCTGCTTTAAAAACGTCAACTATGAGGAAACAATGTTTTATTTGCTTCATAATATATTCCACCCACTAACAGGTGCCATGATGAAGAGATAATCAGTGTTAATCACTTCACTGGTTATAATGTCATAATGATATTCCTGGCCACTGTATATTATTGTACCATACTATTTGTTTAAAGATTGTCTTCTATTGTTGTTGCTGTCTCTTACTGTCCTTGTCTTTATGAGTGGGTTATGTTGACTTTATACTTTATATTGTTTTGTCTTTTGCATCAGTAAAATAAATATTATCTTCATATATTATCCTCTATTAGTGCTGGGAAAATGCAGTGATTAATGGGTCCTGTAGATCCTGACCATACGATATAAACACACTTAAATTGATCCGAACTGTCTTGTTACTTTGTGGTGATACTTGGTGGTGGTTGAGTTCTTTATAGGATCCTTGCTAATTAAGAAACTTTACAACAAAAAAGGGCTTTGCTTCTTTTTCTGATAAGGAAATAATGTTTTACAGACAACCTGAGAGTGTTCTCAGTGTGTTATTCTGACCTTAAATGCAGCCTGAAATCAAATCAAACCTTAAAAAAATGTTTTAGTGCTCTTCGGGTTTCACCGAATGCACTGCTCTTTCTTTGTCTGATTGCGATGTCCGGGCTTATGGCACATTTAGCATTGTTGAGTCTGCACAGTGTTTCCAATATTCAGCCTGTCTGATTTATGAACTTGATGTAACCTGGTTAGTTTTGTCCTCATTGATGCTGTATTTTTTGAAGCAGATGCATCAACCAATTACTTTAAAACACAAAATTATTTTTGATGTATTCAATTGCAATGACTCATGCTTACTTCTGAGTGTCTTGACGTAAGGGTTCAACCAGGGTTAGGGGATATATTGAATTGACCTGACACTACCTTCCTGCCAATGAAAAATCAAGTATTTAGACTGACCGCGGTATCAAAACATATATATGTTCACACCGGAAGACGCAGTTGAATATTTTTAGCTGCTTTCCTTCTCTGTGTACTTTACCCAATTCTCTTAACCCCGTGTCCGCTGTCCGGTTTCATGTTCGACAGAGGTGATCAGAATCGATATGAAGCTCTTCTCGAGCTGGATCATTTGAAGCATTTCTTCTTTCTTGTTCTTTTTCCACCCCCTGTCAACCACCCAAGCTTTAACCTTTAACTCCTTTAACCCCGCCTTAATATTAGCTTTTATTATTGTTATTGCTGGCTCACCGTGCCAGCGGCTCAGAGGCCACGGCTTCCAATCCTGCATGGGCTCTGGCTGATAAAAGCTCATATGTTGCCTCTAGCCTGCAGGTCTAAGGAAGTCAGTGAACCCTGAATTTCTGATGTGATGGAAATAAATCTTTTGCTTTATATATATTTTTTTGCTATGCTGCCGTTTCATTGTTTCCCAATTCAGCACAAAGTCTTGTTTTCCTGCACGAGTTGTATATGTAGCATTTGGGTCTGGAACCAGGTGGAGCCATGTTTGTGCCGGGGTTGTGGGTTTGGTGTTGCTGTGGTGTGTAAAAACCAAGCGACAGAAATGCTGTATGCACTGCAGTCACACGATAAACAGATTCAGACCACCTGTATCCAAACAAAAACATCAGTGTAATGTGCTTCTATAAGCAAAGTTATGTATTGTTGTGGATTGTATGATAATGTTATCTCATTATCTTATTCTTTAATTCTGATTGATCATGATAAAATTGGTCTTTATACATTTTCTGCTAGGTAAAATTATTTTATTGCTAGCACTAAACACTGTCAAGCATTTTACCCACTATTTACAGTTTAAAAGATGCTTCAGGTGCTCGTATGGAGCTGCTTTTACTCATCATTGCTGAATCTATGATTTTCCCAGGTCAGAAGAATTTATTTAATAAAAGATTTTGTGAGGAAATTACGAATGTATTTGTTTATTTTAAGATTTAAAAAATTATCTCTAAAGCAAGAATTTGTCTAAAAATTCAAAACACGTTTTCTTCAAATTTAAATGAAATTGCTATTTGTCGCATACACATACATACAGGGTACAACATGCAGTGAACTGCTTATTACGACGGTCCAGCATGAGGGAATAGGATGGGGAGAAAAATGATACAAAGAAAAATAAGACTGATAAATAAAGTATAAAAACTAGTTTAAAAAAAAACTAGTATACTAGCAAAGTATAAAATAAAATATAAGAATATATATATATATATGTGATAGAAAAGGATGTATATACAAAAAATGCTTATGGCAGTAAACAGTGAAACAGTAAACAATAGTCACAAAGAGCACGATAAACCAAAACACTTATAGGGAATTGTTTTTATGGAGTTTTCTGCTGAAATAATAACATTTCTTGATTTAAATATAATTTTTAATGATTTTTTAAATAAATGTATATTTTTTTAAGTAAAATGTTAATACGGTACAGTACTGTATACACAAAATAGCATTTTTGGGGTGACGTCCGTTTATAGCATTTTTGTTTGTTTGTTTGTTTATTAGGCCAGGCTAGGTAACAATGGTTCTGAATCAAAATATTGACGCTTTGGATACAGTTTCGACATGTTCACTTAGCATGTACTCACTTCTGTTGCCAGTTATTTAAACAATAATAGCTGTATGTCTGTACTGCTAGAATATATATATATATATATATATATAAAATACTTGTATACAAAAAATGCTTATGGCAGTAAACAGTGAAACAGTAAACAATAAACAATTTAAGGTGGTTTAGATTGTTCATAAAGTGTCCGTGTACGGTATGGTGGGGTGTAAAATGTCCATAAAGTGTCCGTGTGCGGAATGGTGTGGTGTAAAGTGTCCGTGTGCAGAATGGTGAGGTGTAAAGTGTCCGTGTGCGGAATGGTGTGGTGTAAAGTGTCCGTGTGCGGTATGGTGTGGTGTAGTGTCCGTGTGCGGAATGGTGTGGTGTAAAAAGAGTTTAAAGTGTCGTGGTGCGAAAGGTGAGATATGTACAGAGAAGAAGTGTGATGATGGAGAGAGTGGGCCAGTTTTTAGACCCTGGGTGTCTTCTGGTTTAAACTCCGAATAGCTTGTGGGAAGAAGCTCCTCCTCATTTTCTCTGTGTTTCCTTTCAGGGAGCGGAAGCGTTTCCCTGACCCAACAGAGAAAAGAGTCCATTATTGGCATGGCTGAGGTCTTGCTTCTTTTGCCATTTACTTGCTTGTATACAGACAAAAATTCTAAATTGCAAACGTTTTACATTCGTTTAGCTCTCATATATAAAGAAAGGTGTCAAACTATTTTGGAGAGCCCAATTTGATTGGAATATGAAGCCAGAATTGTATACCAAATAAAATTATGACTAGAGTGTATAATTTCAAATTACAGAAATTGTAAAATAAAAATCAGTGTTAAAATACACATATAATCTGACAACTGTAATTACTGTATAGTTGCTTTTCTATCTTGGATTCAGTGTATCTGGGATAAGCGTTATGTTCACTTGGACCCTAACCAGCATAAAGAACTCTGAATAAATGGATGGATGATGGATGATGGATGGATGGATGGATGGATGGATGGATGGATGGATGGAGGAAGGAAGGAAGAAAGGATAGAAATAATTCAAATGATAATAATTTTTTTTTATTTACAGTATGACATGTAGTGAAATGCTTTGTATGACAGTCAAATACTGAATAAATGTAAATAGAAATTGAATAAAATAAAATAAAAAAATTAACTAAAAAAGTATAAACTATAAAGTAAAAAAATATATATATGATACTATAAAATATATATATATAAAACATAAGACAAAAAAGGATGGGTATGGATATAACAGACATATTATCTACAGACATATACTCACATGCACAGTACAGACATATACTCACATGCCAAGAGAATCCACGGCCACTTCCAGGACAGCGGAGACACCCGACTCACGTGGCAGGGCATGCAGGCGATCACAAACTACAAGACAACTTCACCTGTCTCCCTTCCAGATGTGCTGAACGACTACTATGCCCGGTTTGAGGTGCAGAACAACGTGGTGGCAAGGAAGACCACCCCTCCTTCCAACGACCGGGTGCTCTGTATAACCACATCTGCAGTGAGGAAAACTCTATGCAGAGTTAACCTACGGAAGTCTGCTGGACCAGACAACGTTCCTGGCAGAGTATTCAGGGAATGTCCAGAATAGCTAGTCTTCACTGACATCTAAAAAATTTCCCTGAGCAGCACCGTTGTTCCTTCGTGCCTCAAGACTACAACCATCGTCCCTGTGCCAAAGAACTCTACAGTCTTACTCCAAAATTTCTATGGTTTTGTCACATTCACACCCATAGTAATTAAGTGCTTCAAAAGGCTCGTCATGAGGCACATCAAGACCCATATACCACCCTTACAGGGCCCCACGCAGTTTGCGCATCGTCTAAACCATTCCACGGACGATGCCATCGCCACGATCCTCCATCTGGCCCTCACCCAACTGGATAATAAGAAGACATATGTACTAATTCTGTTCATAGACTTCAGTTCAGCATTCAACACAATTATCCCTAAATGCCTGATTAAAGCTAAACCTACTGGGCCTGAACATCTCCCATTGCAACTGGATCCTTTACTTCCTGACTGGACTCAGTCCGGATCAAAAACAGCATCTCCAGCACCAATGTACAGCTCGAACCCCATTACCAAGTCTGTGTTGGGTCTCATCAGCAAGAACGACGAGTCAGCAGACAGAGAGGAGGTGCAACAGTTAACAGTCTGGTGTAGAGCCAACAATCTCAAGTCTCTGAAGATTGACTAAATCATGGAAATGGTTGTTGACGTTAGGAGAGCTCATTGGAGACTCATTGGAGAGTTTATTCTCCAATGAACATCAATGGATACTCCATAAAGATCGTCCTGAGCACCAAATTTCTTGGGGTTAATCTGGCAGAGAACTTCACTTTCCAGTCCAGTCTACTTTCCAAATAGGTATAGGAAAGCCCATCTCTCCCCCATCCTAACTTTGTTCTACAGAGGGACCATTAAGAGCAGCTGCACTACTGCCTGGTTTGGGAACTGCACCATCTCATACGCTGCATCTGCAAAGCCAACAGCATTGCAGACGACCCACACACCCCTCACACACACACAGTTTTAACTCTCCTTCCATTAGACAAGAGGTTCTAAAGCATTCGGGTATCACATCCAGACTGTGCAACAGTTCTTTCCATTAAGCCACTGTTTGAACACAATACACTTCATGTGTCAAGGACAACTTATTTTAGCCCTTAGCTCTGTGTTCTGTTATGTAGCTCTATGTTGTTTTATGTAGCACCAGGGTTCTGATGAGAAACCTATTCCCACTGTGTACTGTGTCAACGAAATATATATTTGAAATGAAATATTTTTTTTATTGTAGTCCAGATTTAAAGGGTCACAGTGTCACTGTCACTTACTGTGTCTGATTTGCATAAATGGTTTCATCAATATCTAAATATTTTCTAGTAAATGTATTTTGTTGTACTCTGTTTTGTATTGTCTTGATGAACTGGGGTGAAAAAAGGCATCACTCTTGATTTCTGTTTATGTGCTCTTTCTAGGGTTGGATGTGAGACAGGCTGAAGTGGTAGCTCTGGCTACAGGCACTAAGTGTATTAATGGAGAGTATCTGAGTGACCAAGGCTTGACGGTGAACGACTGTCATGCAGAAATCGCAGCCAGACGAGCGTTACTTCGCTTTCTCTACTCACACCTCGAGCTGCACCTCAGGTACATGATCTGCTTATTATATTATTATTTCCAGTACTGGGACATCTTTCACTATTTACTTGTACCATTACTGCAATGTCGAGCAGGACAGATGGATTTAAGAATGGGTGTGGAACAGGTTTGAGTCAATACCTGTGGCCATATTTATAGTGTGTATAAGGGATGTGCATCTCCATAACTGAGCCCTCGAGATCTCAATGCATAGTCAAAATATGATACATTCAAGATTAAAGATTCAGCTCTATTACCATGCTGATCCGATTTCGATTTGATTCAACACAATGACCGAAAAAAAAAAGAAAGATGAAATAAAACCAGACGTTCTTTTCCTGTTCTGTCTCCGGGAAGATGCAGCTCTACCTCTGCCATGTAAATCTTTATTCTATGTGACTCTCAGGACACGCCGTAGTGTTGTGATATGTCATATTCATGCTTTCTAAATAATAGAAGTATAGTGCATCTAATAAAAATTATATCTAAATAAATTGTTTTTTACCAATGCGAATATGTTAAAAAAAAAACACTGCTAAACGAATGGCAGCTTGTATCCGAGGCACATTTTTTTAAATTGATGCATCACATCATTAACTTTAATGTTGATGTCTTCTCTGGAACCAGTCATTCATGTGTGTTGTGTGACTAAAAAAATCCCAGTAGATGTGTTTCCTCATTATGGACTAGGTGTGTGTGTGTGTGTGTGTGCGTGTGTCTGGTCTGTCAATATGCAGCAGATGTCTACAGCATGTCTGGAGTGTTCTTCTAGAACCAGACTGATGTTGAGAGAAAGCCTTTGCTTTAATGTCAAATTTGCATATTTACTGTATCTATGTGTTCAGGTGTGGAGTCATGAGTGTAATTAAATCAAATATAACACTTGCTGTCACACACACACACACACACACACACACACACACACACACACACACACACACACACACACACAAGACCAGAAAAGAGCTTAAAAACCCATTACACATATCTGAGTGCTAGTCCCTGCAGTTCCTCCCCAATCCTCGAGAAGATTTGTAGACAAAGTGATTAAACAAAACCAAGTAAAACAATACAAGGAATAAATATCCCAAGTGTTTGTGTGTGTGTGTTTGAGATTTATGCTCTCCTGGGTCAGGCTTGTGTCCTTTGCTGGATGTAGCAGTGACAGTAATTTTGCTGATGTTTGTGGAAGTGGAACAGCGCAGTGTGTGTCGTGTTCCTCCACATTATCTGGGTTAAAGAGTTACACACACTCGCTGTTCTCAGCTATTTATCCTCGCCTTGTTCTGACAGAATAATGATTGCTCTGTGTGTGTGTGTGTGTGTGTGTGTGTGTGTCTGTGAGGGAGAGAGAGAGAGCGAGCGAGAAAAAGAGTGAGGGAGAGAGAGAGAGAGAGAGAGAGATAGAGAGAGAGAGAGAGAGAGAGAGAATAAGAATGATAGACTTTACCTTGGTCTCAGCAACGCTCATTTTTTACTGCTGTCTTTTTTCTATAGAGAATTTTTGTCAAATGTTGTAATGAGTCTCTCACACTCTTTTTCTCTCTGTTTCTTTGTTTCATTTTCTTCTTTCTCTCTCTTTTTCTCACCGATTTTATATTTCTGCATGTCTGCATTTCTCTCCCTCTCTCCTATTCTTACTCATGCTGGCGCTCTCTCTCTCTCTCTCTCTCTCTCTCTCTCTCTCACTATATATATATATATATCTTGCTTTCATTCTTTCTTTCGTTCTTTCTTTCGTTCTTTCTTTCTTTCTTTCTTTCTTTCTTTCTTTCTTTCTTTCTTTCTTTCTTTCTGTCTCTCTCATTCTCACTCTGTACATACTTGTACCTCTGCCCATCTCTTTTTTCTGAATGTCTCTGTTTGTTTCTTTATTTTCTGTCTGTCTGTCTTTCTCTTTTTTCTGACTGTCTCTATGTTTCTCTCTTTCTCTCTCTCTCTCTCTCTCTCTCTCTCTCTCATACTCCCTCACTTTCACATGCTCTCTACCTGTCTCTCTTGCTCTTATTCTCTCACTTGCTTTCCCTCTCCTGCTCCCCTTTCCTCCTCTATCTCCTTATCACTCTATCTATAGTGTATATGTATATCTATATCTCTCCACGCATCTTTCTCTCTGTGTTGCTTGCTTTACCTGTTTCTTTTTCCTTTATCTGTCTTTCTCTCTGTTCTTCTTACTGTCTTTATGTATCTGTATCTCTCTATTACTCACTCTTCATTCCACTCTCTCTTTATTTCTCTCTCTCTATTTCTCTCCCCTGCTCCTCCTTCTCTCTGTCTCTGATCTCTTTATCACTCTATATATTTGACTCTCTTTCTCTCTTTCCCTCTCTCTCTTGCTCTCTCTCTCTCTCTCTCTCAAGATTCAAAAATCAAAGGTTGCTTTATTTGCATGTCAAATATGAACATTTTTATTGCCAAAGCATCAAACATACAGACACATAACAGAAATAACAGTCAGAAACAACAAAAGAATAAAAAGTATACCGAGTTTAAAAAGTAGTTTAGAATAAAATAGAATAAATAAGATGGTTTTAATAAAAGGGAAAATAAATATATCACTCTCTTTCTCTCTCTCTCTCTCTCTCTCTCTCTCTCTCTCTCTTTCTCTTTCACACACGCATTCTCACTCTCTCCCTCTGTTGTCTTGTGCAGTAAACGAGAAGAGGACAAGGATCAGTCCATTTTCGTTCGACATAAAGACTCGTCGTTCAGGCTGAGAGAGAATGTTCTTTTCCACATGTACATCAGCACATCGCCGTGCGGAGACGCCCGCATTAACTCACCCTACGAGCTCAGCACGGACTGTAAGACACTCACACACACACACACACACACACACACACACACACACACACACACACACACACACACACAGTGTCTCTTATCCTCTCTGTCTATCACTTTTCCTTTTACACCTCATTTAAAGATAAAGAACGCTCCTTTATTTCTGTTCCTCATCTTCATGAGAGATTTCTGTCACCTAAATAATCACGTGTGTACATGTATCACGCTTCAGCTTTCCATTAGATCAGTGTGTTTAGGCACTACACTGCTGCCTCATTAAATATATCATGTTTTTTTAGTTTGTACCATCTGCAGAAGCTTAATCATTAGAGTGGAAGAACCTTCTCAAAGATAAGCTTTGAACTTCTCACGTTTGGTCATTAAAGCGTTTAAAGTCCCATCAGGCCACTTTAAGCGAGGAACAGCACGCGAGTTAGAAAACCTGAGCTGAGCGCCATGCTCTCGTTAAGGAGCTTTTGAGAAAACGCTTTCTGACTATTGCCTTTTTGCTGAGATTTGTTAGATCTCAGTGTGCTGATCTGCACACACGGGTCAAAGAGTATCATGAAATCTTTGCAGAGACGCACAGGAGCTCGGATTTGATTCAACCGCTTTCTAAAAAGGGAAAATTGAGCAGGATTATTATAGGGCACTACACCAAAAAGCCCTTACCTGCTCAGGATAGACAGGCGTGTCCTTGAATAGGGCTTATTTATACACTATATGGACAAAATTTTGTGGACATCTGAGCATAATAATTTTTTATATTTTAAGTGGTTTTTGAACATCCCGTTCCACATTGAGTCCTCATTTTCTGTTATAAGAACCTCCACTTTTCTGGGAAGATGTTCCACTAGATTTTGGAGTGTGTTTGTGGAGATTTGTAGTCATTCTGCAATAAGGGTTTAAGTAAAGTCAAGTACTGATGTAGATGAGGTGAGGAGGCCCGGGATGCAGCCGGCATTCCAATTCATCCCAAATGTGTTCAGATCCAGATTTAAAATAGTCCCCTTGCACAGCATTCCTGCCACTTCTGGAATGTGTCTTGGAAGTTTTCTTTCCAAATCCCCGAATCTTCACAATGGTTTGGGGGAAGAGGGCGAAGTCAGCAGGAGCCGAATCTGGCGAGTAGGGTGGGTGTGGATGTAAGATTATGTGGATTGTTCTCAGAATTGCCCAGTTTCACACAGAATTTTACATTAGCTCTTTGTTCTAACTTGCTGTCCATGATGAAATCGCAGACGTGTTCACGTCTCCTGCACAACCTCTTTAAAAATTTAATATGTTTTCAATACAATTTATTTCTGGGTTCTGGATATCCTAAAATGTTTTTGTTGTATGGTTTTGACTTGGATTTGTTATTTTATTTGGGAAGGTAATTTTTTCTCTTCCTTCTGTGTGTTGTAAAAAAATAATTCAGTCTTGGTGAACAGCAGCAGGCCTGTGGTGAAGAAGTTCCACAGCCGTCTAAGGAGTAAGATCGAGTCAGGGGAAGGAACGCTGCCGGTCAGGTGCAGATCAGCCGTACAGACGTGGGATGGAGTGATGCAGGGTGAGAGTCTGGTCACGATGTCCTGCACTGACAAGATCGCCAGGTGTGTACTACATCTACACTCAACACACACACACACACCCCCTGCGTGTTATAGCAACATGAACATCACTGCTTGAGGCAGAGTGTCACATGGACAATTACACAACAAAATCAGGCTCAAGATATCAGCTATCGCATCATCAGTGTTAATTAGAGGGCGACCGATTTCTTTGCCACCGATAGTTGACGGTGAATATCAGCATATCAGGAAAAAATCCTTACTGATAGTTTTTCCGGGTTGCTGGAGCGGCTGAGAAAGTCTGCTGTCATTACACAGTAGAAGCAAATCATTGAAACCACCTGCTGTCTTTTAAATTCATTTTGGCTGTAACTTTTTTTATTTATTTGAAGGTTTACTTTTTGTTTTAGTTTAAATGCATCTTTTATTTCTTCTCAACATTTATTTATATATTTATTTCATTTAGCATGTTCTTATGATCCAGAACTGTTTTTAGGGGTTCAAGCATGAAATGCTGAAACTCTATTGTTTTTGTAGAAATTTCTATTATTATTATTGTTATTATTATTATTATTATTATTATTATTATTATTATTATTATTATTATTATTATTCCACCCTTAAACTGATCATACAGACCAAACCATAATGCCTTGAGACTTGATACTTGGCCAGTTGGTAGAGCTCAATTTGGGGAGAGGTTGACACAGTATCAACCCAGTTGGCCAAAGGGGGGTACTACAGTTTTAAAAAATATATATTTCACACATTTCTGCTCAAAGAATACACATCATAGACTCAAAACTTTCAGATACTTGCACTCCTTCAGTCTCAGCAAAGAAAATGCTTTTTTCAGTCTATGAAGTAAAATTTAGTTATGTAAAAAAAACATAATTTTGTGAACTTAGATCCATTTTTTTGCAGCATCGGAACACAACCAATGTAGCAATGTTCAGTAGTCAGGGATTATTATTAATTATATTCACAAATAATCACAAAACCTGGTATATATGTGTATGTGCTCGGTCTTTGGTCAGTAAAAAATAAATTGTGTCGCTTTGCCACTTGGTGGTGCTAAACAAGGCAAAAATTAAAACCTGCTAAAACTACAGAACCGTTCGTCCAATTGACCTGAGTCGATTTGACTTGGCGTTTCATGTTTCTGTTATATTATCCAGATGGGTTTCTGAGGACATTTGCGTATTTTCAAAAAACATGGCCGCCATCCACTAATCACATTTGAGCACCTGTTAGACAAGGTCAGCCTATCAAAACATAACTTGTTGGGCATGTTCAAGTCATGTCCCTAAAATTGTATACAAATTTTGAGCGAATCGGCCACTAGGGGGCGATATCGTGTTTTTCATTTTAAAAATGGTTGTATGTTGTACAATTTTCCAAACATAAACTCAATTTTGATATGCTTTAATAGATCTCCTTATGTTGAGCAACTTTGCCCCAAGGATCACTGCTGTCAATCAAATCCTTCATCAATTAATCTTAATTGTGTTAAAAACCTTCTTTTGTAAACTAGTCCTAGGTTCTTCATCTGATCGGAACCAAAACCAATGCAGAAATGTTCACTGCCTATCAATAATGATCAAAAAACTTGGCATTTCCTTCTCAGTGTGTAGGCATGATTGCTTTGACAAAAAGGCAATAACTTATGAACAGAATTAGATATCTTCATGAATCTTTGTATATGCCTACGTCCTCGGTCTTTGGTCAGAAGAGAAAATATTTTATACCTTTGCCACTTGGTGGTGCTAAAAATTTTTTTTAAAAACTGCTATACCTAAACAACTGTTTGTCCAATTGACCTGAAACTTGGGAAGTAGAGTCCAGTCTAGTCTAGTGTCCAATCTTATATAAATATTTCTGAGAATATTTTGCATATTTAAAAAACATGGGCGCCATCCACCATTGACATTTAAGCACCTGTTAGACAAGGTTAGCGAAGGCCAATCAACATGAAACTCGGTGGGCCTGTTCAACCAATGGCCCTAAAAGTCTGTAGGAATTTTAAATGAACTCCGCCTTTAGAGGGTGGTATCGTGTTATTTAAGTGTATAAATGATTGCATATTGCACGGTTTTTTAACATACCAAAAAATTACCGAATCATTCATAAGATGTCATGAGGATATCGATATTTGCATCTCTAAAAAAACATGGCTGCCATCTGTGAGCACCCTACATGTGAGCACCTGTTAGACAAGGTTACCAGAGGCCTATTATGCCGAAACTCAGTGGGCTTAAATCCCGCTAATGTTTGTTTCGTGTTTTTATCCAATTTCTGTTTTAAAAAGTATTGATTGATTAATCAGTTATTGGTAAGTACGATCCTACTTAGCTATCAATATCGGTAGGTCATTGGTCGCGCTCGAGGGAGGTCATTCACAAACCAGTCAACCTTTTTTTCTCTTCACTCTTTTTTTCTTTCTTCCTTTTTTCCTTCTTTTCTTTCTGCCCTTTTCTTCCTTCCCTAATAACTAATAACAGGTTGAGGTCTAAGGTACGCTCAAAATTGTAAAAAAAATAGTCTGAGTGTGATTCATTAAATCCTCTTCGGATGTAGTTCTGATGTTTGTGGGCAACTGGTGCTTGTTTCTGTCCCAATCTGAAGTAAAGTGAGTTTGGACTTGAGGTGGCATAGAGCAGCCCAGTTTCCACCCGGCGTTGGTATGAGAGGACTCAGAGCCACATCCCTGAACACATGCACACACATTGATTTAAGGTTTTTCTTTATTAGCGGATTAGTTTTTATTAGGGTGGGTTAGTTGTGTTTAAACAGCCCTCATGTCTCCGCTGTGTTCTAATAAGGGATGAGAGGACGGCGTGATATTTGTATAAAACATTGCAGCAGCCTGCAGGTCAACGCCGCTGTCATTTAATGACCATTCGTGTAGTGAGGAGCGACTATGATAATCCTGCTGTAATGAGTTCCTATAGTGAATATGTCCTGCCTTAATCTGAATCCTCCTGGGCTTCCTGCTTTTGCTGCTAAGGAGAGAGAGAGAGAGAGAGAGAGAGAGAGAGAGAGAGAGAGAGAGATAACAGAATGCAAGAAAAACAGAAAGAGAAAAATACAGACAGACAGAGAGAAAGCAAAAGACAGAAAGCAAGAGACAAAAAGATAGATGAACAGAAAGCAAGACACACAGATAAACAGAGAGCAAAAACCAGGATGAGAAACAGAAAACAAGAGACAGACAGAAAGACAGAATACAAGAGACAAAAAGACAGACAAACAGATAGACAGAAAGCAAGCGACAGACAGACAGACAGAGAGACAGACAGACAGACAGACAGACAGACAGACAGACAGACAGACAGACAGAAAGAAAGCAAGAGACAGGAAGATTAAAAGATAGAAAGGGACAGATTGACAATGAGACAGACAAAATAAAGAAAAAGAGGTAGGTTAAGACTAAGACTCACAAAAGAGGAAAAAAGAAGAAAAGAGAAGGAAAGAGTCTGTCTGTCTGTCTGTCTGTCTGTCTGTCTGTCTGTCTCTCCTTCTTTTTTCCTCTTTTGTCTGTTTCTCAGTTCTCATCTGCCTTTCTGTCTTTTGCTTTATGACTCTACTTTTTTTCTGTCTTTCTTTTTTTCTGTTTCAGTCTCTTTCTGTCTGTTTATATCTTAGTCTGTTAGCCTTAACCTCCCTCTTTTTCTCTCTGAGGTCAAGGCTCACTCAAGCAGAAGTTCTTTTGTCTCTCATTCATCTCACCTGTTCACACCCTTTCTGTAGACTCAGCAAATGTGAGAAGCTCACACAGTAAGCGCACACACACACACACATGCACACAAACGCGCACACACACACTCACAGCTGTGTTTGCATTTATTACCATATGTTCGATTTAATTATGACCATCAGCTTCCCTCTGTTTGTCTTTGTTGATGTTCGGCTTTCCTAAAGGTCTTTTTGTGCAAGAGTCTATAGGTTACGTATGTAACCCTGGTTCTCCAAGGGAACGTGACTCTGCATTAAGAACACTTTGGAAACGCTTCTGCCCGACCACGCTCTGAACCACATGTGGTGGAGACCACGCTAGCTTCGGAAAATTTAAGGAAGCATTTGCAGGGATGCAGGGAGTATGAAACTAAGACGCAGCATCTTGTTCTTTTGGGGGTTACAGGGTTACAGACATAACCTAGATATGTTCCTATATAGAAACTCAAGCTGGATCACCAACGCTTAGGTAACAAGAGTACAACACTGCCAGACTGACAAATCCCTGCCTAGATGGGCACAGCTAATTCGACGGACTGCGCAGCCAAGAGTGGCGCTAAGGTCAAGGCTGTAAGACCTGACAAAGGTCAGAGGGGTGCACCAGCCCGCATCATTGCAAATGTCCTGTAGAGAAATCCCAGAGGTACAGGCCTCACACTTTGGGTTAAGTGAGCCTTGACCCCCAAAAGGAGCTGGAAGACCAGAAGACTCAGAAAAAGAGGAGATAGCATCCACAAACCAACTGCTGATGATCTTCTTGTCTGCAGGAAGACCCTTCTTATAGCAGAAAAAGAGCTGGCCCAACTTCCTCCACAGGGCAGTTTTGTGGATGTATTAAGCTTCTGCTGGTTGGGGTCCCGAAAAGGATGAGGATAGAATGCCAGGAGCATGATTGGCCGTGGGGCAACAAAGGGCAAAGAACATACCCTGGCCTGGAGTAGAAAAAGGCCCTGGCCATGCTTGGCATAAACTCCAGAAGAGAGGGGGCCACGGAAAGGGCCTGAAGGACCCCAACTCTATTCAGAAAAGAAGTGTCCATTAGAAAAGCAGTCTTGACTGCCAGAAACCTCAAGGGCACTTGAGAACCACGGCCAGATCCCACGAATGCACTCTAGGTCCGCACCGTGGTACCTGGTACCCATCACTAACAGGTTTTTCTCTAGTGGTCAGGACTTCTTTGTTGATGCCCTTTTAAATAAAGATGACTGTCCTCAGATTTGTTACTTTCTTGGGCTTTGACTTGGAGCTCTGTTTTTGATCTGTCTTCATGATATGAACCTGTCTGGGGTTGAGCCCACTGGGCAAACTCGTGAGACCGGCTGGGGAGAAATCACTGGAGGGCCGCCAATTGCCTTTTGGCTTCTTGGAATCTGTCAAAGACAGCATTAACATCATCGCCGAACAGGCCAGTTGGCACGACCTTGTTAACCACAAGTGCCTTTTGATAGCCACCAGGGCTGCCATAGTCCGGCCAATAGCCCTAGTGGTCTACTTGGGGGCCCAAAGAAACATGTCTGTGGCATGATGCAACTCTAGGATGTTATTGTTAATAATTTCTTCTCGCTAGTCCACCTCCTTAAGCAGGTGTGGTTTGAGGAGGGGGGGCAGGTGAAGAAGAAGGAGAGGTGGAGGTATGCGCTGGAGAGAAGGGGAATGCAAGTCAGTAGGAGTAAGACAGAGTACATGTGTGTGAATGAGAGAGAGATTAGTGAAGTGGTGCAGTTGCAGGGAGAAGAGGTGGGGAAGGTGAAGGAGTTCAGGTACCTGGGGTCAACAGTGCAAAGTAATGAAGAGTGTGTTAGAGAAGTGAAGAAAATGCATTTCAATTCACTTTTCACAATTCACAATTCACCTCATATTGTGGTGATAATGAATATGTTCTTTATAAGTAAGTTTGTCCCTGATGAGTGAGCCGGTGGCGACTGTGGCAAGGAAAAACTCCCCGAGATGGCATAAGCAAGAAACCTTGAGAGGAACCAGACTCGAGGGAACCCATCCTCATCTGGGTTGCACCAAATGTCCATTAATTGCAGATAAACAATGTTGAGATGTGCAGTGATGGTGATCAGAAGCAAACTGTAGTCCTGAGTCAGTGTAGCAGACTGTTGACATTAACTACAGTCCGAATCCATCCTTAAAGCTCCCGCTTTAACTCTGGAATTTTATGGAACCACCAAAGGTGTTGATGAGAAACCGTCCCCAGCTGCACAGAGTGGCCTGCAGTAGTAGAGATCACTATCCAGCGAAAGGCCTGGATAAGGTGGGAACATCCACGAAGGGAAGAGGGGCAGGAACAATGTTCACTGGAACCTCAGGGGCATGTTTAATTTGACAGAAAGAGAGAGAGAGAGAGAGAGAGAGAGAGAGAGAGGGTGACAGGAAGAGAAGGATATAGAGAAAAGAGTGCAGGCAGGGTGAAGTGGGTGGAGAAGAGTGATAGCAAGAGTGATTTGTGATAGAAGAGTATCTGCAAGAGTGAAAGGGAAAGTTTATAGGACTGTTGTGAGACCTGCGATGTTGTATGGATTAACTAAAAGACAGGAGTTGGAGCTGGAGGTAGCAGAGCTGAAGATGTTGAGATTTTCATTGGAAGTAGTGTAGAATGTTTTGAAGACGAGGTAAGGTGGGCACGATTGAGGTGGTTTGGGCATGTGCATAGGAGGGACATGGGGTATATCGGTAGGAGAATGCTGAAGATGAAACCCCCAGGACGAAAAGAGGAAGACCAAGGAGGGGGTTTATAGATGTGGTAAAGGAAGACATGCAAGTAGTTAGGTAAATAGAGGCAGATGCAGAGTACAGAGTACTATGGAGATGAATGATCCGCTGTGGCGACCCCTAATGGGAGCAGCGAAATAAGAAGAAAAATAAGAAGAAAAGAAGTATTGCCAAAGCATTGAACATAGTGATACTTAACAACAGAAACAAGAGTCAGTCAGAAATACCAAAAGAACAAAAGATATACAGAGCTATAAAATCAAATCAAATAAAAAAAGGTAGTGTGTAAAAAATGTTTGTTGCATGACAGCTTTGAATAAACCAGTCCGAGTTATCCTGAAGTGTGTACAATAGTGTGAAAGCTGATACCAATGGAAACTGGATATCAATAATCATGTAAAGTATCCTGCTGTCTGAGTCACTACTATAAATAATTACGTATTAAAACAAAAACATTAATAGCAGCTACTGTTATAGGAAATGAATCATTACCTGCTGACCAATCAGATTTGAGAATTCTCATTCAAACTCATTCAATACAGTTCAGAGTCTAGTATGTGTGCTTGAAACACAAAACGTCTGAGAAGACAGGTTTGAAACATTTCTCTTTGCCGAATCACCAAAGATTTCTTAATTTGTACAATTTGAGTTGAGTCAGTCGATCAGAGGCAGGAAGAGTGCGATTAGGTGACAGACTGTGACCTGGTCAGGTCACAGTCTGGGGTGAAAGCAATTACTTAAAAAAAGGAAAAGAAATAATAATATGAAAATGGTTATCAAGCTTTTTTTTAAGGCTCTGCCATTCTTTTTGGACAAATGACACATTATTGGGTAGCAGGTCATGTGATATTATAATGTTATGACCCAGTCTGTCTGCAGAGCTTGAATAAAAGCATGGGGTGGTGGATATAGGATATGGATATAATGTGTATGGTATCCTGATAGATAAAGAAAGGAGCATAAACACATATACAGTATAAATAATGTGTATGTACATGCAAATGCAAACACCCGGGTAAGCTATAGAGTAGTTCAAGGCCAAAATAACTATACGGTTGCTTGATTGTGATGCCATCTAAGGGAGGTGGGCGTGGCTTCATTAGAGTGAAATGCAGGACGGACCAGACTGGAGTCTGGAATGGCATCTGCACAGACTAGAAATACCAACCATACCCAACACATACCATCCAATACAATACAAAACATTGTGGTTTGTAACAATAGAGAGCAGAGGAAGGCTTAATGCAGAAAATGTCCAGCCCAGATGAGGGGGAAGTCCTCAGGAACAGAATCTGGCGAGTAGGGTGGTTGTAGAATAGAATAGCGTTTATTTGTCACATATACATTACAGCACAGTGAAATTTTGTTCGTCGCATATCCCAGCTTGTTTAGAAGCTGCGGTCAGAGCGCAGGGTCAGCCATGATACAGCGCCCCTGGAGCAAAGAGGGTTAAGGGCCTTGCTCAAGGGCCAAAAAATGGCAGCTTGGCAATACCTGGGCTTGAACCCCCGACCTTCCGATCGGTAACCCAACGCCTTAACCGCTGGAGCTACCACTCCCTACCCAGCTACTCCCTACCCAGCTACCACTGAGATCATGTGGATTGTTCTCCGATGATGATCATGCACAAGTTGCTGAACGGTTTTGACATTTTTAGGGGTGTACTCGTCAAAGGTCTTCCTGATCTCTATGTCAAACGTATGTCATGTCAAACGTCTCTCTGGTTTTTTGCCCAGTTTCATGCAGAATTTCATGTTTGCTCTTTGTTCTAACTTGCTGTCCATGATGAAATCGAAGAACCAGTGAGCACCATTAGTTTAACAACTATTTGATACCACCTCGTTATTAAACCATTGTTGTGTCCATGATCGTCCATTTTCATTAGTGGGAAAACAACAAAAATTTCGTACATGGATGTTTGTGCGATTGTTGTTTTGTTGTTTTTTTCCCCTCAGTAATATACAGGGAGTTGATTGAGCGGAGTGAATGTTTAATTAAAGTGACGACGGTTTTAATTGAAGGCCCAAACCAGCTTGACAGTGAATATGATGCTTTATATTGCGTTCCAAGTTTTATGTAGATGAACGCTTTAATTTAATGGCTTTGGAATGAACAAGAAGAAAGGAGAGAGAGAGAGAGAGAGAGAGAGAGAGAGAGAGAGAGACCCCCCTTGTCCCTGCTTTAAGTTCATACACAAGCCAGATGGCTGTCTTTTCTTGCATGAGATTAAAAGATGTTTCTAATTCGTATCGTTGCATCCTGGGCAAATGGATATCACAAGGCTAAATCATTTCTCCCCTCTAAGGCACAGAGCATGGAGGGAGAGCTAGAGAGAGAGAAAATGAACGAAAGAATAAAAGTGCAAGATCTTGATCTCTTCCGGCTCTTAACATAGGTATGAGAGAGGTTCTACAGACTTGACACCAGGGTTCATGAGCATACGCCGGAGATGTCAACATTTCCTTTCCGGGAAAGGAAGGAGAAAAAAAAGTGCTCAGTGTTAATTGACTGCTCGGGGAGCCACAAGCTCACACGACTCATTATTAGTGATGAACAGAGATGCGAGAGAGGTGATTGTAATCATTACTGACATAAAAAGGCATTAATTAACAGCAAAAAGAACAATGAGGAGGAAAAAAAATGAGGAGCATAATGTGTGTGTCCAGGATTGTCTCTCTTGTTAATGAATTCGATTATTATTCTAGAAATACGAGCAAAACATATTTTTAGATTCATTTAGATTGGGTTTAACTTTCCCATCGTACATGTTACTTTACAAGGCAAAGAAATACACCAAGCATCTAGTGGTCAGTATGAGAGAATTGTACTCAATCGTGCCAATTTTGTACTGCTGTAATAAAAGAAACAAAAATGTGTATTATGCAGACAAAAACATGCAGGTAATGAATAGGACATGTGGTTTTTCATGGTTATCACTTAGGGTGCACTTACTTTTGTCGCCAGTTATGTAGACAGAAATGGCTGTATGTTGAGTTATTTTCAGAAGAAAAATAACTTCCTCTTGAGAAGATTTTGTGAGATACTGTATATACCTGTGAAAAATCAACCCCTTTTGACCAATTAGACTCAATAATAAAGCAGTGTAGTAGCTATTAGGTTGAATTTCCATACTGTTTAACTTATTATAAAAAAAACGTTAGAAATTTAGATCTGGATCTAAATGCAATTTGTTCGCTCTCATTTCTCGATCCCAAAGCAGGTGACTGTACCTTTATTGTGCAAAGAGTCAACATATGCTAATTCACCCTGTATTCTGTGTATGTTATGCTAATAAGGATTTCACAGTAATGAAGATAATACTTGATGTGACAGTGTGTGTGTGTGTGTGTGTGTGTGTGTGTGTGTGTGTGTGTGTGTGTGTGTGTGTGTGTGTGTGTGTGTTACATTACCATAAATTATGTCTGTGTATGTTATCATCTCCTTTCCACACACAAGGCATGTTTAATAATCATGTGTTTTTAGGTCTAGGCAGAAGAAACACTGTCATTTAACAGACATACTTAAAGGTTCGTTTATACAGAAGCAGGAATTTGATTTTGAAAAGCCTGAGAGGTTTCAGCCTCAGGATTCTGAAGCTTGTGGCCTGAAAAGTGTACAATGCGATAAATATTGGTGATTGACAGGAAAAGGATCGAGGCTTACTATTTGAGGTGTTTCTAATTTGCATAAACACAAAGCTAACTAAGCTAACTATTTATTTCAATTAGATTTTATTTTTATAGCGTTTTTAACAATGAATATTGTCTTAAAGCAGCTTCTTCTTCTTCTTCTTCTTCTTTCGGCTGCTCCCATTAGGGCACTGGCTTGTGCATCCATAATGGCTGGGTTCTTGTCTTAAAGCAGCTTAATAGAAAAATATATTTACAAATTTTAATGTCATAAAATCTTCCTAATGAGCGAGTCAGTGGGTTGGAAAAATTCAATGAGATGGTATGAAGAGGAAACCTTAAGAGAAACCTAAATTAAACCCGTCTTTATCTGGTTGTTTAAGATATTATTGAATTCATTCAAACGTTTTTTTATTATTATTCAAATTATTGTATTAATTATATGTCATTTTTTATTATTTGTTTGAATTGAGATTACAGGAAGCTGAACTAAGATTTATATAATTTTGTACTTATATAAACATTGTATTATACTATTCCTACTACTATATCTATATTGTAGATATTATTCTTCTATCTAAAATGTAAAAAAATATAACGATTCTATTTTTTGGGTTATTTACAAAATCCAAGATTGAGTTCAGGAATTACCTGCTAGGCGATTCAGGTTTAAGAACATTTCATTTATATACTGTTTTTGTTAACAATGGTCACCAAGTAGTTATATGCCAATACATAGGTTAAGAATTTGCATGTATACATGTATCTCTTTGAATGTTAATCCCTAATGAAGAAGCTTCACAAAACAATGATGAGGGAAAACTGAGGGTTCCTGAGGAAAAAACCTTGGGAGGAACCTAGACACAAAACAGAGCCCATCCTCATCTGTGTGTTGCCGGACCATACCATTGTGATTATTAGTGCATTTATATTATTTACATTTAAGGCATTTGGCAGATGGCCTTATCCAGAGCGACTTACAATTGTCTTAATCATACAACTGAGCAGTTAAGGGTTAAGGGCCTTGCTCAAGGGCCCAGCAGTGGTGGTGGTGGAATTTGAACTTATGGCCTTCTGATCAGAAGGCCAACATCTTAACCATGGGGCTACTCCACATACAGTATTACATAACCAAAAAAAAAATCATTATAGTTTTAAAATATATAAAGTTTTGAATTGTTCATTGATGTAGTCAAAACCTTTTGTGGCAGTTGCAGTTCTAAAGCTATAATATCTAGGTTTTGTATAACAAAACCATTGAAGCAAAGTCTGTTCGAATTATTTGCATTTCAGTGTAGTCATCATGGTTAGTAAGTGTTTACCAACCACACTGATCCTCATGGATCTTTAGACTGTCCATGAAGGGCCATTCTCAGAAGAGCTGAGTGGTTTCCAAATAATAAGAACCCCAAGCAGAAGCATTTGCATTTACAGCATTTGGTTGACAATATTTAACTAAGCATTTGAGGGTTTAGGGCTTTGCTCAAGGGTCTGCAGAGGCATGCAGTTGATGCTGCTGGGATTTTAACTCATGACCTTCTGAGCCTAAATACTGAACACCACTTTATCAGGATGGAAAATACAGCAAGTCAAGCTTTATGAAAGATCACACATTGTTAAGAAAACACAATTTTAAAAGAAAAAATTTGATATTGTTCAACTAAAGATGAACTGTATGTTGGTGATAAGTAAACTTGAGATAGTGTTGTTTAGTGTAGCAAAAAAGGTTGTTCATTAGTTGTGAAATAGTTGTTAACAACCATCTCTCTCTGTCTTTTTCTCTCTGTGCAGGTGGAATGTACTTGGCCTTCAGGGGGCGCTGCTGAGTCACTTTGTGGAGCCCGTGTATCTGTACAGTGTGACTGTAGGCAGCTTGACACACACCGGTCACCTCTCCAGAACACTCAACCAGAGGATGGAGCATTTGGGCTCACTTCCTGTCTGCTACCGTCGCAACCAGCCTCTACTCAGCAGTACGTGAAGCTTCACACACTACAATACACACTACAATACTGACACTCCTGCTGCACCAACATACCACCTGACACAGGGGAAAGGTCCTTCCTGTTAAGGTTAATCAGGCCCTCAGTTTTCCCCAGATATTATATCAGCAAGAACAACGTAGTTTGCTAATCAACAAGACTTTTTTTTGCATGTTTTTAATTTACACACCCTCTCAATGTCGTAAGCAAAATCCTGATTAGCCAGTTAACACGTGTCTCACTGCTTTATTGCCTGTGTGTGGATGTAAAATCGAACCTCTTTACACTAAAAACTCGTAAGCTAATATCGAGCTGAGGAAACACCCTCCTCGGGTCGCAATCGTGGTGCGGTCCACTCGAGCTCGAGTTCAGCAAGTGAAGTGAAATCAAAATGTCTGCTCACAGCATCAACGCTATCACGTCTTTACATATCAACAATTTACACTACACGTATTCGCTCCAGATCAACATACAGACAAATATATAACACTGACTATACAATTTGCTGATTGAAGGAGACACACTTCACTCACTTGTTACAGTTGGCTGGCTAACATGATGCTAACAAAATAAGATAAACAATAAGGCGTCCACGCCTAAATATATATATATATAATGTTTGTGTATGTATGTGTGTGTGTGTGTGTGTGTGTGTGTGTGTGTGTGTGTGTGTGTGTGTGTGTGTGTGTTATGCTGTTGGTTGTTCTCGGCTCTATCCTTCATCCCCATAATCAATCTAATCACACGACTTATCAGCAGGAGAGGAGGAGTTTGCACTTTGCACCTCTGCTTCAGCCTTTTCATGGTCTTTGATGAGCTCTTCCTCTATTGTGTTGCCTCTGTTGTTGGGAAAGGGGGGAAGCAGGGTGTATGGGGGGGTGTCCTGGTTATTTTAAGCCCCGCTGTCATAAAGAACAGAGGTCTCCAGGAGCGAAGCAGAGCTATTATCACCAGCGAGCAAAATCGCTTCTTGACTTAATCAATGGCCTGTCCTTCACACGCGGGTCACGCATGTGCTACTGCTGTGTAACACTAACACCACGCACGGATAAGTGTCAGAAATAAATAAACGTTTATAATTAATATAGTGCAAATGAATGGACATGGCTTCAGATATTTTTGCTCTATAGCATTTTGAAGAGAAATAGTTAGCATTTTAAAGAATAATAGTTAGTTAGCATTTAGCATTAGTTAGTTAGCATTAGCAGCTTTTAGAATGTTGATGGAGAAGAATAGAGAAGGTCAGAAGGAATTGCATTGTGTATTTGTGTATTTAGAGAGAGCGTACGACAGGGTGGCAAGAGAGGAGTTGTGGTATTGTATGAGAAAGTCTGGTGTGTCAGAGAATGTGAGGGTGGTGCAGGGCATGTATGAGGACAGTGTGACAGCAGTGAAGTGTACTGTAGGAACAGCAGACTGGTTTAAGGTGGAGGTTGGACTGCATCAAGGATCGGCTCTGAGCCCTTTCCCTTTTTGCAGTGGTGATGAACAGGTTGACGGACGAGTCAGACATGATGATGTTTGCGGATGATATTGTGATTTGTGGTGAGAGTAGGGAGCAGGTTGAGAAGAGCCTGGAGAGGTAGAGGTATGCGCTGGAGAAAAGGAAATGAAAGTCAGTAGGAGTAAGACAGAGTACATGTGTGTGAATGAGAGGGAGGAGAGTGGAGTGATGAGGTTGCAGGGAAAAGAGCCTCAGAAGGTGGAGGAGGTCAGGTACCTGGGGTCAACATTGCAAAGTAATGGAGAGGTTGTTAAAGAAGTGAGGAAAAGAGTGCAGAAATGAATGAATGAATGAATGAATGAATGAATGAATGAATGAATGAATGAATAAAAGGATTGAATAAGTAACAGACAGGCAGGCAGGCAGGCAGGCAGGCAGGCAGGCAGGCAGGCAGGCAGGCAGACAGACAGACAGACAGATAGATAGATAGATAGATAGATAGATAGATAGATAGATAGATAGATAGATAGATAGATAAGACAAGAAAGGTATGAATGAATAAAAGGATTGAATAAGTAACAGACAGACAGACAGGCAGACAGGCAGACAGACAGATAGATAGATAGATAGATAGATAGATAGATAGATAGATAGATAGATAGATAGATAGATGGACGGACGGACGGACAGACGGATAGAAATTTATTCTTAGATTTCAAATGTTTCTATATTTAAAAACTTAATATGGTTTATGTGATGAATGAAGATTCTGTGGTGGTCATTGAGAATGGATCACTTTTTAAATACACGAACACCTTAAAAAACCTTAAACACACACACACACACACACACACACACTTATGGTGGATAGAAGGTGTACCTGTGGTGATGGAGGAGTGTCGGCTCATCGAAAGCAGAATAAGAGTTATCAGAGCTCGTCACCATAAAGGGCAAACCCCAGAACAATGAGCGTCGAGAATCGATCATGATTTCATAAAGGAAGAAAATCAAACGGTCTATTAGAGAAATATAAGAGTGGAGTCAATGAGGGATACAAAATGAGGCATGAATGAAGAGAGGAAGACACTGAAAGAAAAGAAAAAATGAATAAGGGAAAAAGAGAGCGAGAGAAATGCTCAGATACAGAGCAAGTCTATTAGTGCATGGGCACAACAACAGGAGACAGGATCATTGTCCTGATGGCAGGAGATTCATCGCAACTGGTCGAGAAATAAAAGAATGGAAGTTGATGCAGGGAAAGAGGCCATTTGGGAGATTATTCCTCCGTTCTTTCTGTTCATCAGCATTTCATCTCGACCTGTTTGCTTTGTGATTGAAACGCACGCATGCGGTTTACGGAGTCTAATATGTCAGGATACGGCACGAGGACACGCTGTAGAATAAGTCGACGTGTCATGGTGATGCGTTCTTTATTGTTTTGGGGTAAATCGTTCGCCAGGTTCGAGACGCAACATCACCGGCGCCCGCTAACGCGCGGTCAACCTGCTCTGAACGAGCGCTACAATAATTGATGTGGCAAATATGTTTTGACGGGGGATTGAGAGGGCTTTTGTGTCTGGGACTGATGTTTACTGCACAGACACTACATTAGACTAAGCTAATGGAACACTCCAGCACTCACCGCCAATTAGGCAGGTTAAGTGAGTCGCCGTGTCGCTAGCATACAGCGCTAATGCACGCTCCTCTCTCAGCACACACACCCTCTCCTGCTCATATAGCTACTTATAAACTCATTTTCTATCCCTCCATCTCTCTCTCTCTATCTTTCAATTTTTTGTCTTTCTCTTTTTCTCTTTCTCCCCCTCTCAATTTTCTTTCTCTTTCTTTCTCCTTGTCTTTCTGTCTGTCTGTCGCCCTTTTTCTTTCTCTCCTGTCTGTCTGATGATTTCCCTCTTTTTCCCTCTTCTTCACCTCCCTTATAATAAATGTCTGACCATTTCCCTCACTTTTTCTGTCTGCCTTACTGTCACCTTTTTTTCTTCTCCTTCTCTTTTTCTTTCTGTCTGTTTATCTTTCTTTACATTTTGCCATTTCTCTGTCTGTCTCTTTTTCTGTCTGACTATCTTTCTCTCCCTCCTTTTCTTTCTCTCTCTCTGTCTGCCTGACTGTCGCTCTCTTCTTCTCCTTCTCTTTCTGTGTCTGTCCGCTTCTATTTATCTCGCTCTGTCTCTTTTACCTATTCTTTGTCTTTCTCTCTCTTTATTTCTGTCTGACTATCTTGCTTTCTCCCCCTCTTATAAAGGTCGGTTTTTGTCTTTTTCTATCTCTTCTGTCTGATGATTTCACTCTATATCTCTCTTCTTCCTCCACTCTCTCTCTCTCATAATAAATGTCTGACCATTTCACTCACTCTTTCTGTCTCTCTCTTTCTTTTTCTGTCTCTCTTTCTGCCTGCCTGTCACCTTCTTTTCTTCTCCTTCTGTCTCTCTTTCTGTTTGTTTATCTCTCTCTCTCACTGTCTCCTTCTCTTTTGCTCTTTCTCTGTCTGCCTATCACTCTTTTTCTCCTTCTCTCTCTCTCTCACTGTCTGCCTGACTGTTGCTCTCCTCCTCTCCTTCTCTTTCTGTGTCTGTGCTCTTCTATTTATCCAGCTCTTTCACCTTTTCTTTGTCTTTCTCTCGCTCTTTATTTCTGTCTGACTATCTCTCTTTCTCTCCCCTCCCCAATCTAACTCATAATAAATGTCTGACCAACTCTTACTCACTCTTTTTCTGTCTCCCTCCTTCACCTTTTTTTATTTTTTAGCCCAGGACTGTATTAGTTCATTTTGAAATAAGTCAGTAGAGTATCTGTACAGAAGTCCATAATAAACACTGGTGAGGTCACGAGTGACCCTGTGGCCATTCAGTACATTAATGGAGTCTCTGTGTCACATACAGGACCTTCAAACAGATAAAACCTGCTTTAGATCCCTGAGTTTGTATTACAGTCGATTTGGTGCTGATGAGTGAGAGTTCTCCTCACTACACTCCTACACATGATATTACAGGATTTCGACTTCCCTCTGATAATGTCTGTAATGATGATTCTGTGTGTGTGTGTGTGTGTGTGTGTGTGTGTGTGTGTTAGGTCTAAGCAGCAGCAGTGAGTGTTGGCAGCAGCTCAAGGCTTCGTGCTTCAGCGTGAACTGGACTGCAGGAGACGAGCAGCTGGAGGTGATCAACGCCTCCGTGGGCAAACGCAGAGACTGTGGAGCTCCATCACGACTCTGTAAACGTGCACTTTTCACACGCTGGAACAGAGTCTATCGCAAAGTGAGAGCTGCTCCACACACACACACACACACACACACACACACACACACACACACACACACACACACACACACACACAGAATTTCTCAATCAGTGTCATTAACAGAAAAATGTAACTTGTTATAGTGCAGTCACACGCGCCATAAAATCCATAATCTATAAACCGTTTTTTGTTTGTTTGTTTGTTTTTGTCCTTTGTTTGTTCATAACCTAATGACAGCAAACATCAGCAGCAAATGTTTTGTAAATAAACAATAAACCATAAACAACAAACAAATAAAAACAGTAGTAATATTAACACATAAACATAAATAAAAATGAAAAAAAACGTATTAACACTCGAATTATATAAGGTAATAATATGTAAATAAATAAATAAATAAACAAGCAAATAAATATATAAATAATATATTTATAAACAATCAAACTACACTAAGTTTAATAATAAAATAATACAAATAATAAATACATACAGTAGGAAGCCGTATTAGCTTTGTGAGATACATATATGAAGAAAACCACCTGTACATTTAAACATAATAATAATAATAATAATAAAACTTTCCACAACCCCACCCCTTTTTTAATATTCAGTCTTTATTTGCATCCTTAAGCCTCATTGGTGCTTCCATTCTATGATGCAATAACACTCAGCTGTCAGCTTTTTCAACCTTCTTATTTTCCTCCTGTATTGTGGTCGTGGTAAACTCATAATGCAGATCTCTCATATCATATGAAGGGAGGTCATTGCTTAGTCATGAAGGCGTTGGGCTTTGGCTCTGAAAGTCGTGAGTTTAAATCCCAGCCACACCAAGTTGCCCCTGTTGGGCCCCTCATGCAGGCCCCTTAACCCCATAGCTGCTGTATAAATCAGTTAAATACAAAACCCCTGCAATATTGTCTTGTGGTTGATGGTCATCCCTTGCACACTACACGAGCTCTGCCATCATGTGTTCTGAGAAACGAGCATTAAAACACTCGTATGTTGTTGTTGTTTTTTTTTTTTGTGGCATTTTTACAAACCGTTTCTTCAACACAAACCTGGAGGGAGCCTGAGTTTTCTTTTTTATTTTGTAACTGAGAACAAGTCGAGATGTTTGCAACGAGTTTCCCTTTAAGAAAGCGTGAAAGTAAAACACACGGCCTTGTCATGGAAGTGTACAGAAGAGCTCCGGCTGCTTTACCAAATGGTGGCAGTTAAAGTCTAATGACTGTAGAGCTGGTAATCATCATGAAAAGCACTTGAGCAGCGTCGCACGGCAAACGCTCGCCGAGCACAGCGAGAGGCGCACCAGCTCACACGCTAATCTCGCAAGAAACTTTACTTTTCCCCATGCCTCTTCTTCTTCTTCTTCTTCATCATCTGCTGCACCTCTCCCATCTCTTATCTGTGTGTGTGTGTGTGAGAGAGAGAGCGAGAGAGAGAAGAAAGTGTGGGACAAAAGAAAATGCACCAAAAAGCTCACAGAATGTTCAATTGCTTGTGAAATTTAAATGGGGAGATTACACAGCTGTTGAAGTTCCCGCTTTGTGCCGGCTCATTCGTTTTTGTTTTGCTCTCTCTCACACTCTCTACTTTCTTGCTTTCTTTCTTTCTTTCTTCCTGCAGCTGGTAGCGAGCGCTCCGGGTTCGAGCGGAGGCCTGCTGACGTACGGCGAGGCCAAGCGGGCGGCAGCGTCGTACCAGAGCGCTAAGGAGCAGTGGGTGCGAGCGCTACGGGAAGCCGGATTGGGAACGTGGGTCAGGAAACCGGCGGAGCAAGAACGCTTCGTGCTGACGCCGTGAAACCAGAACTCGAACATAAACACGGCAGGATGAGGGGCATGAAGACTTGATCTTGAGGAGCAGGGGGAAAAAAATGGGTTTTGGGAACGACTCTTTTATTTTCACCTTCCAGCGTCCCCTCTTTTTCTTCCATCTCACCTGCAGCTGTTACACTCCAATAAAGCTGTGTGTGTGTGTGTGTGTGTGTGTGTGTGTGTGTGTGTGTTAACCTTCGGCAAAGTGAAAGGCAGCAGCCACGTCGTCATCGCTGGCCCATTTCCGGATTCTCTGCCCCTGTAGATTTCTTGGCGCACCGTCCAATTAAAGGTGCTGTCAGAATGATGGGCCCCTCCCCCTCTTCTCTCAATCTCTCTCTCTCTCTCTCTCTCTCTCTCTCTCTCTTTGTCTCACACACACTTATACAAGCTGTACCTCTTTCCTTTTCATCAAACACACTCGCTCCTTCATGCTCACCTCTGACGGAAAGAAAGAAAGAAAGAAAGAAAGAAAGAAAGAAAGAAAGAAAAAGAGAGCAGGAGGGTGATTTGACATTGCAGCGACAGGTTAATTCAAGCCCTTTTGTGTGCAGCGCGGGGAATATAAAGAGACGAGAGGAAGAAATAGTGACAAGCGAACATAAACGGTGCCATTAAAGCGTGGAGGGTCTGCACGCGGCGCTCGGGCGGGTACGCCGTGCCAGGTTTCTCGTGACACACATCCTTTTTTTTTCTTCTTCCTATTATGTTGCTTCACTGTAGATTAACATTATATAGACACAAGTTTGTAGACACCTGCACATGTGCTTCCTTCTAATCATCCTGTTCCACATTTAGTTTCTATTCATTGGCTTGTAATAACCTCCACTCTTCTGGGAGGATGTTCCACCAGAGTGTGGACGTTTGTGCTCATTCATCTATAAGGGCGTGGGTAAAGTCAGGTAGTGATGTAGGTGAGGTAAAGAGGCCTGAGGTGCAGTCAGCGTTCATCATGTTCGAGGGCGCTCAATAGCAGGAGATCTTCCACTCCCAACCATGTGAAGCAGATCTTCATAGAGTCATGCTGGAACAGGTTTGGGTCTACTAGTTCTAATGAAGGGGGGGGGAGTTTGCAGAAGAACCACATGACTGGAAAACTCAGGTGTCCTAATACTTTTGTATACAGCGCTAATGATGGTTTCCTCCCTGGGGATTTGCCACGTGTCCTTTTATTTGTTATGTTAAGAGCGCTTTTCACATCAGACACTGTCTCAAAGAAGCTTTACAGAATTTACCAGTGAAGGTGAGCGATGTGTGTTTATCCCTGATGAGCAGCCGTGGAGACGGTGGGAAGGAAAATCTCCATTAGATGTTATGATGAAGACCTTAAGAGGAACCAGACTCTAAAGGGGAACCCATCCTTATTTGGTTCATGGTTTAATTTTTTGGATTACACAATATATTTTTGATACGTTTCATTTTTAACGGTGTTTCTCATCAGGAGGACCAATTCAGACTAAATGAAATGGGTTCGTCTGGTTTTTAGTATATTTTGGGGAATAGCGCATAAATGTTAAATAAAAATTAAATTATCTTAAAAATGTAAATGAAATGTAGGGAAAAAATCTAAGCTTATTATTATTACAATACTAATATCAGATGTAATTAGTAAATAACTAAATAAAGTAAAAAAAAAACTATTATAAATACATTTTAATTTAATTTCAATTTATTTTATTGAAAAAAAAATATTCAGAAATAAAACCAATTTGCCAAATAATGATCCACAAAATGATTTTACCATCAAATGTTCAAAAGCAATAAATAAATGAATAAATAATGGAAGAAAAATAATCTTTTAGAAAAATAAATAATAAATTCTGATATTTTTAAATATTTTTTATGACATTTCAAAGTAAATTATAAATATGACCTTTGTGAAATCATACTTTTGTTTTTGTTTAAAGAAAAAAAAAAATATTCAATTTAAACCTGCATATCTATAAATAAATAAAAGATAAGGTGGAAAAACGATAACAGTGGATTGTTTTAAATATAATATAGGATAAAAAAATGAAAAAAAAAATACAATTCTTTTTGACCAAAAAAAATAAATGTAATCAAATTTTTGGATTTTTGATCATGTATAAATTTCTGTCATGCATTTATTAAGCATAAGGTCACCTGTCAATCAAAGTCAGTAAGTGAGATTGGATTATCCGATTATTATTTATTTATTTATAATGCAAATAAAAATGCATCATTTTTTACGATTGGATTTGTGCAGTTAATCAGACGAACACAGATTTCATTTCTTCTCATTTTGTCCTCTGTCGTGACACACAAGCAATTTATAAATGAAGCAAAAACCTAAACCCTGATGATTCTCTTGCCTTTTAGTCAAGTTTTGCATTTTGGTTTTACATTCTGAGATCCTTGTGTAAAGTCGATCCTCTCTGATGACACGCTGTACCAGCTGTATGGTGACACCTAGTGGTAGAGTGGTGGTAATACTGGTGGACCGAACGTTGCTTTAACCCTGTGCATGAATCACTTTCCTCTTGCTCTCCACCTTCAGTGTATTTCGCTGAATCTGTGACTAACTGTAGACTGAGATGTAATAGGCAGTAGATTAGGATGAAGAACGTCGTCCTCCATCAAGGTCTTTTCCCCCCCCAGTCTTTTCAAACCCAGTAAAGGTTACAGGTAAAGAACATCATCACCTGCTCTATCCATACTCCTTTTATAATCCTCACATATTTCCTCCAGGATGTCCAGAATGGCTGTCAGAAACCTTTTTTTTATTCCTCTATAGAAAAGAGAATGATATAAATGACTTGTTTAGTAAATCAAAGAAAAAGAGTCAGTAGTAGGCATGACCGAACGGCAATATTGTAATATTCTCTGTACATTTTGTAAACTTTGTATAAAGAAAAAAAAAAGAGAAAAGAACAAGGTTAAAAAAAAAAATAAACCCCACAAGGTGTCGGAATATGATGTATATTTAAATCTGCAATTATTATGCTGCTAAGATCTGTACATTGCACTTCAGTTGTACCATAAAGTGAATGTTTATGTGAATAAAAAAAGAAAACCGCATATAAAAATAAAGTTTGTGTCTTATTTTGCATATTGAGATCATTAAACTGCGCACACTTGTTCGTATGAATATTCATATCTACACCCACTTACACATACACGTGGCGAACGGGTCGGAACCCCAGCGCTTATACGCTGAGTTTTACGGTATTTTTCCCTCCTGTTGCATTAGAAGGAATTATTGTATATTCAGAAAAAAAAATTTCTGGTGCACTCAGTTTAATAAAACCACAAACCATTGTAAAAGAACATTACAATCCAAATCCATCCTCATGGTTCCTCATCATTTGTACCTAATGAGCAAACCATAGGTCTATTCCAAGATTTTGAGACTTCATGAGGAAGAAACCTTGAGAAGAACCAGATTAAAAGTGAACTCCTCCTCATCTGGGTGACACCTGGATACATGTTCATCATTGTTGAGATGATCAAATGTTCCTTTATGGAAACCTGATTGCAAAAAATAATGTTAATTGTATCTTAAGCTGGTCAATTCAATTTTATTGCATACTTACGTTTAAAATTAATGTATATACATTTTAAATTCATATATTACACCCAATAATTAACCCCCTAACGAGCAAACTACAGGTGAGAGTGGCAGAAAACATTCAGGAGACTTCATGAAGAAGAAACTTTCAGAGGAACCAGACTCAAAAGGGATCCCATCTTCATCTGGGTGACATCCAGATACGTATTCATGTTAATGTAGAATAAAATCAGGTTTAAAGCATGGCCTCTGTGTGTGTGTGTGTGTGTATAAATATATCAGAGAAGGAGGCGTGGCCTCTGTGTGTGTGTGTCAGTGAAGGAGGCATGGCCTCTGTGTGTGTGTATCAGCAAAGAAGGCGTGGCCTCTGTGTGTATGTGTATCAGTGAAGGAGGCGTGACCTCTATGTGTGTATCAGTAAAGAAGGCATGGCCTCAGTGTGTGTGTGTGTGTGTATCAGTGAAGAAGGCGTGGCCTCTGGTGTGTGTATCAGTAAAGGAGGCGTGGCCTCTGTGTGTGTATCAGTAAAGAAGGCATGGCCTCAATGTGTATGTGTATCAATGAAGGAGGTGTGGCCTCTGTGTGTATGTGTATCAGTACCAGTGAAGAAGGCGTGGCCTCTGTGTATAAAGAAGGCGTGGCCTCTGTGTATGAAGAAGGCGTGGCCTCTGTGTATAAAGAAGGCATGGCCTCTGTGTATGAAGAAGGTGTGGCCTCTGTGTATGAAGAAGGCGTGGCCTCTGTGTATGAAGAAGGCGTGGCCTCTGTGTATAAAGAAGGTGTGGCCTCTGTGTATGAAGAAGGCGTGGCCTCTGTGTATGAAGAAGGCATGGCCTCTGTGTATGAAGAAGGCGTGGCCTCTGTGTATAAAGAAGGTGTGGCCTCTGTGTATGAAGAAGGTGTGGCCTCTGTGTATGAAGAAGGCGTGGCGTCTTTCATTCATAGCAATGATCAAACAAATATCATTATTGTACAAAGAAAGAAACGGAGAGAGTCAGGGTTGATTTTCTGACAAGGACATTTATTTACACTGTGTAGTCATGTGGTACAGATGTGGTACAAATGATGTGGTACAGATGTGTTCAAATGTAACATTATCCCTAAGGGTCACTATACAGATTTCCACCATCACAGCTTTTATACACTATTATAATTTCTATTCAGACGTCTCACTTACTTTATAATATTCTGAAAACACTCAAAGCCCAGAAAATGTCCACGTGACAGTGTGAGTGTGCGACAGACGACTAACCACACAACGTCTTGTCCAATATCAATAACGTCTAATATAGTCTCTTGTCCTACTGCGCTATACGGAACACCAGCATGTCGGCTCTAACGTGTGCGGGAACCAAATGAAACATGACACGTTACATCGTTTAATTCTATGCATAAAAGCTCCACCGACACGTTTCACGTCGGACATTTTTTTTTTCAGTCCGGAGAATCAAATCACACGGCGATCACGACGGCATTTTTCTTTTTTAGATCGGACAGATAGAGAGATTTTTCATGCAGACGGATTAAAGCAATACTGTTTTTAAGCAGGAAGTGTGTGCGTGTGTGTGTGTGTGTGTGTGTGTGTGTGTGTGTACTGCCAGAACCGTCTGTCTTTATTTTTTTACGCACAGAGTAACTATTAATCATAAATGCAATATTTTATACAGTAAAATAATCTCTGTACATAGAAACTGAATTCAATGATAATAAAAAAAAAAAAAAGGTGAGAATGTAACAGACACGATCTGGTGAGGGGAAAGAAGAAAAAAAAAGATTTCACACTCGATGTAGCATGGAGTTTGTATTCTCTAGTCTTAGCTTATATCATTTGAGAGACAATGTATAGAGAGAGGGGGGGGGGGCTGTAAAATAATCATTCTTAATGTTTAAATCTTGAGTATTTTCTCTACATTTCGTCATTACTCTGGGATGAAATTCGTGAGAGACGCGAAAATAAATACGATACGGCAAAAAATTCTATTTTAATTATAATTATACATGTGTGTGTGTGTGTGTGTGTGAGTGTATAATATTTAACATGAACATGAGTCTCTGGCATCCAGTTCTTGAAATTAAAATAAAAGGTGCTGAGAAAAGGATCTACTATAAACGCTAACAATAAAGGGATAAAAAAACAAATCTGTGGTATAAGAGGAATAAAACGCCTATAGCGACCTATAGCGACCTCTAGAGGACATAATCCTGCTTGCGTGGGGATGAAAGCCAACGCATTGCCCTTATACACTAATACAGGAAGTCAAACGTCTGACGGCCAATCGGATTCTTGTTGCTAGGCAGATTTAACGTTGCTGCGTAACACTGCGTTCGTACGCGTTTTTCTGGTGTACGACAACGTATTGGTGCACAAAGTGGATCAGGTGAAGAACGTAAAGTCCTCCTGATCTGCTGCAGGAGGAACGAAAAACATGCACAGGTTCTCTGGAATCATGACGTGAGTCTGTGTGGAAGTGTGTGTGATTGTCGTGATGGCAGTGCGTGAGGTTCTTTCTGACATCTTTATTGTGAGAGCTGTATCTTGTACGTACACACTCACACACACACACACACACACACACAGAGAGAGAGAGAGAGAGAGAGAGAGAGAGAGAGGGAGGGAGGGAGAGAGAGAGAGAGAGAGAGAGAGAGAGAGAGAGAGAGAGCACTTAAAACAAAATCAATACACTAATGGCAAGGATCTGGCTGTGTGTGTGTGTGTGTGTCTGTGTGTTTAACCAAGCCTAAGGTTTATGTAAGTATGACAGAACGTGTGTGTGTGTGTGTGTGTGTGTGTGTGTGTGTGTGTGTGTGTGTGAGGGTTTGTGTTCACTTGTCCTGCAGCAGAGCAGGGATGTTGATGTTCCAACCGATGGCCTGTCGATCGAAGCCGCAGGTGAACAGGTTACACGCCTGGTTCTCCTCGTTCCACGCCGAGCAGCACACCATGCGCCGATGACCCTGCACAAGCGCGCACACACACACACACACACAGAAACACACAAACACACGCACACACACACACACACCAGAGTCAGGAAAAACACAAACTGTTTGTGATACATAGACATGCATTTGAAATAAAAGCCACAAACACACTTGAAAGTCTGACCCACACATTTATGCTACAAAAACACAACGTAAAGCCCACATAAACAAAAATCCATGCTACACAAATACTTGCTCATGCATCACAAACATATTTATGTAACACAACACAAAACACACCCAAATGGTACACAAACACATCTTTATAGCACACACACACACACACACACACACACACACATTCATTCATGTAACACAAACACACATTTATGTACCGCAAACACACTATAAAGCCACACATATTTATGAAACGCAAACACGCATTCATGAAACACAAACACACCAGAAATGGCACCCACACATGCCATGCATGCTGATCAGTATTCTTATACACACACACACACACACACACACACACACACCTGTCTGTTGCTGCGTGGAAGGCGGGCCAGCCGAACCCCGGTCATATCAAACAGCCGGACTTGTCTGTTGTCATGCGGCAGTGCGATGATCCTCTGGTTCGCTGAGACACTTATCCTACATGCAGAGGCGAAAAAAAATTACACAGATATACAACGTTGAAACGACCTCCAACTGACCTCCAAAACATCACAGCCTCAGCATTACCTGTTAACAGCCGAGTCGGTGCGGATGGTCGCTATGGGCGACCGCATGTTCTTCAGGTCCCACACTTTGACGGTGCGATCGTCGCTGCCGGACACCACGTTGTCTCCTACTGTGAAGACAGCTGATGTCACCGTGCTGCAACACACACAAGAGTAAAATTACTAAACAGTCTCTGTATTCGTTTACAAATGAAACCCGGGACACAATATGAACGTTTGTGGTCATCTGATCATGAGAATGGTATGTCCATCTCACACCACATAATCTAGAGGAACATCTTTCCAGAAAAGTGGAGGTTATTAGAAAAGCAAATGGGGACTAAATGTGGAGTAAATGTTCAAAAAGTACTCAATCTTATGGTCAGGTGTCCACAAACGTTGGTCCATATGTAACATCACAGTGTATGAGGTCAGGCCCGCTAATTTAACGGACTGAATATTTCATATCCACTCTGTTACTCTTGAATGGCATTTTGCCTTCTCTTACTTACTAGTGATTGGAAGATCTGATCATTTAAGTGACTCGGTTCTTTGAATCTCGTTCGGCAAAAGGAACGAATCTTGTTTTGAGTCATTTAGTTCATTTCGGTATTTTGATAAAAAAATAAAATGTTACATTTTCAATTAGCGGATCTCCTAACACGTCTTCATACACCTACTTTAATTATAGTTATAATCATATATGTATGTATAACTGTATAGTGTCAATAGGAGTCACGTGATAAAAGAACGAACGACTCGGACTAGAAGAGTCGAGAGGTAACCTTCTCGTTTCGGTTTCCTGTTTATAACCTATGGAGATTGTGCGATGCGTGGCTGATGTGTGTCTGTGTGTGTGTGTGTGTGTGTGTGTGTGTGTCTGGCAGTGGGGGTTTTTAAACTTCATTCCCTTTCAGTTTTAAATTAGCACAGTCCAGGCTAATCGCCCCAGTAGCTGCTTGCCTGTATAATTTGAATTGACATGATATCAAGGTTTAATTAGGGCTAAATTCTGCAGTATTAAGGGATGCAGGCCGGGGCTCTGGCGGCGCTAATGGCTGCTCCTGGCTCGCGCCGGAGCGACTCGCGTCGAGAGTGAAGCGTGGAAACAGTTTCTGACATTGCACCGGTGTGCTGCGAGAGCGCTCAGGCAGAGGGGAGGAGGTCGGGGTAATAGATTAAAAGCTTGATTAAAACCCTATTAGCGCTGCGGCGGTGTTTTGGTGAGATGTTCCGTGTCCCCTGGGAGCCGCTGACGAGCAAGGTCGAGACTCGGTGGGGGGGGGAGGGGAAAGTGTGTGAGCGTGTGGAGAAAAGACCGAGAGATGATAAAGAGATACGGCTTTAATTAGACTAGCGTGACGATGGAGAAAAAGAACCTCCTTGTTTGATTGACAGGACAGATCACTAACCAGAAAACTGTCAAACATGCAAGACTGTCTTCTTTACCGTCTTGTGCAGCAACCAATCAGATCGCGGTGACGCATCAAGATGCTGAAGTTTATGGGCAGAAAAGTGTAAAAAAAACACTGTGTTCTACCAGCGTGCGTCTTTCATGACTTATATCACTCAGAGAGAGCGAAAGAGACAAATAGAGAGAAAGGAGGATAGAGATACAGTTAGATGAATAGAGAGACAGATAGAAAGAAGAACCCGATAGACAGATAGAGAGACGGGTAGATGGATAGAGTTAGGTAGATTATAGACGGATAGATGCATAAAGAAACAGAAGATAAGCATAAACAGATATAAGAACTGATAAACAAATAGGAAGACAGGTTGATGGATAGAGAGACAGACCTATGAACTGATAGACAAAGAGAGAGACAGGTAAATGATAGAAAGACAGGCCGAGATAGATAGAAGTAGAGAGAGAGATAGAGAGTGTTTGTGTGTGTGTGTGTGTGTGTGTGTGTGTGTGTGTGTGTGTGTGTGTGTGTGTGTGTGTGTGTGTGGACTTGGGGTCAGTGCCTTTTTCACACATCAATAACATGCTAGTCAGAGCTGTATTACATGTCGGACCAATGACAAAGATCAATTACTATCCACAGGAAGTGGTGCATAATCTTCAGTTCTATGTCTCCCACAGCCAGAACACCAGACAAAAACAAACATGGTCAATAATCAACATGTACAACATCCCTGAAAGACAGATAGAGAAAAAGAGACAGACATACAGAAAGATAGAGTTGACAAATATACAAACAGACAAATAGAGGTTGCCAGGTAGACATAGTTAGAGGGATAGAGAGACACAGAGATATAGTTAGAGAGACAAAGTTAGAGTGATAGTGTTAGAGGAACACAGAGACAGAGTTAAATGGCTAGAGAGACAATGAGCCAAAGTTACATGGACAGAGTTAAAGGGAAAGAGAGATGGAGTTGAATGGACCAACATAGTTATAAAAACAGAGTTAAAGGGAGAGAGAGAGAGAGAGACAGAGTTAGAAAGACAGATTTAGAGGGACAGGGAGAGTTAAAGGGTAAGAAAGACAGAGTTTGATGGGCAGAGAGACAAAGTTAGAGGGACAAAAAGACCGAGTTAGAGGAAAAGAGAGACAGAGTTAGAGAGGCTGAGAGACAGATTTAGAGGGACAGAGACTGATTTAGAGAGGCAGAGTTAGAGAAACAGAAAGACCGGTTACAGGACCAGAATTAGAGGGACAGAGAGATTTAGAAAGACAGAGTTAGGGAGACAGAGAGACAGATTTAGAAAGACAGCTTTAGAGGGAAAGAGAGACACAGTTAGAAGGACAGAGGGACAGAGAAAGATTTAGAAGGACAGAGAGACAGATCTATAAAGACAGAGTTAGAGGAACAGAGACAGATTTAGAAAGACAGAGTTAGAGGGTCAGAGAGACAAATTTAGGGGGGCAGCAAGACAGAGGTAGGGGGACAGAGAGAGATTTAGAGAGACAGAGTTAGAGGGACAGAGAGACAGAGTAAGAGAGAGAGTTAAAGGGACAGAGAGAGACAAAGTTAGAGGGAAAGAGAGACAGACTTAGGAAGACAGATTTGGAGGGACAGAGTGAGAGAAAGATGATCAACCAAGACACAGTTAGAAGGAGAGAGAGACAGATTTAGAAAGACAGATTTAGAGGGACAGATTTAGAAGGACAAAAAGACAGGTTTGGAAAGACAGAGTTAGAGGTATAGAGAGACATAGTTTTTTGACTTCAGCTTAACCTGTGTGTGTGTGTGTGTGTGTGTGTGTGTGTGTGTGTGTGTGTGTGTGTGTGTGTGTGTGTCTTTAACCAGTCAATCAGATGCCTAAGCTGAGGTGAGAGGCCTCCAGGTTCTTATTGTGTGCACACACACACGCGCACACACGCACACACACGCACACACCCGCACACACACGCACACACACGCACACACACGCACACACGCACACACACGCACACACACGCACACACACGCACACACACGCACACACACGCACAAAAACACACACACATACACACACACATACACACACACACAGAGTACAGCAAGGCTTCTGCCACTACTCATTTGTGCCACTCGTTAGTGAGTTGTGCACCAATATCACACAATTAGGAGGTGATCGGTTCCCGGCACTGAGCCTGTTGTCCTTCTGAAAGCTACCACACACTGTCAGCCTTCATTACTCATAATTACCTCAGAGTATGAAACACACACACACACACACACACACACACACACACACACACAGATCTCCATTTCTAAATCAGTTCACTTGCTGTTAAAATCTTGGTAAGTGTTTAAGATTTGTAACCACAAATCATTCTCACACACACACACACACACACACACACACACACACACACACACACACACACACACACACACACAATATGATGTTCCAGAATATTACAGAAAAGGGGAGAAAGTAGAAAAGAAAGGAAAAAAAATTTTAAAAGAGGAAAAAGGTAAGTTTGTGTGCGTGCGTGCGTGAGTATGTGTGTGTGCACGCGTGTGTATGTGTGTGTGGGACTGTTTGAGTGTTTGTTTGTTTTTTTGTACATGTGTATGTATGTGTGTGTGTGTGAGTGTGTGTGAGCGAGAGTGTGTTTTAGTGCACGTGCGAGTGTGTGTTAGTTTTAGTGTGTGAGAGTAAGTGTGTATGTGTGTGAGAGTGTGTACATGTGGGTAAGTGTGTATTTGTATGTGTGTGAGTTTTTCTGTGTGTGAATGAGTGTGTAAATGTGAGTGCGTGTGTGGATGTGAGTGTAAGTTTTAGTGTGTGGGTGTAAGTGTATATGTGAGTGCGTGTGTGGATGTGAGTGTGCGAGAGTGTGTTTTAGTGCACGTGCGAGTGTGTGTTAGTTTTAGTGTGTGAGAGTAAGTGTGTATGTGTGTGAGAGTGTGTACATGTGGGTAAGTGTGTATTTGTATGTGTGTGAGTTTTACTGTGTGTGAATGAGTGTGTAAATGTGAGTGCATGTGTGGATGTGAGTGTGAGTTTTAGTGTGTGGGTGTAAGTGTGTATATGTGAGTGCGTGTGCGTGTGTGAGAGTGTGTATATGGGAGTGCGTGTGTGTGAGTGTGTATATGAGTGCGTGAGATTGTGTGTGTGTGGGTTCAGGGTAGCGACTCATTAATCTTGTGGTCCCTGTGCATTCAAGCATGAACTCCTGCTGACAGCACTACTCTACTACATCACACTGTCACACACACACACACACACACTAACACAGGTCGTGTCACACCTTGAACATCATTATGTGAGCCACACGTGATATATCAGGTGTTAGTGCTCGACTCATCACAGACTCAGGGAGTGAGACCTGACCACCAACTGCTGCTGACTCAACCGTTACTGCTCTCACCATGTTCCTACAGTCACTTCAACAGATATGATAAGTGACCCACAAGCCATACGGGTGGGCAAACACACCTCATCCACCCTCACCCTCAGCACTGTAGCTCCCCAGGGTTGTGTTTTGAGCCCCCTGCTGTACTCACTCTACACATATGAATATGTGGCCACTTCCAACTCCACCACCATCATCAAGTTTGCTGAGGACACCGTTGTGGTGGGCCTGATCTCCGACAACGACGAGACGGCCTTCCTACAGGAGATTAAAAACCTGGAGAGATGGTGCCAGGAAAACAATCTTCTCCTGAAAGTCAGCAAGACTAAGGAGTTGATCGTGGACTTCAGCACAAAGCAGGAGCAGTCATACAAACTGCCAAACATCAACGGGACCCCAGTGAAGAGTGGACAGTTTCCGGTACCTTGGTGTTCACATCAAACAGGACCTGTCTTGGTCCTGCAACATCAACACCCTGGTGAAGAAGCCCGGCAGCATCTGTACCATCCAAGATGTTTAAAGGACTTTAAAATTCCCTCTCAGGTGTTAAGGACCTTTTACAACTGCAGGACAGACAACCCTCCAGAGGGTGGTGCAGTCAGCTGAACAAACAATCCACACCGAGCTCCCTAACCTACAGGACATTTACAGCACGCGGTGTCAGGCCAGGAAGATTGTGAAGGACCTCACCCATCCCAACAATGGATTTTTTTCTCTGTTGTGTTCAGGGAAGCGCTTCCGCTCCTTAAAAGGCGAACACAGAGAGAAGGAGGAGGAGCTTCTTCCCGCAGACCATTCAGAGTTTAAACCAGGAAACACCCAGGATCCAGTACTAGACTTCTCTCTCCATCTTCACTCATTCCTGCACAACTTTTTTTGCACTATTATGACCCCTTAACTCTGGACGGTCACTTCAACTCTGGACTTGAACATATTTAGATCACACCACACTGCACATGGACACTTTGAGGACAATTACTAAATCACTTTAAATTTGTACTTCCACTATCTTCCCTACTCATTCAATCCCATCTAGATTCATGTATATACATCTATTTTTTTATCCTTAAATTCTATTACTTTTTATCCTAAATGTTGGACAGTCGTACAAAACATTTCACTGCATGTCATACTCTGTATGTGACAGATACAATTTGATTTGACCCAGGATGGAGAAGAGAAGAGAATAAAAGGGGATAAAAGAAAAACAAAAGGAGAATTAAAAAGAAAAAAGAGGAATAAGGAAATTGAAGTAAAGTAAAAAAATTGAAAGAAGGAAATAAAAGAAAGATAAATGAAAAGATAAAAAAGAAAAGATAAAATGGGAGAATGCAAAAGAAAAGAAAATACAATTTAACAAAAGAATAGGAGCAAGGAAAAGAAAGAGAAGGAAATGAGAAGAAGAAAAATAAAGAAAAGAAAATGAAATAAAAATATATATTAATAAAAGTGGGGAAAAAAAGAAAAAGAAAATAGGAAAGAAGAAAAGAGAAAGAGAGAGAATTATTAAAAGAAAAACAAGAAATGTGAAAAAAATAAATAAAAGAGAAAACAAGTATTGAATCTTTTGTAGAGTGAGATGTGTGGGGATATGAGCTGCTGCTCAACATAACTAAATCAGCTCATGAGTAAAAAAGAGAGGAAGAAAGAGAAAGACAGAAATATGAGGGGGGAGAGAGGGGGGGGGCAGAGGGACAGACCGACAGAAGGAGAGGGACAGAAAGATAAAGAGACAGATGGACAGAGAGATAGAGACAAAGGGAACGAGAAAGAGAGAGACAGAGGGTAATAAATATAGAGACCGAGGGAAATAGAGATAGAGATACCGAGGGAAAGAAAGATAGAGAGACAGAGGAACAGAGAGATAGAGAGACAGAGGGAAAGAAAAACAGAGGGATAGAAAAACAGAGGGACAGAAAGATAAAGAGACAGAGGGAAAGAGAGATAAAGAGACAGAGGGACATTGATTACACTAAATTATTTGCAAACTCCCATCTAAACAGTTGGGCCGAACAATCCAAAAAAATCATGAGTCGCACTTCATCAAAAAAATCACTTTATCTTTTGTGTGTGTGTGTGTGTGTGTGTGTGTGTGTGTGTGAACAAACACAAACCCTCTAAAACTCCCAATGCAAACACAACTCTACAGCTGAGCAAATTAAATTGTTGGCAAAAATTATCAGCATGGATGCTACCAGAGTGTAACATAAAGCATCTGTCATTATAACACACACACACACACACACACACACACACACACACACACACACAAAATAATTATTATACAAGACGATAATAACACATCCCTGTTTCACTGTGGAGATGAGACACAAACACAGGCACTTTAATAAGAGCTCTGTTTAACCACTCAGACCTGAGCAACTGGGGCTCGGTAAAAAAGTCACACCCTTTCATAAGATATATATGGATAGATATACTTAAAGTGGGGATGGATGGATATATGAATAAATGAATTTTATTGATGGAAGGCTGGAGGGATGGATGAATGAATGGACATAACTAAAATACAACACATAGATGGATAGAGAGATGGATGGATCTGACTAAGCTTGAAGAAGGATGAATAGATGATAATGACTGAACATTGAAAAGAATGGAGAAATCCAACTAAACTGGGAAAATGATGAAAAGATGAATGAACAAAAACAGTCTGGGAAAAACAAATGGATGGACGGACAGATGGACGAATTGTCAAAAGAATGTAAGAGGAATGGAAGGATGACAATAAAACTGGAACACAGATGGATGAATTATTAGATGGTATATGGATGGATGGATGGGTGAATAAATAGATGGATGGATGGATGGATGGATGGATGGATGGGTGAATAGATTGATGGATGGATGGATGGATGGATAGATGAACAGTTATATTAACACAGATTCACATGTACACTGCAAATGCTGGAATGATTCATTCTTCTTCTTTTTTCTGCTTCTCCCATTAGGGGTCTCTAATCTCTACATCTGCCTCTTTCAAACCAACTACCTGCATGTCTTCCCTCACCACATCCAAAATCCTCTATGGCATTCCATGTTTTCCTCCTTCCTGGTGGTTCCATCCTCAGCATTCTCCTACCTATATACCCCATGTCCCTCCTCTGTACATGTCCAAACAATCTCAATCTCGCCTTCCTCACCTTGTCCTCCTGTCCATCATTGTCACTCCCAATGAAAATCTCACTATTTTAAGCTCTGCTACCTCCAGCTCCGCCTCCTATTTCTTAGTCAGTGCCACTGTCTCTAAACGATACAACATAGCAAGTGACTTTCATTCCTCTTCTCTCCAGCACGTACTTTCACCTCTCCAGGCTCTTCTCAACCTGCTCACTACTCTCACGACAAATCACACTATCATCTGCAAACATCATAGTCCACCGAGGCTCCCCTCTGACCTCGTCCGTCAACCTGTCCATCACCGCTGCAAACAGGAAAGGGCTCAGAGCCGATCCTTGATGCAATCCATCCATTTACAATAGGGTTATATACATCAACAGAAGCGCTGCATTATGGGATCTGTAGTTTGTGTTATCACCGCTTTATATCGCCGGGACATTATTAACAATAATAATAGATCTATATAAAATGACCTTGCGGGCCAGATATAATTGTCCGTCGGGCCAGATGTGGCCCGTGGGCCTTGAGTTTGACACATATGCTGTATGATAGAGAGAAAGAAAAAAAAGAGAGAGCTGTAATTGTATAAGCTTTGAGGAGTGTGACAGAGGGGAAACGCCCTGTGCTTTCACAGCTAATCTCATTACGCTGATTGTCTATTAGCGAGCATTACAGTGGGATCTGACGGAATTATGCGTGTCGCTCTCAAACCGACAGAGAGGAGTGTATAATCCGGGAGCCATCAGAGCCTTTAGTGGGCGTTCTACTCCACCATCATTACGCTCCGTCCAGACCGTCCACGGCCCTCCAGCAGGCAGGAAGCCAGGCCAGGATTTTTTACCCCAGAAGCACAGGCAGACATGATTTTAAGGCCTGAAATTCTCCAGCGAGAGGAACTACAATATAAAATTATAATAACCGAGTGGCTTTCAGCTGTCAAACTCAGCACCAGCGCTTAATTACGACAATGAAAGGTTTCGCAGTTAACGTGAACGCTTTTGGAGCGAAGCCAAAGTATGCGAAATAAAACATTTTCGGGCTGTTGGTGTTTTTTTGTGTTGTACTGCCATCTGGTGGTCGTTAACGTGACTGCAAAATATACTGACAGCAGCTTTATGACATTATGGGGAACAGACGAGAAGAAATCATAAAAAAAAATTGTAACCTTAGCACCGGAGATAAAAAAAATATAAAGTTCTGAGAGCAAATGTGCACTGTTCAGCATTGGTACATTTCATTGACAGGACAACAGTGCAGCAAGGAGAGTCATTGTGGCTTTCTAGAGGCCGTAATTCATCTATCCATCCTACAAACACACAGGTGCTAGACTATGATGTAAGTCTTTTTGACAGGATGCCTTACGATATTTTACAAAGGATGCTAGATGGATCTAACACCACAGTTTTGGAGTAATAACACAAAACTCATTTGACGCAACACAACCATCTTTGTGGTACTTCATAATCTGACACTGAAGATTTAATTAGGCAAAAAATACTAATGCTGAGCCCATTTTCTCCATTTACATCATCCTGTAGACGTCCGTATTCAGCACGATTATCTCCCTAGTTTAGTTACTAGTACACTAGTGCATATTTTTTTCTTTTTCTTTTTTTTTTTTTAAATCAAGTTGAATTAGGTTAGCTTAATTAAGTTGTGTCCTGCGTTTTTCCGTTTCCTTTTTGAGCAACTACAACAGTAACTTATCTGTTTTTAAACGTGATTTACTGAGACTTTACTACGCTCGAATGCTGGTTTTTGATGTTTGTATATGTCAACTTTGCCGATTAATGGATTATTAAAATAATCGTTAGTTGTACCCGTAGTCTAAAGTATGAGGTATTATCTTATAACTGAGATGAACCAAGATGCATCAAATGTTGCCTAAACCAAAAAAGTCAATACTGAATTCATAGGACATTATTTGCAAGTTGATAAAGGTGAGCTGTGTGTGTGTGTGTGTGTGTGTGTGTGTGTGGTGTCTTAATGACTGTGCAGGTGTAGTGGTGTATACAGGAGAACTGTACACTCACTCGGTGTGACCCTGGAAGACGTTGACTGAGTGGATGGACGGATCTCTGAAGTCCCACAGACGGAAGGTGGTGTCCCGGGACGAGGTGACTACCAGACGCTGGGTGGGGTGGGTGCAGCAGTGGGTCAGCTCCTGATCATGACCTACACACACACACATACACACACACATACACACACAGTAAAGACTTGTATTGTATTAGGGTTTTTTATCTTCTTTAACATTATTATTATCGAGTACAAAGTGACAGTTGGTCAAAGGGGTCAAAATGGTCAGAGCAACAGAAAAACAAGTCATATTATAATTTGTCTTCTAATAAGGATAATAATCCTTATAATAAAAAATCTAATTTTTTAAGTGGCAGAAACGAGCTGTCATAAAACATTGTTTTTATATTGTCTTTTTGGCAAAACTGAATGTCAGAAATGAAACACAGACAGACAGACAGACAGACAGACAGACAGACAGACAGACAGACAGAGATAAATAGATAGATAGATGCAGGCAGACAAACAAGAAAATGGATCAGTAAACAGTCAAACAGACACAGACAAGCAGACAGACAGATAGATAAGACAGACAGACAGATAAATAATTGGATAGACCCAGAAAAACAGATGAATAGTTAGACAGAAAGACAAACAAACAGACCAATAGTTAGACATAGACAAACACATGGATGAATGGATGGATGGATGGATGGATGGATGGATGGATGGATGGATAGACGGACGGATGGATCACTGTAAACTGATCCAGTGTTACAGCATTATTTAAAAAATTCGGTGTGCTGAATATTTTCAGAATGAGATTAAATTCCTGAATGGGATACCATCACTTCCTGCACACTTTAATCCTGAATCGAATGGCGTGAATTACACGCTATAGCAATTCTGTCCAAATACTTTGATTGTATATTTATGCCCTAGGTTTGCGAGAAGACCTGACCTGTGAGTGTGTGGACGAGTTCGGACGTCTCCACGTCGTACAGATTGGCTGCTCGGTCCCATGACGCAGTAACGACTTGTTTGCCGCCGACGAGCCAGTCTGCTGCGATGACCACGCCCTGGTGGCTCTTCAGAGTGGTGCTGGCTACACGCACTGTAGGACACTCGTTCGGTCCGTCTGCGTCTCCATCTGCCTCATCCTTATCGGAGAAATCCACGTCATCATCCAGAGACACCTGAGTTCATCACACACACACACACACACACACACAGAGATCAACACAGTACAGCGTTTTATATATATGCAATTATTAGGAGCAGCAACGTATTTATATTTGAGAAAGCTTGTTAAAGAATGGATGGATGTTTGGATGGATGTTTGGATGGATGGATGGATGGATGGATGGAGAGTGGTGCTGGCTACACGCACTGTAGGACACTCGTTCGGTCCGTCTGCGTCTCCATCTGCCTCATCCTTATCGGAGAAATCCACGTCATCATCCAGAGACACCTGAGTTCATCACACACACACACACACACACACACAGAGATCAACACAGTACAGCGTTTTATATATATGCAATTATTAGGAGCAGAAACGTATTTATATTTGGGAAAGCTTGTTAAAGAATGGATGGATGTTTGGATGGATGTTTGGATGGATGTTTGGATGGATGGATGGATGGATGGAAAGAAGAGAAGGAAAGCAAATAAGAAAGAAAGAAAGAAAGAAAGAAAGAAAGAAAGAAAAACAGATGAGTGAGAGTTTGATGGAGAGAATGATAGAGAAAGATAGAAAAAGGAAAAGAGTAAGAGTCTGTGAGGAAAGGAGACTGAAAGAGTGAGAGAGAAATCAAGAAAAAAAAAGGAGGTAGAGAATAATGCTAAACAAATAAAAAAGAGATGCAAGTAAAGAGAGAGAGAGAGAGGGATAGAAAGAGAAAGAGACAAATTGTTTCTCAGCAGCACTCGGACTAAGACAGGGTTTGAAACACTCACGCTGGTGTCAGCTGGAGGCTGAGGGAGAGGCAGCTGCACCATGTAGCGCCAGATGTGAGCTGTCTGATCACCAGATGCTGACGGAAAACACACACACACACACACACACACACACACACACACACATGTATACATGCATGCACCACAAAGAGAAAATAAAACAGTGCCGGAAAAATGGTTGTTAATTATGGGTGTGTCTAACGCTCTTATTTTTGGGCGTGTCTGATGTCAATTGCTGTGTGTGCAGTCATCTGTGGGTGTGTCTAATGTAGTTGCCTGTGGGTGTGTCTAATGCTGTCGCCTGTGGGTGTGTCTAATGCTGTCGCCTGTGGGTGTGTCTAATGCTGTCGCCTGTGAGTGTGTCTAATGCAGTCACCTGTGGGTGTTTCTAATGCTGTTACCTGTGAGTGTTTCTAATGCTGTTACCTGTGAGTGTGTGTGTGTGTGTGTCTAATGCAAACACCTGAGTGTGTCTAATGCGGTCACCTGTAAATGTGTGTCTAATGCGGTCACCTGTGAGTGTGTCTAATGCAGTCACCTGTAAATGTGTGTCTAATGCGGTCACCTGTGAGTGTGTCTAATGCAGTCACCTGTGAGTGTGTCTAATGCAGTCACCTGTGAGTGTGTGAGTGTGTCTAATGCAGTCACCTGTGAGTGTGTGAGTGTGTCTAATGCAGTCACCTGTGAGTGTGTCTAATGCAGTCACCTGTGAGTGAGTCTAATGCAGTCACCTGTGAGTGAGTCTAATGCAGTCACAATGCAGTCACCTGTGAGTGAGTCTAATGCAGTCACCTGTGAGTGTGTGAGTGTGTCTAATGCTGTCACCTGTAAATGTGTGTCTAATGCGGTCACCTGTGTGTGTGTCTAATGCAGTCACCTGTGTGTGTGTGTCTAATGCAGTCACCTGTGTGTGTGTGTCTAATGCAGTCACCTGTGAGTGTGTGGGGGTGTCTAATGCAGTCACCTGTAAATGTGTGTCTAATGCGGTCACCTGTGTGTGTGTCTAATGCAGTCACCTGTGGGTGTGTCTAATGCAGTCACCCGTGGGTGTGTCTAATGCAGTCAACTGTGAGTGTGTCCAAAGTCATCACCTGCTGTCTAATTAGCTAATGCTAATGCTGTCACCTGTGGGTGTGTCTAATGTCCACTGCTAATGCGTATGGGCGTGTCCAATGTCACCAAAGGGTCTTTACTTGTGAGCACATCTAATGCTTTTGTACATGAGCATGTCAACCGTTCTCACTTGTGGCATGTACAGAATTATTTTTTTCCAAGGACAAACGGAAAAATTCCTTAACGTATATCTGTCCGTGTCTTATACACACTACCTTCCTTTACAATGTATTCGAGTTAGATTTATATAAGAGGTGATATCAAAAAGTTTACAAGAAAGTACTTTATTTATCTAAGTTTACACACTATCCCATACAAAATAGTCCCCTTGCACAGTAATAAAGCACTCCCAACATATTTCTGCCACTTCTGGAATGTGTCCTGGAAGTCTTCTTTTCAAAATGTGTCAAGCACCTTTTACAATTCGCACTGGATCACTGCAACGGTGTTAAAAAAGTCCACAGGGGTCAAATCTGGCGAGTGTGTGGTGACGGTACGCACGTGGCCATAATAGCAAATGTGGCACTGCACATGGTCAGAATAGCACAGCTCCCAGAGACGTATGAAGGTGTGACTGTACGTGCACCCTTGTGCTGCCATCTGTTGGCTGGTTACAAAAATTGTCTCAAAACTTTTTGTTGCGACCTCGTACAGTTTCACTAGGGATTTCTTTTTTTTTTTCGTTTTACATCATCGTCCCAAATTTGTATAGAATTCAGTAGATTCATCAAAGCATCACCTTTTGGCTCAACACTGTCAATGAAATCCTTCCTATCTCACACATAAGCGTCACTTTGTGGTGCAAGTGTGAACGCAGGGTAAAAGAGCGAGAACAGCAATAACACAACGAGAATAATAGGAGCACTTTGGATAAGAATCACACTGTTCATAACAAGCAGTTCACACAACTGCTCTGATTACACAAACAGACAAACCTGTTAGAGCCATCTGCTCCGTGGGGTGAAACTTGATCGAGTTAACTGCAAAAAAAAAAAAAAGAGAAAACATAAAAAAAAAAATTCCAAGAGTTCAAGATAAAATCTGTGATATTTAAAACAGCAAAAGACACATTACTATAAATGTATAGGCAAAAGACCCCTACTGCTACACCATCAACATTCAGATGAACACTCAAATTAACACAATAATGATCAGTCTTAAAGGTGATGTAAGCTTTATATTAATGTCTTGGTCCTGGGACAATTTTTACAACAAAAAAAAAAAAAAAGAAAAAAGAAAGAAATTTAGGCGATAAGGTAAATTTTTCTCCAATTTCAGCTCTTTGTAACAGTCATAACCGTATTTATTACTTGTAACCTCTGGGGAGAGGTAAACTCAGAATAAATTAAACCACCTAAAATGAATTAAAAAAAAAGATACATCAAACAGCACGTGGTGTCAGTGAATCACCCCAGAGGCTGCTCTCTTACTGTATAATAACAGTGGGCCTTCACCAACAGACGCAACCCGGAAAAACTATTAGTATGGATGTTTGCAGGTGGTTCCAGCAATCGACTAACCGATTAATCAGTTTACGCCGTTACCCCACCCGTTCATTGCTCACCTGATCCAGCATGGCCAGCGTATTTCAGCAGGCACTTCCCAGTCTCAATGCTCCACAGCATAGCACAGTGGTCTGGGAATAAATAGCAAACACAAATGGACATCGGCATCACACAAAGATTCGATTTACATTAGACTAAATAATTAATTTTTTTCCCCCCACATTTATTCATGAGTATTCCCTGGGAGTGCCAATAATTGTTCAGTAATTGTTCCACATGCATATTTGAAGGAAAACTAAAACATTTAACACGTTAAAACACATTTCTTTTTGTTAGAACAAAGAAGACTTTTTATAATTTAAATAAATGGCTTAATATTTTATCTTTTTCTTTTTTAATGTTTGCCATTGATTACGGTGTAGCAATGATGTAGCGGAAACTTCTACATGCTACGGACTGTGTTTAAATAGTACTAATACTGTATTTTAAGCTGCTGCTTTTATTTTTTAGACCGATAATTATTACCAAAGCTTTATACATACACAGGACTATACATATACACCACACATTTGCTCGGGTGACCGGCTCTTTGAAGAGTCTTGGTTGTTAAGAATTATGGAGATCAATGTGCTCTTGGGAATCTTCAGTGCAGCAGAAACGTATGCCTTACTCAAATCTGTCTGAGTTCCACATGCAGTTCCTTTGACCTCATGGCTCGGTTTTTGGTCTGATATGCATCGTCAGCTGAAAGGCCTTCTATAGAGTGGGGTGTGCCGTTACAAATCAAGTTCAATCAATAAATGTTTTCACAGGTAAACTCCTGGCAGGGTGTAGAAACATCATAGCAATGATTGCATCTGAATACTTATTGACATGTTGTTTTTTTATTTTATTTTTTTATTTACAAACATTTCTAGAATTCTGTTTACATTTTGTCTTTATGGGGTACTAAGTGTAGATTAATGAGAAGAATAATTTCAATAATTGCAGTATCGGGCTGCAACATAACTCAAGTGAAAAAAAAGTTAAACTTTCCGAATGCACTGTATATACACCAGTTGTATGGTTCATATTCTTGCTTTTTTATATAATAAACAAACAATTAATCGTTTTGGTGTAGGAGGTAATTAGATAAAATATTAATAAATGTGCAATATTTTACTTTTAAAAAATAATATTTAAACAAAAAATAATAATAAAAAAAATCTGCACAATATTTTTTACATTTTTGTTTTTATTCTCATTTTTATTATTGTTTTTTTTTGGTCCTTGCCTCCTGCTGAAGCACACCCGTTGAAGGATTTTTCCATAAACAATGTGCACGTGATGGGGAATCAAGAGGCTGCTTTATCCATAATATAACCCCAAGTCCAGTCTTGGCCTTTCACCATTTAAAAACATTTGGCGGATCATAAAACGAAAAACACAACAAAGAACACCCAGAACTGTTGAGCATACTGTTGTATCAGACGCATATAGGACAAAATTCCCTCCCTAAGCAGCAACTGGTCCCCTCAGTTCCCAGATGTATACAGACAGAAGATGTGATGCTACAGAGTGGGAAGCATTTTTTTTAACTAGGGTTGTATAAAAATAAATAATTAGTGATGCATGCATGTGTCTCCTTGTTTCTTTCTATAATTGTTTGATGAAAAGAAGAGCTCAAACTGCACTGTGGGAAACCATACCTGCTGAGGCAGTACCCAGAACAAGTGGCTGTGTCCTGGCCACACTCAGGTCCCATATGCCATCCCTGTGTCCCACATACTCCTTCACCAGCTGGCACACGGCACGTGATGTGGTAGCTTTAAAACTGGACACGATCTAGAATAAATACAGGAAGAATGAGAATCTGGATACACACGCACACACACACACACACACACACACCACACACACACACACACACACACACACACACACACACACACAGGGTGGCCTCCAACAGTTTTGGCACCCTGGGTAAATATGAGCGAGAAAGACTGTGGAAAATTGTCTTTATTATTGAACGTTTCGATTTTTTATCTTTTAATCACCGAAAGCCCTGTGCAAAGGTTTTAGGTACGAATTTGTTTACAGTTTTACCCCTAAAACACATAAAAAATATGTATAAATATATAACATTATGACCAGTGAAGTGAATAGCACTGATTTTCTCTTCGTCATGGCTCCTGTTAGTGGGTAGATTTATTTATTAGATATAAGTGAACATTTTGTCCTCAAAGTTGACGTTTAAGAAGCAGAAAAAATGGGCGAGCGTAATGATTTGAGTGAGTTTGACAAATTGTGATGTCTAGACGACTGGGTCAGAGCATCTCCAAAACTGCTGTTCTTGTGGGATGTTCCTGGTCTGCAGTGGTGTAAGGAAGGAACAGTGATGAACCGGCGACAGGGTGGTGGTCAGCCGAGATTCATTGATGCACGTGTGGAGTGAAGGCAAAAGTAAATATTATAAATAAATATTATTTATAATATATTTATAGATAGATGATAGATAGATAGATAGATAGACAGACAGACAGACAGACAGACAGACAAACAGTTGTGCTTGCAATTGTCTGATATCATTATATAAGAGCAGAGGAGAAGTCTAAAATCAATAAAGACAGTTTTCCACAGTCTTCTTTGCTCATATTCACTGAAGGAGCCAATAATAATGAAGAGCCCTTATTCTAATAGTAGGTGGGTGCGCTAAAAAAAAGAAAAATGCAGCGAGAAGCCCGGTGGGAGGAGGGGGGGGGGGGGGGGGGGGGGGGGTCGCCTTGGCTAAACCAAACGCTACGGTCTATAAGTGTAGTCCCGCTAAGGCAGCATGTTAGCGCTCCGCATGTTGCCTTCAGAGCGTTCACAGCCACACAAGCTCTCACACTATATCAGGCTCTAAGGGAGATAAGTGTGGCCTGTGCCAATGAACGCTGAAATGAGCATTTAAAAAAGCGTGATAGAAAACCATGAGTGCAAACGGGGGGGGATAATAAATAAATAGAAAGAAAGAAATAACATCACATCACATCACATCTACAGTCAGCTGTGAAGAACAAACACTCAAAATATGGAGCCTGATACAATGGTTCAGGTCTAAACAAGCGAGAAGAATATCACAAGACTTGAAGTTTATTTTACTTTTAATAATGGTGTCATTATTAGCAAAAAAAAAATTTTCTTCCTTAACCTGAAAGGAAGTGATAGAAAAGTTTGCAGTAAGAGTATTCCTCAATCTTCACAGCTAAACGAGCACCTTGTCCGAGTGCTCACCTACAGGACCTGTTCGAGATGAAGAACAGTGAATCAGAAAGTCCATTTTGAGTGGTCATGTGAGCCGAGCATGCTTAAATAAAGCAGCAAAAAATGATGCAACTCTACAGAGTCATGGAATCTCTACTGCTTTCAGCTCTCTAGAGGGAGAAAAAATAAATAAAAAAACGGTTAAAGGAACCAGGGACTCACAAACTAGATCCCAGTGTTTAAGACTCTTATTTGGTCCGTGTAGGAAGAGCACTTTTTAATTGTGTAGTGTGGATAGTGTACAATAAAGTACACCGTATGGACAAATGTTTGTGGACACCTGACCATAAGAATACTACTGCTTTTTGAACATCCCATGTCCCGGGAGGATGTTTAAATAAATTGATTTGTGCTCATTTAGCCACAAAGGGTGATAAAGTCTTGTAGTGATGTAGGTGAGGTAAGGAGGCCTGGGGTTTAGTCAGTGTTCACACTAATCATGTTCAAATGGGATGAGGTCAGAGGTCTATAGCAGGCCACTCAAGATCTTCCACTTTGTATGATCCCTATACATCATACTTTCTAGTTATTCTTAATAATTTTATTATACTTTTTACATTTTATATATTTGTATACTATTTACATGTTGGACAGTTTTAAAAAGCATATTACTACATGTCACTATATGCTGGAACACTACATGCTGGACAAGTGAATGCCACGGCATCCGAAAGATGTCCAATATAATTGTGTGCCTCTCAGTTAGTGGTAACAGTTTGGAAAAGAACCATGTGGGTGGAGAGCGGTGTCCAAATAGTTTTTACCTTTTCCAGAGGTCATGAAAAAAAAATTGTGTATTAGATGCAGGGGTTGGATGGGTGGACAAATCGGTATCCCTGGTGCTCAGGAAAATAAATAATTTTGTCTCAAATTTTTATTTTATTTTTTTATTTAATGTTATCCAGCAGATAAATAGGAAGAACAAAAGAAAGAAAAAATAAGAATTTGATTACAGAGCAGGAAAGACTGATAACCTTTGTTGAAATCAAGTTTTTGAAAACATGGGAAAAGCACAGAAAAAGAAAGTCCAGCACAAAGCTGCTACGCACAGCCACCTTATGGGTACATTCATTAAGTGATAAAGATGCCAACGAGAATTCAACAATCGTACAATCTGCTCAAAGCCAAAACATTGGCTAATAATTCGCCTTTTTTGGAACAAACATGACACTAAGAGCCAATTCCCGAGGTGAGGTCTGAAAAAAATCTGAACACAAATGTATCCTTTCTTGTGACTAATCTAACCAAATGCATTTACTTTTCAATGTAATTGAAGGAACTGCTTTCATTTCTTGTAGTATAAGTCATAGTCCCAGAACTGCACTAGTTAACCAGTGACTGTGCAGAGCCAAGGCCAGGGAGCAGACAAACTGGCATTAATTATTTATAGACCCCCAGGGCCCTAGTCTGATTATATCTTACTGACTTAAATCTTTTAGACGATATTCATTTTGATAATCAGTAAGATTCCTTAAGAACAGCAGGTGTGTCCATACTAGATTCAGTAGGAATGAATAAGAATGTTAAAGGACCCACTAATAATGGTGACACACTCTTGATTCGATATTACATTTGGATTCAAAATAAAAAAGTATTGATTACACAGTCTGAAGCTATTTTAGATTACCTCATCTCTTTTAAAATCTGCCTCATTCATTGCGTTAGTACCTCACCATGTTACTGTGTTAAGCGTACATTCACGTCAACTACAGCATAGAGTTTTATAATTAATCTTCCGGAGTTATCGACATTAATTACATCTCCGTCTGACCCCGCAGAGCTCTGAGCCACTGAATGTCTAGAATCAACATTCCATTACACTCTAGATGGAGCTCGCTTTAAAACAAAAATGATCAGGGAGGAAAAAAAAGCATTGTGGTATAATGATCATACCCGCACCTTAAAACAGACCAGTCAGATATTAGAAGATAAATAGCGTCAAATTAAATTGACAGTATTTAAAATAGAAAGGCAGGAGAATCTCTATAAGGAGAAAGTTATAGAAAAGTTCTTAGTGCTACTAGATCAGCATATTTCTCTACTTTCATATAAAATAAGCATAAACCTAGATTTTTATTCGGGATGGTAGTAAAATTAACAGGAAATAAAAGCACTGCACTAACATGCAAACCATCAATAGGTAGTAATGATTTTAAGAGCTTCCCTGGCTTAGGTCTTATTTGACTGATCGTTATCAGTTTTTTGATGTAAATGGTGAGTTCTCCACACTTGCTGATGCAAAGTTTGGTTTTCCGCAAGGATCTGTCTTAGGCCCACTGCTTTTCTCTTTATATATGCTGCCTCTGGGTGAAGTTATACATAAACATAGTATTTGCTTCCATTGCTGCACAGTTGTATATTTCAGCAAAGCCAGATGAGAGAGATCAGCTTAAAATTGTTGAGAAGTGTATAAAGGACATTAGACAGTGTATGCTTTATAACTTCTTTCTGCTTAACTCGGATAAGACATACGTACTTTTACTAGAACCACGTTTTAATCAGTCTACACTGGCTCCCAATTAAATCTCAAATTGATTATAAAATACTACTACTGGCGTATAAAGCACTTAACGGTCTTGCACCACAGTATCTGAGTAAACTTCTGTACCAATATGATCCTTCACGCCTACTTCAAAAGGTGCAGGCTATTTGTTGGTACCTCAAATAATGAAGACTACAGCAGGGGGCAGATCTTTCTCCTACAAAGCTCCACAGTTATGGAACAACATTCCCATTAGGTTTCGGGACTCAGACACAGTCTCAGTGTTCAAGTCAAGGCTGAAAACATATTTATTTAGTCAGGTCTTGGACACTCAGACACAGTCTCAGTGTTCAAGTCAAGGCTAAAAACATATTTATTTAGTCAGGTCTTTTATCAGTAGATTTTTTTTAGGTAAAGAAGCAGATCTGGAGGGATCATGGATATAGAGTGTTTGGTGAACTGGGATATTTGTATGCTGTTGTCCCCCCACTCTCACACGTTTACTCAGGTTTGTTGACGGTGGTGTGGTGGGTCGTCTCTTATCCCAGAGATCCCTAATGTCTGTGATACCTTCTGGTTCTCCCTTTTAGTAGTGCTACTATAGAGAGTATTGCCAGAGTCCCCAACTGCACAATGTCCTTAAATATTATACAACAATAAGGATACTTAATAATCCATATCCTTCCCTTCCTGTCACCACTCTTCTCTCTCTCTCTCTCTCTCTCTCTGTCAAGTTAGACATGCTCCTGAGGTTCCACTGTTCCTGCCCCTTTTCCATTCTTGGTTCTGCCCACTTCATCCTGGCCTGCTTCTGGATGGTTTTCTCTTCGATTTTAGGCAACTCTGTGTGGCTGGGGATGGCTTCTTATTAACAACCTTACGAAAATTACAAAGTAAGAACAGGAACTCTAAAGATTTGGACCGTACTTAATGTCAACAGTCTGCTACACTGACTCAGGACTACAGTTTGCAATGTTTAACTGTAATAAATGGACATTCGGTGCAACCAAGATGAGGACGGGTTCCCCTTTTGAGTCTGGTTCCTCTAAAGGTTTCTTCCTTATGCCATCTCAGAGAGTTTTTCCTTGACACAGTCGCACACCATCACTCATCAGGGACAAACTTACACTTATAAAGAACATCTTATTCATCATAAAGCTGCTTTGAAACAATGTTAATTGTTGAAAGTGCTATTCAAATAAAAATGAATTGAATTTAACTTTATACCCTCTTTATTTCTGTAAAGATGCTTTGGGACAATGTTTATTGTTAAAAGTCCTGTACAAAGAAAAATGTATTGAATGAAATGAATTAACTCCTGATTTGTCCACCCTTTATATCGAAAAAAATAAAAATCATCTGTTAACTTCGGATTTTCAAAAAAAAAAAAAGATGCTTGGCAAAATCTTTGGGTGAACTAAAGGAAGTGACTATAGTTTCGACACGGACCGATCAAGAGACTTAGAAAAACACCTGATGATTTTCAATCGGGAGCGGAAAATCATTCTTTTGCAAAGTAACGTCCTGTTTGATGTCCTTTCGTAAAAGGGGAAAAGTGATACCAAAACACAGAACTATTCCAGCAAGGGGAAACAGTCTTTGATCAGATTGGATCTGTAGACACTACTGCTTTTTCCACACCTTTGACTTCACTTCTACATTGCAATCTAAAAGATGACAATCACCCTGGCAGTGAGATAGTTCATGCATTCTGGTGCACTCAGGAGGAGGAGGAAAAGGAGGAGGAGATGGAGGAAGAGCAGGAGTTAAACAAGTTACCCATGAATCTCCACCCCACAACTCCCAGTTCACCACATTGAAGTTTCGGGGTCCACCTACTTTGCCGTGGAAAGAATTTGAACGCTAAAATCGGAGAGCACGAGAAAAAGGAGAGAGCAGTTTCAATCCACGGAAAACAGAGGAAAGAAGACATGTTCTGTATTTCACCACCAGCAAATGTCCCAGTTGTTCAGGAACTACAGCTAATGACGATCACGATTCAAACACAATAATAGAAACCCATTCACAGTCATGGCATGTTATAACAATGCTCCAGAGTTAAGACTCTGGAATAATGTTTAGAATGTAGGGGGTTCAAGCCCCAGCACTGCCAAACTGCCACTGTTGGACCCTTGAGCAAGGCCCTATGTGGCCCTCTATGCTCCAGGGAATATGTTTCATGACTGACCCCAGCTTCCTAACAAACTGGAATATGCAAAGGAAAAAAATTCACTGTGCTGTAAAGTATATGTGACAAATAACTGTATAAAGGCTGAACCCAGCTGTCTATTGATCAGACAGACTGACAGACAGAGAGTATGCAGTACACTGCAGCGCACACACACACACACACACACACACACACACACACACACACACACACACACACACACAGATGGGAGCAGCTGGATCCGATTTATAAAGAAAGATCAGAATATGTTCTGTGTAGTTAGTGTTTAGTAGGTGTTCAGTATGTGTAGGACAGTAGGCAGCGAAGGAAAGACAAAAAGAGTAAAAGGTGTTTTGTTGGTGCCTCAAAGGACCCATAGTTCATGTTTGGTAGGTGTTCAGTAGATGTTTAAATAGTGTTCACTAGATGTGTAAATGTTCAGTAGGTGTATAGTCAATGTTCTGTACGTGTTCGGGAGGTGTGTAGTTAATGTTCTGTACGTGTTCGGGAGGTGTGTAGTTAATGTTCTGTGGGTGTTCAGTAGGTGTGTAGTTAATGTTCTGTAGGTGTTCAGTAGGTGTGTAGTTGATGTTCAGTAGGTGTTCAGTAGGTGTGTAGTTAATGTTATGTGGGTGTTCAGTAGGTGTGTAGGTAATGTTCTGTGTTCAGTAGGTGTGTAGGTAATGTTCTGTGGGTGTTCAGTAGGTGTGTAGTTAATGTTCTGTGGGTGTTCAGTAGGTGTGTAGTTAATGTTCTGTAGGTGTTCAGTAGGTGTGTAGTTAATGTTATGTGGGTGTTCAGTAGGTGTGTAGTTAATGTTATGTGGGTGTTCAGTAGGTGTGTAGGTAATGTTCTGTGGGTGTTCAGTAGGTGTGTAGTTAATGTTCTGTAGGTGTCCAGTAGGTGTGTAGTTGATGTTCTGTAGGTGTTCAGTAGGTGTGTAGTTAATGTTATGTGGGTGTTCAGTAGGTGTGTAGGTAATGTTCTGTTGGTGTTCAGTAGGTGTGTAGTTAATGTTCTGTAGGTGTTCAGTAGGTGTGTAGTTGATGTTCTGTAGGTGTTCAGTAGGTGTGTAGTTAATGTTCTGTTGGTGTTCAGTAGGTGTGTAGTTAATGTTCTGTAGGTGTTCAGTAGGTGTGTAGTTAATGTTCTGTAGCTGTGCATTAATATGACAGACACACTCGTACCTTGCTGGTGGAGGCTTTGTATGTGGTCTTGAGCTTCTGGGAAAGCTGACTCGTACTGTGGCTCGCTGTTTAAAACAGGAACACAGATTATAAGAAATTGTATTCTGCAGAAACAGTTACATCCAGAAATATAAAAAGATTTCCCCAAATATAAATGAAGTATTTTACCTTTAGTCTTCAGAGCTCCTTTCCCCAGATCTCCTCCATCCACAGTCTGACCCTCACCAGCCAAGCGCTCATTCAGGGACTCAATCTCTCGCCTCACTGCACAGTTAGCATTGCTGTGTTAGTATCACTGAGGCAGAGTCAGTGTGTTAGTGTCACGGTAACAAGCAGGGCAGAAATATTACCACATGACACTCATTCCTCTACACGGCCAAAAGTATGTGGACACCTGACCATTACATCTGAAGGTGTTTGAACAAATGTACCTGTATGTGCAGCACTCAACTGTCTAGACAAGTATAATGAGGCTTTAAACCCCTCCTTTCTCTTTCTCTTCTGCACCCTCTCACCCTATTCCCCTCTCACACCTCTTCCTCACCCCCTCCCTCTCTCTTTCTAAGCCCCACTTTCTGTCGAGATACACATGCCCTCTGCTGGAGCTCTCATCAATTGAAAATCCCTTGCTGCTTCTGAGGATGTCCTACACTGGAGATGACTGTAGAGAGCTCTACACATTCATCAACCCTGAGGATGAATTTGAACTGCAATTAACTGCATTCATAATTAAAACGTTTTTCCCTCACTACCATCAGCTGTGTCTCACTCATTAGGGACAGATTTATCAATCTGAAATGTATATTCATAATGTATTCCATTCATTCTCATGTAAATGCAAAGTGCGAGAAGTCCGTGTAGTCATTATCGCAACCGGTCAAACTAACTCCTATTCCAGGATCACTACACACACACACGTGCTATTGTTTAACACTCAAATACGAACAGTAATCTGAAAGCCCTATTAGCTGAGACGGAACTTCAAACTTCTACTCACGTTCAATATTCTCAAGGTACAAGTTCTCGAACTCTCGTTCAATCTGTCCAAACAGATCGAGCAGGGTGCTCCTTAGTGCCATGGGCAGCTTGGAATCCTACACGAGAAAAAAAAAAAAGAACAAAAAACATATTGGCTTGTAAATACCAAACACGTCTGCTCTCACACGCAAGCAAACAGTACAGAGTGAAGTCAGAGAGATGGATTTCCACTCTAATCAGACTCGCATTTTGGAAAGAAAAAACACTTGGGGGGGATTTTTTTGGGAATCAATAAGAGGATGATGTTCTGAAGCAGAGTTCTTGAGAGGTGGTAAATCATTAGTTAAGGGTTTTCTTTGGGTTATTGATCAGAAGGTCTCAGGTTCAAGCACCAGTATCCCCAAGGCCATTAACCCTCTGTACACCAGGGGACGCTGTATCATGGCTGACCCTGAGCTCTGACCCTACTTTAACATCATCTCGTACTTTTCAACCACGTCCGATTTAAAGGCTTTGCAGAAAATATTTACCGGTTGTTACAAAGCAATCAGAATCTAGAACACGAGATAAGATTATAAAACCGCTCGAGATATTCCAAACACCACTCGGTCCCTTCCCCACCAATAACCAGCTTACCTCCATCCTCAAAAGGGCAAACAACGTGCAGATAAAGCTGTCAGAAAAAAATGGCAAAAACAAGTCCACTTCCTCGTTGCCTCATGTTGAGGCGGTTTGAAACGACACTGCGAAATTGTCAAACACAGTCGCTAGTAAGGAGTGACTGAGCTAGGTCAAACACACTCCACTCTGTCACTGCCATATGTGTGTAAACACACACACACACACACACACACAAGCTCACACACACACTAACACACACACAAAAAATAAAATATATAAAACCAGTACTGAGAGATGGAGTATCGTAACCCATACTGAGAGTGTACAAAGAGGCCTGTCAATCAACAGCCCGTCAGCGACGAGCACAAGAGCCACTGAATAGAATAATCAGAGTAAACATGCAGCGTTTATTAAAATTTGATGAGTTCCTGAAAAGCTGAAGCTCCGATATGCAACAACACTAACGACATACACTGTCAAAAGTGTAGAAACATGTTGTCTGTTCTGGATTTACTCTGTACTGTGCTCTGAGGTTGTACACGACTGTAATTCCACACTCTCTATTGAGGCTTTGCTGCTTTGTGATGGTAATAAGACCAGATGATTCTGATAACTATATACAGGCTTCCTACACAGGGTTCATTCCAATATTACACACAGACTTTTACTTTAGACAGACAGAAAGACAGACAGAAAGAAAGAAAGAAGAATTGACGGAAGGGCTTGAGAAAGAAAGAAAGAAAGAAAGAAAGAAAGAAAGAAAGAAGGGCAGATAAGAAAGAAAGAAAAAATTTACGGAAGGGCCGGAGAAAGATAAAGAAAGAAAGAAAGAAAGAAAGAAAGAAAGCAAGAAAGAAAGAAAGCAAGAAAGAAAGAAGGCCAGATAAGAAAGAAAGAAAGAAAGAAAGAAGGGCAGACAAGAAAGAAAGAAAGAAAGAAAGAAAGAAAGAAAGAAAGAAAGAAAGAAAGAAAGAAGGGCAGATAAGAAAGAAAGAAAGAAGGGCAGATAAGAAAGAAAGAAAGAAAGAAAGAAAGAAAGAAAGAAAGAAAGAAAGAAAGAAAAAATTTTACGGAAGGGCCGGAGAAAGATAAAGAAAGAAAGAAAGAAAGAAAGAAAGAAAGAAAGAATGAAAGAAAGAATGAAAGAAGGGCAGATAAGAAAGAAAGAAAGAAAGAAAGAAAGAAAGAAAAAAAAAAGAAAGAAAGAAAGAAAGAAAGAAAGAAAGAAAGAAAGAAAGAAAGAAAGAAAGAAAGAACAAATTTACGGAAGGGCCGGAGAAAGATAAAGAAAGAAAGAAAGAAAGAAAGAAAGAAAGAAGGGCAGATAAGAAAGAAAGAAAGAAAGAAAGAAAAAATTTACGGAAGGGCCGGAGAAAGATAAAGAAAGAAAGAAAAAAAGAAAGAAAGAAGGGCAGATAAGAAAGAAAGAAAGAAAGAAAGAAAGAAAGAAAGAAAGAAAGAAAGAAAGAAAAAAGGACAAGAGGGAGGAATAAGAGAAGGAAAGAAAGCAGATCTTATCTCTGATGCGTGTAGGATTTAGAACCTAAATAAAGGCCATGCAGAATTACAGGGTCGAGGCGTAGCGTGTTACAGTACAGAGACAGAGACAGAGACGTATCAGTATCAGTATGGTTCAGTTTATTTCTTTGGTTCAGACAAACAGCAAATGATCATTTACTCAAGTGTCTTTAGACTCCTAACACATGGCCCTTTCACAAACACACCTTTAATGCAAAAAAAAGGAAAACAGAGTAAATAAACCAGATGTTTCTTTTCATGTTCTGTGTCTGCAGGAAGTTACAGCTCTACCTCTGCCATGTTAATCTGTATTCTATGTGACTCTCAGGACACGCCTCGGTCTCTGAGGTGTAGTGATACGTCATGTTCACGTAGCAGCAGCGGTGCTGAGAGATCGCGCTCGAGAAACAGTGTAGAGAGGAGAAATCCATCTACATAGAAAATATTGGTCACAAATTAATGGTCACTTTCTAACTTTCTTTACATCGGTAACTTTTCTGACGATGCGAATCGCCGACTCTTTACAATCTCTCCAAGCTTTTTTTTTTTCTACCCTACAATCAGCAGAACCTCCTGGAGTTGAATTAGTTTACAGTTTGACTCGACTCTGTAAATCCATCTACATAGAAAATATTGGTCACAAATTAATGGTCACTTTCTAACTTTCTTTACATCGGTAACTTTTCTGACGATGCGAATCGCCGACTCTTTACAATCTCTCCAAGCTTTTTTTTTTTTCTACCCTACAATCAGAAGAACCTCCTGGAGTTGAATAAGTTTACAGTTTGACTCGACTTTGTGTTAATGTGTCACTGAAGTAGCCGTGTTTGCATAAGGAAGGTCCTCTGATAACACTTTACTACTAAAAGGAATGCTACAGGTCTCATCAATCGAAGCACATCCCTAAAAACTGCAGCACCGAGATGGAAGCTCAAGCATTAATGGGGTCTGTACATACTGGTCTAAGAGGACGGGCGTGTCTTCAGTGGTCTGTCTGCGGATCTGCTCGTTCAGATTTGATGGCTCTTAAAAAAACTTTCCTACAGACGTAAAGCTTTTATACGCTCGATCTTTCAACAGTAACCAGATACGGACTCGTGCTGGATACAAACAGCTTCTACAAACCAGAGAGGATCAGCAGAAGGACAGTATAGATGGGTGGATGAAGAAGAAAGGAAGGAAGGAAGAACGAAAGAAAGAACGAAAGAACGAAAGAAAGAAAGAAAGAAAGAAAGAAAGAAAGAAAGAAAGAAAGTCAGATAAGAAAGAAAGAAAGAAAGAAAGAAAGAAAGAAAGAAAGAAAGAAAGAAAGAAAAAGGACAAGAGGGAGGAGTAAGAGAAGGAAAGAAAGAAGAAAGGATGGATGGATGAATGGACAAAGAAAAGGAAGTGACAGAAGGAAGGAAGAAGGGGGATAGAGAGAGAGAGAGAGAAAGAAATTAATAAATAACAAAAGGATGGATGGATGGACAGAAAGAAAAAAGAAAGCAAGGAAGGATGTGGAGAGAGAGAGGGGGGGAGAGAGAGAGAGAGAAAATAAGAAAGAAAGAAAGAAAGAAAGAAAGAAAGAAAGAAAGGATGGATGGACAGAAAGAAAAAGAAGTGACATAAGGAAGGAAGAAAGAAAGAAAGAAAGAAAGAAAGAAAGAAAGAAATGCTGGACAGAAGGAAGGAACACACACACACGAAGGAAGGAAGAAAGAAAGAAAGAAAGAAAGAAAGAAAGAAAGAAAGAAAGAAAGAAAGGATGGATGGACAGAAAGAAAAAGAAGTGACATAAGGAAGGAAGGAAGGAAGGAAGAAAGAAAGAAAGAAAGAAAGAAAGAAAGAAAGAAAGAAAGAAAGGCTGGACAGAAGGAAGGAACACACACACACACACACACACACACACACACACACACGCAGGTCAGGGCTCGTAATGTAAATATGTGCAAATAATCAGGATTGTGCAAGCGAGAGAATGCGCTCGGCAGGAATGAAGTGATATATATTGTGCAGGGAAGGAGAGGAGGAGTGTGTAGAGTGTGTAGAGTGTGTAGAGTGTGTAGTAGAGTGTGGACCTGAGCCTCCAGCATGTCTCTGTGGATGGACGGCCGCTCCTGCTCCGTGCTGTTGGTCCTCCGGATGGAGAGGCTGTGAGACTTGCGCTTCTGCTTGGCTTGACGGGCGACTGCGCTGTTTCCGCTCTCTACAGGCATCACTCCTCAGGGACGTCCTCCTGCGTGCTTCCTACCTGCAACTGAGCCAGCCGCCACGCAAGCGCGCACACACACACACACACACACACACACACACACACACACACACACACATATTTACCCAGCCACACTCCAACACCAGCAGAAGCTTTTATCTGGAGGAAAAGAAGGCTCCATTTAAGACGGATAATGGGTTTACAAAACAGCAGTGCGACTAATGGGATGTGTTACAATGCAGCAGGGACGACTGGATTTCTTCAATCCTTCATTATCATCTGCTTCAACAGCGATGCTTTGTTCATGGACTACACCACAAGGTAAGAGCACTCACTATTTTAACTTAAAACGCTCATACAAAGGTCAAAGATTAACTAACAAATATGGGCAAAAGTATTGGGATTTCCAGCTATACACTGTGTGCACAATTATTAGACAAGTTGTATTTTTGAGGATTAATTTTGTTAATGCTCTCAGTCAATCCAATATGTAAACCAACCCTCAAACCTGAACAAGTAGTAAAAGTGGCTTTCTTAAGAGAATATCTACATGTTCACCATTATTAGGCATCTATAAGTGTGCAGAATTATTACGTAAATAAATGAAAAAACAAGATTTTTCCATCAACATATTGTGCAGCAGCAACCACGGCGTCCCAGACACTGTTCAGAGAGGTGTACTGTTTACATTCACTGTATATTTCCCGCTTAAGAAGAGCCCAAAACATCTCAACAGGGTTTAAGTCAGGTGGAGAAAGTGGCCATTAGTTTTTCATCTTTAAGTCCTTTACTGGCCACACAGTGGAGAACCCTGATGTGATGGAGTGTTGTCTTGCATAAAAATCTCAATCTTCTTGAAAGATGCAAACTTTTTCCTGTACCACTGCTTAATGAAAGTGTCTTCAAAAAATTTGCAGTAGGTCTGAGAGTTGATTTTGAGTCCATTTTCAACCCAAAAAGGTCCAACTAGCTCATCTTTAATAATACCTGCCCATACCAGTACCCATCCGCCACCTTGCTGGAGTTGTAGTGGAGCTCTGTGGCCCATCTATTAGGTCTAGCAAGAGTTACTCTCATCTCATCAGTCCACAAAACCTTTAAAAAATCTGACTGATATTTCTTGGCCCATTTTTGACGGTTCAACTTATGCGTCCTGTTCAGAGGTGGTCAGGTTTCAGTCTTTCTTACCTTGGCCATGTCTCTGAGAACTAAACACCTCGTACTTCTTGACACTCCAGGTAGTTTGCAGTTGTGGAATATGGCAGCACTGGATGATAATGGGTTCCTGGTAGCTTCATGTTTGATTTTCTTTCACCCATTTTTCCTGAGGAGAAGAATCTGCCTAATAATTATGCACACCTTGATATAGGGTGTTGATCTCCTTAGGCCACGCCCTCCCTCGTTACACAAATACACATCACCTGATATGCATTAAATCCAATAAGCATTTAAGTTTATACATCTTGGAATTGGGAATGATGGATAAAATGATGATATGGTCAAAATAATCACTTGCCTAATAATTGTGCACACAGTGTATGTGGATCTTCTCCAACTGTAGCTTATAGGCACACAAGTGTATAGGATTAGAGGTCGACCGATTCATCAGCAGATTCATCGGGGCTGATGGCTGATTGCTAAAAATATCAGCAAAAATCTATACTGATAGTTTTTCCCGGGTTACGCTGGACATTGCTGGAGCAGCTACAGTCCACTGTCATTATACAGTACGAGAGCGACCTCTAGAGGCGAATCACTAACGTCAGGGGTGTACGATCTAGGAAAACATCTTTAAGTGTCGTTTTAACGATGTGTGATTTTACATTAAGGAGCGCGTCACAAAACCCAAACAAAACACACCTACTTCAGCGTACTCATACGTTACGTGTTGAATTCTAGTTTAGACTAGATTAGACTGGGGGAGAATTACGAGTGCGTTCATTCACTGCATGATTCAGTCTATAAAATGCATTTAGAACGACCACAAAATTCAATATATGGGACCAAACAATGTTTTATAAAGTTATTCAATATCACATGAAAAGTTTACATTATATTATAATTAGGGTCAAGACTGAAAACTTTCCATGGGAATTAGCAGGAATATTTGGGAATAAACCTGGAAATTAATAGGAATAAACTGAGAATATGTACATAATTGCAGAACTTAAACTTAAACAAAAAAAAAGTCTTTTCCATACTTTTTTTCCACCCCTTTACAATCCAATTATATTACAGCTGCAACAACTAATAGTTAAAATTATAACTAATAGTAAAATATACAGCTTTTATAATTTTTAAGTACATAAATACCCTGAAAAATATTTTATATGGTTTATAAACCATATAAATTAATTAACTAAATTAATTAATAATTTAGTTGCAGCCCTAAATTATAATATATAACTTAAACAGCCAAAATGACTTATTATTCTAATCGACTGATTAAATGTAAGAATCTGGTAAAAAAAAAAAAATGCCTATAAAAGGTAGAAAAACAAATCGATTTAAACTGATTGATTAATCTGTGTGATTGATTAAGCTGTACTGATCTGAAAAATAAATGGTTATTTTTTTGTCGACATCACACACGCGTAACCGACGCCAAGTGCCGTTTGTTTTTACACGTGAGACGGCACGCTGCACGGTGAGCGCTATGATGTGTTAATTATTTACAACATATCTATCAATTATATAATTATAAGTATTAATATAATGATTATATTTATTTAATTTAGCACTTTCATTATTTAGTCAGGGTTTTTTTGTAATAAAGTTCAGGACTATTTTATATGGAATGTTTTTTGTTTTTTTTATCCAGTATTCGTTGTAAAAATGTAAACGGTTGATTAATCCACCGTTTACATAATTAAAAAATGCTGTGTTGTAGTATGCTGAGGAAATCTCTCTCTATTGTTTGTATTATCTAAATTGTGCTTTATGAGCCTATTTCTGTTTGCTCAGAGGCAGTAATACAGTTCAAGATCATTTCTATAGCATTCTCACAATGAGCATTGACTCAAACAGCTTCACAGAATGTAAGAATTATAGGACAAGCTGCTGAGCAGGTCTGGGGTGACTGTGGGAGGGGGAAAAAATCCCTTAGATGTTACGAGAAAGAAACCTGAGAGGATCCAGACTCAAACAGGGAACCATTAAAACATTACAATACAAAACATCAGAAAGAGAGATTTACTGTGAGTGTGTGATTATGTCTTATACAGTCAGATGGAGTTGTGGAACCAGGAGCTACTGAGCAACTCATAAATTAGCACAACATCTGAGACATTATAGATTCAACACCCACACCAACTCCTCCATGCCAGAGTCTTTATATGTTCAGTGATGGAGGAACAGCATTTGTAGAATGTTTTTCTTTTTTTTTAAGCATTTAAAGAGGTTGTTTATCTTTAAAGTCTAATTTACAAACTGTACATGAAGTGTGATCCAAATGGTGCTGGTACATCTCTAGATGGTTCGGGATGTTCGATACGATTCCTGAGGTAACACAAGTAATTCGAATACAGAAAATCATTTTGTCCATTTAACTACACAGAGCGCTGCGTTTCCCCACAGACCAGTATTACAGACGCACCACTCACCCCTTAATGTTATAATGTTATAATGTTAATTCTGATTGGTGTATACAATCTTTTATTACCACTCGCTCTGTGAAGCTGCAAAGACAATGTCCACTGTTAAAAGCACTATACAAATAAAAATGTATTGAATTAGAAAAGTCTTTGTACATAGTGTGTATATAATAATACTGAATGCTGAATTTCGATTGTAAAAATTAATAAACTGATAGGAAACAAACTACTACAAAACTACAAAACAAAATAGACTACACATCTAAAAAGATGAACAAATGAGGTGAGGAGAAACATTGGTGAAGGGAGGGGGAGGGGGAACCAGGGTGAGAGGAAGAGTGCATGTGAGAGAAAGAGGCACATGGATCTGGGGAGGAGGAACCTGATGGAAGAGTGTAGCTGAGAGCACACACGGAGACATGTTACACGCCGAGACACGGCACGCGCCGAGACACGAGACACAGCACGCGCCGAAACACGGCAAGCGCCGAGACACGGCACACACCGAGACACGGCACACACCGAGACACAGCAAGAACAGAGACACGGCACACACCAAGACACAGCAAGAACAGAGACACAGCAAGAACAGAGACACAGCACACACCGAGACACAGCAAATACAAAGACACAGCACACACAGAGACACAGCAAGAACAGAGACACAGCAAGAACAGAGACACAGCACACACCGAGACACAGCACAGACCGAGACACAGCACAGACCGAGACACAGCACAGACCGAGACACAGCAAATACAAAGACACAGCACACACCAAGACACAGCACACACTGAGACACAGCAAGAACAGAGACACAGCACACACCGAGACACAGCACAGACCGAGACACAGCACAGACCGAGACACAGCACACAGTGAGACACAGCAAGAACAGAGACACAGCACACACCGAGACACAGCACACACCGAGACACAACATACACAGAGACACAGCACACACCGAGACACAGCACACACCGAGACACAGCACACACCGAGACACAACATATACAGAGACACAGCACACACCGAGACACAGCGCACACACAGAGACACAGCACACACAGAGACACAGCACATACAGAGACACCGCACATACAGAGACACAGCACATACAGAGACACAGCACATACAGAGACACAGCACACACCGAGACACAGCACACACCGAGACACAGCACATACAGAGACACAGCACACAGCACACACAGAGACACAGCACATACAGAGACACAGCACACACAGAGACACAGCACACACAGAGACACAGCACATACAGAGACACAGCACATACAGAGACACAGCACACACAGAGACACAGCACATACAGAGACACAGCACACACTGAGACACAGCAAGAACAGAGACACAGCACACACCGAGACACAGCAAATACAAAGACACAGCACAGACCGAGACACAGCACACACCGAGACACAGCAAATACAGAGACACAGCACACACAGAGACACAGCACACACCGAGACTCAGCAAATACAGAGACACAGCACACACCGAAACACAGCACACACCAAGACACAACATATACAGAGACACAGCACACACCGAGACACAGCACACACCAAAACATGTTACACATCGAGACACAAAAAGACACAACTCACCCAAAGACACACCGAACAACAACCCACACACACCGCTGTCGTTTATTAATTCCCATATCAGCACGACCCTGAGAGTGTTATTCCCTCATGCTCAGATCGCTATTTCCCACCATGACACCGTTATAATGATGAGTTAGGGGTTCTATCAGCACCCATAATTCGACTCTTGTGCGCGAAAATAAACCGTATTATTAACCATAAATAAACCGTGACGTCATCATCGTCATCATATATGCCGTTATATAAACACAGCCTTCTCTGCTAGTCTGCTCCTTCCTGACTTCAAGACCTTGGGAGGTAAAACTGTTTACATGACCTTATAATAAAGACCCAGAACACGGCAGAGAACCCGAATGTAGAGCTTTAGTGAGCGGAGAAAACCCCAGGATGAGTAGATAAAGAAGCCAGAAATGCTAGCAGAGTACTAGCCGTATTGCTAGCTAATATATAAATACACACATACTCACGTGTTTAAAACGGGTCAACGTGAAAACTCGGACACGTGACAGCGCCTTGGGACCGCAACCTGCATCTTACAGAGATGATCCGTCCTTATTCTGTAATTCCTCACTCCAAAATATCCACCAGGAGACACGGGGACAGAGGGACACAGAGAAGCTCTCAGAGAACCGACTGTCACTGACGCTTCCCCCTAGACCAACCGCTACTGCGCATGCGTACGCGCAGAAAGGGATAGGCGCTCTTTGCGCATGCGTGGGATGTTTCAGGCCTCATGATCCAAAACAGTGATGGGAAGATCGAATAATTTTAGTGACTCGGTTCTTTGAATCTCCTTTCTCGTTTTATTGTCATTTAGTTCGTCTCGTTCCTTTGATCAGAAATAAAACACAGACAAGATACACACTGAGACACAACACACACGGAGACAAAACACACACCAAGACACACGGAGACAAAACAAACACCAAGACACAACGACACAACGAAACGCAACAGACACAAGACACAACACACACCAAGACACACTGAGACACAACACACACCAAGACGCAACACACACAGTAACACACCGAGATGCAACACACACTGCGACACAACACACACCGAGACACAACACACACCGAGACACAAACAGACATAACGCACACAAAGGCACAAAACACATTAAGACATAACACATACTGAGCCATATTACACACCATCTAAGGCTGATGGAAATTCACAGTGCAGCTATAAAGCATCTACACACCGTCTAGACTGGATTGTGTGTAGGAAAAAGATCTGCAGTAGACATGAATATATCACCAAGGCATTCACCAAGGCTGCTTATATTATACATTTTGTTGTTTGTTCATATATTATAATCACAAGTATTACTGATAGCAGTGGTCCCATCTTGCCGTCAGCTGCCAGTCTTGTGAACATCGAACTGTACATGCGTACATGACCATCATGACCCCATCCTGTTCTCGGACACTGAGCTGTACATTTCCAGTCTGAGCTATGTTTTAGGAAAAAAACACACCTGTACAGCACATTATTGGTGCTATTTGCACTACCATGGAACAATGCCAGGAGTATAAAAAATAAACTAGTTACAGTGTCACTGTCGCTACTCACTCTGTACCAGAAATACGATTTGTAGTGTGCTGTCTAACTTCAGTTTTTACGACAGTCGAGTGATATGGATTCTTTTGCTTCAAGAAGTTCTTTTAAAATAAGAAATTCTTGACAATTCCACATATCAAGTGAGTAAATGACAAAGTAAAGACACACACACACACACACACTAACTGTTGCTTCTTCTTCTTTTTTTGATCATTCTTCTCCTTACACCCCCTCCTCTTCATCTGCCTTCCTGGTGGCTCCATCCTCAGCATTCTCCTACTGATGTACCCCATGTCCCTCCTCTACACATGTCCAAACCATCTCAATCTCACCTCTCCCAATTTGTCCCCAAAACCCACTACATGCACTGTCCCTCTAATAAACTCATCTCTAATCCTGTCTATCGTCATCACTCCCAATGAAAATCTCAGCATCTTCAGCTCGGCTACCTCCAGCTCCACCTCCTGTCTTTTACTCAATGTCACTGCCTCTAAACCAGTGGCAGGCAGAGCATTTGGTACCTGGGCCTTCAGTGGGGACGTACCCGACTTGATACACCTCTTAATACCACCACTATCACGTTGCAATTATAGAATCCATCAATTATATACAAAAACATATGAAGGGTAAAAACCATTTTACTAAAGCAAGAAACCCAGTTAAGACTCCAAACCTCTAAACTACATCCGTGACTGTGCACCAACATCATCTGGAGCAGTTGATAATCAACATTTGTCTAATAACATGACAAAAACATTAAAAAATAAAATACAACCTACTCACCAGAGATGAAGACTCATCATTTGAAAGCCACTCCTCAGAGGCTGTAAAGCTAGTGGTACCCTTTGTATTCACTGGTCTGGAAGTGGCCGACCTCTCCTCACGATGTCAGCTTTTCTTAAAAATTTATTTTTAAGTATGTTGGATTAAATCAATTTCTCTTCCTCCATAGGCATATTCTAACTCAGATGTATTCATGTGTGCAGCGCTACAGACGTGTTTTACCAGTCGAACTTGGCTGTACCAGTTTCTCTCTGACCAACCAATCAGAGGACGGAAAAATGTTGACGCTATTCTAGGCCAGATAGCTGCCCTGTGAGGGGAATTTAAAATCTGATTGGTTAAAGAAACAGAGCTATTTCTTAAGGAGGCAATGGGGAAAAGGCCAACAGTACTGACTTTGAAGGCCCTGGGAAGATTAGATTGACATGGCAGCACATAGAGACTGAAATCTGATTGGACAAAACATCCACATACACGTACTGGAAGCAGTGCAGCGAAGAGAAATGCTACGAAATGAAGAGAATAAACTGGAAATAAATGAAATTTCATGGAACCAATATTAGAATTTAGGTTGTAAATGTAGGTCAGTGCTAGTTAGCCCTGACCGCCCACCACTGCTCTAAACCATACATTACGTTTACATTTACATTTACATTACATACAACATCGCAGGTCTCACCACAGTCCTATAAACTCACCCTTTCACTCTTACAGATACTCTTCTATTACAGATCACTCCTGCTATCACTCTTTTCCACCCACTCCACCCTGCCTGCACTCTTTTCTTCACTTCTCTAACACACTCTCCATTACTTTGCACTGTTGACCCCAGGTACCTGAACTACTTCACCTTCTCCACCTCTTCTCCCTGCAACCGCACCACTCCACTGCACTCCCTCTCATTTACACACACTTACTCTGTCTTACTCTTACTGACTTTCATTCCCCTTCTCTCCAGCGTGTACCTCCACCTCTCCAAGCTTTTCTTAACCTGCTCCCTACTCTCACCACAAATCCCCATGTCATTTGCAAAACATCATAGTCCACGGAGACTCCTGTCTGACTCGTCCGTCAACCTGTCCATCACCACTGCAAACAGGAATGGGCTCAGAGCCGATCCTTGATGCAGTCCAACCTCCACCTTAAACCAGTCCGTCGTTCCTACTGCACACTTTACTGCTGTCACCCTGTCCTCATACATGTCCTGTACCACCCTCACATACACACATGACACACCTGACTTCCTTATACAATACCACAACTCCTCTCTCAGCACCCTGTCGTACGGTTTCCCTAAATCTACAAATACACAATGCAACTTCTGACCTTCTCTATATTTCTCCATCAAAATTCTTAAAGCAAATAAGGCATCTGTGGTGCGCTTCCTCGGCATGAAACCATACTGCTGCTCAGAGATGGTCACATCTTCTCTCAGTCTGGCTTCCACTACTCTTTTCCATAACTTCATGGTGTGACTGATCAAATTAATTCCTCTGTATTTACTGCAGGTCTGCACATATCCCTTGTTCTTAAAAACTGGTACCAGCACACTCCTTCTCCATTCCTCAGGCATCCTCTCCCCTTCCAAAATCCTGTTGAACAATATAGTTAGAAACTCCACAGCATCTCTCCTAAACATCTCAATGCTTCTACCGGTATGTCATCTGGTCCAACCGACTTTCCACTCTTCATCCTCTTAATCGCTGCTCTCCCTTCCTCCTTACTAATCCTATTCACTTTCTGCTTCACCATCTCCAAATCATACAACCTTATTTTTCTTTAATTTTCCTTGTTCATCAGCTGCTTAAAATAATCCCTCCATCTTCTCAACACACTCTCCTCACTAGTTAACACATTTCCATCTCCATCCTTTATTGCTCCAACTTGCAACACATCCTTCACAGCTCAGTCCCTCTGCCTGAACAATCGGTACAAATCCTTTTCTCCTTCCTTAGTGTCCAACCTCTCATACAGCTCCTCATATGCCTTTTCCTTGGCTTTCGCCTCATTTTTCTTTACCTGCTGCCACAACTCCTTGTACTCCTGCCTACTTTTCTCATCACTCTGTCGATCCCAATTCCGTTTCATCAACCTCTTTCTCCTTATGCTCTCCTGCACTTCCTCATTCCTCATTGTCTTCTTTTCTCTTCCCAAATGACACACCAAGTACTTTTCTAGCTGTCTCCATTATCACTTCTGCAGTAGTTTCCCAATCATCCAGCACCTTTTCACCACCACCGAGCCTCTGTCTGACCTCTTCCCTGAATCTCACACTACAGTCTTCCTCCTTTAGTATTCACCATCTTCTTCTTCTCTCAGTCCTCACTCTCCTCCTCTTCTTCTTCTTCACCTCCAAAACCATCCTACAGACCACCATCCGAAGCTGTCTAGCTACACTGTCCCCTGCCAACACCTTACAGTCTCCAATCTCCTTCAGGCTGCATCTCCTACATAGAACATAGTCCATCTGTGTGCACCTGTGTCCTCCATCTCACAACCCACTTGTGGCGCATAGGCACAGTTGACATTTATCATCACCCATTCAACTTCCAGGTTCACGTTCATCACCCTATCAGAAACTCTCTCACCTCCACTACACTCTTACTGCACTCTTTTTTCAGAATCACCCCTACACCATTTCTCTTTCCATCCACACCGTGATGGACAAGTTTAAACCCACCTCCAATGTTCCTAGTCTTACTCCCTTTCCACTTGGTCTCCTGAACACACAACATATCTACTTTTCACCTCTCCTTCATATCAGCCATCTCTCTCCCTTTACCCGTCATAGTACTAACATTTAAAGTACCAACCCTAACCTCCACTCTCCTACACTTCTCCTTTTCCTGCCGTCTCTGTAGACGTCTTCCTTCTCTCCTTCTCCTCCTTCAGCCAACAGTAGCTCAATTTCCACAGGTACCCTGTCGGCTAACGATACCTGTGGCGGTCATTGGTAACCTGGGCCTTGACCGATCCGGTATAAATTTCTCTTTCATGATCCTCATATTTGATTTGGCACATGTTTTGCGCTGGATGCCCTTCCTAACACAACCCTCCCCATTTACCCGGGCTTGGGACCAGCACTAAGAGTGCACTGGCTTGTGCAACCCTAATGTCTGGCTTACCCACATGAGGTGTAGCAAATGTAAATAAATAAATGTCTTTTTTATGTATTTTATTTTATCTAATCGATTTCATTTGTTCGAATTTAATCTATTACACAATTTAATCATTATTATAAAAACGCATTACATTAATTTGGTATTTTTATTTATTTATTTATTTATTTTAATTTGGTATTACATTATTTTACTTCTCTCACTCTCTCTCTCTCTCTCTCTCTCTCTATATATATATAT
>MU598598.1:1124866-1166839 GCA_024362625.1 Silurus asotus | reverse complement strand
TTTACATTTATACTTAAGTAACTTTTTTCGTTTTTAACTACAAAAACGCAATAAACCACGCCTCCCGCCCCCCACGTGATCCCCATCCACCAATCCCGTGACAGCACCCAGCACTCGTCCTCCATTTTGTTTCTTGTACAGCGCTGTATGATCCGGTGGTGTTACTGATATAACTGAATGCGGTAGGAACTTTTTTATAAGTGTTTACATGTCGCTATGTAAAACAAGGGGGTGGGGTTACATTATTTATTTAATATAGTTCGATATATTTCCCGCGTGTGGTTCTTGTACAGCGCTGTATGATCCGGTGGTGTTACTGATATAACTGAATGCGGTAGGAACTTTTTTATAAGTGTTTACATGTCGCTATGTAAAACAAGGGGGTGGGGTTACATTATTTATTTAATATAGTTAGATATATTTCCCGGGTGTGGTAACCATGGTGATCTGCAGCTCAGGTGGTCCGATGGCGCGCACGCTCTGATTGGCTCGCGATTTCCGTCTCGCCATGGCGCGCGCGCTCTGGGCGTCGCTGAGGACGGTGGCTGACGCGGGACACGCCGCGTTAAATCCCGTTCGCGTCTCCGGAGTCTGGCCTTTCCAGCAGCAGGCTGTCCGGCGGTCTCCTGTCCTCCTGTCCTCCTTTATCTCCAGGTATTATCATCATTATTATTTATCCTACAGGGTTCTATTAACTCTCTCACACTAATGCTTCATCATTTCCGCACTGACAGACTTTTCTTAGGTGTTTGTGTAACGAGAAACTCTAGAGACAATAATAACAACAACAGAGGAAACCACGTGATCACTGGTATGGTGATTTATTAATGTTTTTAGTAAGGAGACGTTTAATCTACACTTTAATAGCATTTATTTAGTGTCAAACCTTTTTCTTTCCCAACAACAAAGACATTCAAATGTTGTAGTTCAATTGATCTGATTATAAGGAGCAATAATAGAGTAGAGTAGAATAGAGTAGAATAGACTATCTTTGTCACATATACATTAAAGCACAGTGAAATTCTTTCTTGGAATATCTCAGTTTGCTCAGAAGTTGGGGTCAGAGCGCAATTTCACCCATGGTACAGTGCCCCTGGAGCATAGAGGCTTAGGGGCCTTGCTTAAGGGCCCAGGAGTGGCAGCTTGAACCTCCACTGCCCATGTAATAATGTTTAATATTAATATAGTATAGACTGTTGGTCACTGTGTCTCAGTGTATATCAGTGGCGCATAATATAGAATGGGCAAAAATGTAAATTCGGCTCTAAAACACTGTCACTGTTTAATAAAAAACGAGACAGCAAGTAAAAGCAGTACATTCTGCTCCGATTTGTGTGTTATGTTTGACATTTTTTCTCGACTGTCAGTTTGTTTCTTCGTGACTGCTGCTCAAGGGCCGGAGATAACAGATCTGCCAAAGCGATTTTGACATGTCTTGTGTATATATCTATATTTTTGCGTTCTGTTTCCACAGGTGCGGTGCTGCTTTCTGTAATCAAACCGGGGTAAAAATGCCAGAAATTAACACTGATAATCTGGACGAAAAGCAGGTTCGCCTGCTGGCCGAGATGTGCATCGTGATCGACGAGAACGACCAGAAGACAGGAGCAGACACCAAGAAGAACTGTCATCTCAACTCCAACATCAGCAAAGGCATGTACTTCTGAACATCGGCCCTCGAAAAACATCTGTTGGAGGTCGTTAATGTCTAAGAGTCTGAGTTGATGACTGCGAAGGGGAACTGTTATTCATGTTGTAGAGAAAATGATTGAATTTTTAATTAGAACAGTATCCAGCGAAGAAAGAACTTGAAAGAATATTTAATTTTGCATAATAATTAAACGATATGTACATTAATTTAATATACAAACGTTAAATCTTTTCTAAAAGGCTTCGGTGGAAATCAAGTGTCAGTCCATCAAAAGACACCAATTGACAAAATGTTAGAAGTAGAAACGTTAGTTTTACACCTAACGTTTTGTCGTTGCTTTACACACTCGGTAGCCGCAATACTTTGCTCTTGTAAAACTTGCCGAAGGTGATCTTCACTATTTAGCAATTTCTTTACGATCCATTTCATCCCAGAGCACGTGCGCTTCAGATCATTGTAGTCGGTTCCAATGAGCCGCAGTCCAGATGGAATTGCATGTGTATGTTGAAGTATGAAATGGTTGCCATGTTGGTTTCTTTCACACCAACCGTCCCTGCTCTAAAACAATACCGAACAATTAGGCGTCCACCTCCGTGTTTGACCGTCGGTTTAAGACGGTCTGATCACATCTTCTCTCCTGTTCTCTGTCTTACACAAGTTCTTCTGTTCAAAGTCAGACTCATTTGTCCACAGACCCTTTCTTCCACTAATTCACTGTCCACTTCTTGTGTGTTTCGCCTTTAATCTAAAAACATGCATGTGTCTCTCAAAAACCTTGAGACCAGGTGTCTTTTGACAGGTGTTGTACACGGTCATTTTCTAAGACTGTTGGTTAATATTTTTTCTGTTGTTTCTGTTGTTCCCGATGTCAGGTTTACTGCACCGAGCTTTCAGTGTTTTCCTGTTTAACAGTGATGAAAAGCTGCTTTTACAGCAGAGATCTGATGCCAAGATCACTTTCCCAGGTTTGTGTCACTTTTTATTATATTTTTGTATTATTTTTTTTTAGAGCACAATTCGCATCCATAACACATCACAAGTGTGCTGTACCGCTGTATCGTTACTATTGTTACTGTACCGCTGTATCGTTACTATCGCTGCTGTACCGCTGTATCGCTACTGTACCGCTGTATCGCTATTGTACCGCTGTATCGTTACTATCGTTACTGTACCGCTGTATCGCTACTGTACCACTGTATCGTTACTATACCGCTGTATCGCTACTGTACCGCTGTATCGTTACTATCATTACTATACCGCTGTATCGCTACTGTACCGCAGTATAGTTACTATTGTTACTGTACCGCTGTATCGCTACTGTACCGCTGTATCGCTATTGTACCGCTGTATCGTTACTATTGCTACTGTACCGCTGTATCGCTACTGTACCGCTGTATCGTTACTGTACCGCTGTATCGTTACTATCGTTACTGTACCGCTGTATCGCTACTGTACCGCTGTATCGTTACTGTACCGCTGTATCGTTACTATCGCTACTGTACCGCTGTATCGCTACTGTACCGCTGTATCGTTACTATCGTTACTGTACCGCTGTATCGTTACTATCGTTACTGTACCACTGTATCGTTACTATCGTTACTGTACCGCTGTATCGCTACTGTACCGCTGTATCGTTACTGTACCGCTGTATCGTTACTATCGCTACTGTACCGCTGTATCGCTACTGTACCGCTGTATCGCTACTGTACCGCTGTATTGTTACTATAGTTACTGTACCGCTGTATCGCTACTGTACCGCTGTATCGTTACTATCGTTACTGTACCGCTGTATCGTAACTATCGTTACTGTACCACTGTATCGTTACTATTGTTACTGTACCGCTGTATCGTTACTGTACCGCTGTATCGTTACTATCGTTACTATCGTTACTGTACTGCTGTATCGTTACTGTCTTTACTGTATCGCTGTATCGTTACTGTATCGTTACTATAGTTACTGTACTGCTGTATCGTTACTGTAGTTACTGTACCGCTGTATCGTTACTATTGTTACTGTACCGCTGTATCGTTACTGTACCGCTGTATCGTTACTATCGCTGCTGTACCGCTGTATCGCTACTGTACCGCTGTATCGCTTCTGTACCGCTGTATTGTTACTATAGTTACTGTACCGCTGTATCGCTACTGTACCGCTGTATCGTTACTATCGTTACTGTATCGTTACTGTACTGCTGTATCGTTACTGTCTTTACTGTACCACTGTATCGTTACTATCGTTACTGTATCGTTACTGTACCAATGTATCGTTACTATTGTTACTGTACCGCTGTATCGTTACTGTACCGCTGTATCGTTACTATCGCTGCTGTACCGCTACTGTACCGCTGTATTGTTACTATAGTTACTGTACCGCTGTATCGCTACTGTACCGCTGTATCGTTACTATCGTTACTGTACCGCTGTATCGTTACTATCGTTACTGTACTGCTGTATCGTTATTATCGTTACTGTACCACTGTATCGTTACTATCGTTACTGTACCGCTGTATTGTTACTATCGTTACTGTACCACTGTACCGCTGTATCGTTACTGTACCGCTGTATCGTTACTGTACCGCTGTATCGTTACTATCGTTACTGTACCTTACTATCGTTACTGTATCGTTACTGTACTGCTGTATCGTTACTGTCTTTACTGTACCACTGTATCGTTACTATTGTTACTGTATTGTTACTGTCGTTACTGTACCAATGTATCGTTACTATTGATACTGTACCACTGTATCGTTACTATCGCTACTGTACCGCTGTATCGCTGCTGTATCATTACTGTATCGTTACTATCGTTACTGTACCGCTGTATTGTTACTATCGCTACTGTACCGCTGTATCGCTGCTGTATCGCTACTGTACCGCTGTATTGTTACTATCGCTACTGTACCGCTGTATCGCTACTGTACCGCTGTATCGTTACTATCGTTACTTTACCGCTGTATTGTTACTATCGCTACTGTACCGCTGTATCACTACTGTACCGCTGTATCGTTACTATCGTTACTGTACCGCTGTATCGTTACTATCGTTACTGTACCGCTGTATCGTTACTGTACCGCTGTATCGTTACTGTATCGTTACTATCGTTACTGTACTGCTGTATCGTTACTATCGTTACTGTACCGCTGTATAGTTACTATTGTTACTGTACTGCTGTATCGTTACTGTACCGCTGTATCATTACTATTGTTACTGTACCGCTGTATCGTTACTGTACCGCTGTATTGTTGCTATCGTTACTGTACCGTTGTTACTATTGTTACTGTACTGCTGTATCATTACTGTACCGCCGTATCGTAACTATCGTTACTGTACCGCTGTATTGTTACTGTATCGCTGTATTGTTACTGTACCGCTGTACCGTTACTATCATTACTGTACCGCTGTATCGTTACTGTATCGCTGTATTGTTACTGTACCAGTAATGATGTGTAGATCAGATTGTTTTAGTGACTTAGTGAATCTTTTTTCTCTTTTTTTGAGTCATTTAGTTAATTTTGTTCCTTTGATCAGAAATCAAATTAAATGATAAATTTTCAAAAAAGCAGATCTTCAACTATATTTCCAGTAATAAATGTGTGTATTCATTATTGTATATACTGTTTATATTGTATATAATGTGTATATCCAATATGTATATTATATAATATCTATGGGAGTCACGTGCAAAAAGAGTCGAGAGGCGAACTACTCAATTCTGTTACATAACCTTCGTCCAGTAGAAAATGAACGAATCACTCTTTGAGACGACTCGTTCTTTTGAGTCGCATTAAAGACTCGTTCGTGCGACCTGTCGTTTCCTACCAGACTCTGAGGTGAGAATTGGAAGTAAGCTGATGTGCGTTAAACCTGCTTCTTCTTGTGCTGTTCATCAGGGTGTTTCACGAACACGTGCTGCAGTCACCCTCTGTACACGCCACCGGAGCTTGAGGAGCAGGACGGCATCGGGGTGAGACGAGCTGCACAGAGGAGACTGGAGGCTGAACTCGGAATCCCCACGCATCAGGTATAAAGTCTGTGATGGCTATTTAAATCCACAGAGCTCGTTTATCTTAGACAGGCAGTAGTGTTTGGTCACGATCAGATACACAACTGAAAAGGTTCTTGTGATGTGAAAGTACAAAATAAACACAATTATGAAAATGTATTCACTTTTAAAGATTAAGCCCAACTCTCATCTAAAACAACAGAAAAACATAGAATGTGCATTAAAATGTAAGCTTCAATAAACCTGCCTACGACACTTTTTATAGAAAATAAATCTAATCTCGGTGTTCTGGCCTTTGGGAAGACATTTAAAGATGGCTAGTTTAGGGACGACTGAAATAATAAATGCTTTAGAAGTAGAGGTCGCCCGATAGTGGATTTTAGATATACTGATTGCTTATTGTATTTGCAGATAATTGATCAATCAACTGATAGTTGTTTAATAAAATTGATACTGAATAAAAAAAGGACCTTCTCAGCCGCTCATCTCGGACACAACTCAAAAAAACTGTTCAAATTTGCTCTTACACTATGTATTTTCCTGCCCACTTGATTATTGTGTAAATGTTTTACACGTCTAGGTTGTACCACTACAGAATGTACAGGGGGGTGAATACATGCGCAAGCCATTAACTCGATACTCCACTGCTAGGTTCCTCCAGAAGACATGACCTACCTGACCCGCATCCACTACAAGGCCGAGTCGGACGGTGTGTGGGGCGAGCACGAGATCGACTACATCCTGTTCCTGCAGAGGGACGTGGAGCTGCAGCCCGACCCCAACGAGGTCAAAAGCCACCGCTACGTCTCGAAAGAAGAGCTGAAGGAGCTGCTGGAGCAGGCGGAGAGAGGCGAAGTGCAGATCACGCCGTGGTTCAGCCTCATCGCTAACACCTTCCTGTTCACCTGGTGGGACAACCTGCAAAACCTTAAACAGTTCACAGATCACCAGCGCATCCACCGCATGTAATCTGTATGATCTGAATGAAGTCCCGGGTTGAAGCGAAACTGCGTTCCTACTTATTCCTTAATTAAGAGAGTTTTTAAAATATTTCTCAAGCTGAAGATCTGTCACATTTTTGAGTATTTTATTTAGACGGTTGCTCTTTTTAAACAGTCAGATTATATATTTTATTTTATCAGCATTAATACTGAGGTTCGATATATAAATTGTACGTAAATGTACATTACTGTAAAATAAATTGTAGATAAATAAATGTATTGAATTCCTTTCTCTGTTGCTCGCTGTCATTTATCAGTCCTCACGCCGTGTTCGGATCGTGTCAAGACCAGAGTTTATGTCGTTCTCTTCACAGCAGCACAGACTCATGTAGGGTCCATTCAAATTGTACAAGATGGAAGTAATCGTGAGGTTTCCTCTCGCCATCAGAGGACGACGGATTCTCTCATCATTTCTGTTAAAGCGGTGCATTTTCAAGGCTTGTTTTCTTCACATTTATAATATAATCGTACCTCAAATAAATACATAAAACTTATAATTACAAACAAATGAATTATGAAAGAAACTGTGAAACACAGAACATACACGTAACAGCGCTCACAGTTTGAGTCACATGTGGCTAATCCTCAACCCTGACCAGAGACCTGCAAAAGGAGAAGCAGCTCCAGAACATGATGATGCTACCACCCCCGTGCTTCTCTGCAAAGTTCTCAGTAGGAGGAGTAGTAGGACGTTTTCGATCAAAACATTTTCAGGACTGAGAATCCAACATATCTGTGTGTTAAGGTTGAAAATATGCTTTGCATGGGTTGGAGGGAAAGATCTTCTGCAATACAGCTCTGACCTCAACCCTATTGAACATGAATATAACGCTGACTGCTCCTCAGGCCTCCTGACCTCATCAACATCAGTACCTGACTTTACTGACACCTTGTGTCTGAATGAGCACAAATCTCCACAAAATCCAGTGGAACATCATCTCAGAAGAATGGAGGTTATTATAATATGTAATGGGCACAACATTTTGAATGGGATGTTCAAAAAGAACAATCTTATGTTCAGGTGTCTACAACCTTATGTCAAGACTGTATTATTATTATTGATAAAAGAACAAGAATTTATATTTTCTCCAAACATTCAGCTGAAATACTTTGCTGTGCCTCTTTTTTAAGATCTTCACTAGTTGGAGGTTCCTTTCTTGTGATCCAGTTCATCCCAGAGCAGTTCAATAGGATTTAGATGCGATGACTGGGCAGGTCATTCCATGATAACTGTTTGCTCTCTAAATAACACTTCTGCTTCCACTCGTTGTCTTGTTGTATGGTGAAGTAAAAGCAGAAAAAAAAGTAGGTGATTCCAAACATTTTGTAGAAAATAATTGTAGAAAATAAAAGTAAACACTATGTCCACTAGATGGCAGCACATGCTATAAAATAAACCCCAAGTTAGCTGTTACAGCTGCAAGTCCACGTGGAAGATGAATGATTCAGATGACAAACATATGAATGATTCAGTTGGACATTAGTACTACAATCTAGTGTTTACTCAATAAACCATATAAACCAGATTAAATACTACAGAGCTTTTTGTCTTTTTTGTCTTGTTCTGTTTTGTTTAATAAATTCGCAATGCAGGCATTTGAAAGTGATTTGTCTTTTTTTTTTTTTTAAAGAGTCGGATCATTGAACCGACTTTATTAGGTGAGCCGGAAGAGCCGACTCAGTTTTATGAGTTTTATTTGTTTTGTTTGTTTGTGAACTCAATGCTGTCACAAGCAAAAAATTGATTTTATGTCACATTCCATTCATGCTGTAATCCAGAGGGCCTTCAACTGAGCAATTGAGGGTTAAAGGATTTGCTCCTGGTCGTGTCGGATCCTCGAACCGGCTCTTTTAGGTGAACCAATCAGGATGATCTGTCTCAGATTGATCAGAAAGTAAGTGTGAGAGAAAGATAAACATTATATAGACCTATAATTCATTATATAAATAATATACAAAAAAAAGTCATTCTGCACCAAATAATTTTGATTCACTGTTTAAAAGCGCCATCAAAATTCTAATTTTTACTCTCAAAGCGTCAAATTTCCTTGAAACCTTGAGAGAAACCAGACACAAAAAGAAACTCATCTTCATCTGGGTGTCAGTTTCATCATTGTTCCCTCACTGTTGTTTATTGATTAGCGCTTAAATGCAGGCCTGATCCATTATTGCAGACTGTTGATATTAATTGCAGTCTAAATCCATCCTCAAAGTTCTTGTGTACGTACTTCAGTTACTTCATGGATGTTCGAGTTGTTCATGTGAAACCATCCTTATCTCCACAGAGAGTCTCCAATTGAAAAGAAAATGTGCAAAGAGAAAGACATGATGTGCATTGTTTATGTCCTCCATTATATAAATCCTTAGTAATAGACAAAAAAATACACAAATATTATTGGTAAGCTGATGCATAATTTGTGGACGCGAGTGAAAGACATGATGGACATCATATAAACAGCTTGGACACCACTAGGAGACTAATGGCTCACTAATGCTTTTCTGATTCTACTGCCAGTAATCATCAAGCAGCTCTGCTTGATGATTACTGAAAGTTGCCATTTTTTGTATTTGTATCGCGATGCATAATTTTCAACATACTTGCATTGGTTAAAAATGTTTTATTTACATATAATTATTAGTAGATGTGCTACACTTTTATTATTTAGAAAGTGAAACAATTATTTGTGACAGATATATGATATGTAGATGGATTTCTCATCGCAACACTGTTTCTCGAGCTTGATCTCTCAGCACCGCTGCTGCTACGTGAACATGACGTATCACAACACTACAGAGACCGAGGCGTGTCCTGAGAGTCACATATAATACAGATTAACCTCATCAGAGCTCATCAGTATAACTAAACACAATAACGTGCATATCAAAACTACTATCAGTATATATATATATATATATATATATATATAGGGGTACTACACTGCATGTCATTGCTGTGTACATGTACAATGCAATGACTATAAATTTCCATCTATCTATCTATCTATCTATCTATCTATCTATCTATCTATCTATCTATCTATCTATCTATCTATCTATCTAAAGCATGACTGTAGTGTGTGAGTGGGGCAGGAAGAAGAAGCGCTGGACACTAATGTAATGATCGTTATATAAAGTCTTGATGGTCAGCAGCATCTCTAAGAAACGAGGCATATGGTCCATCTGGTGCATCCACGATTCATCTCACCGCGTGCACGGGGTCATGTTTTAGAATCACGAAACATTCCTCGGATTGCATTAGGAGCCTAGCAGACCACACTCCATAGATCTGTACACAACCACAGCATTCTCAAGAAAAAGAAGAAGCTTGAAGTTCTAAATGGATGCAAACAGTTGCTGCTGCTTTTGCTGTAGAGAGCTTCAATTATTCACGTTCAGCTGGGGGATGGGGAGAATCCGGGGAGGTTAGAAACATGCTGCAGTTTGTAACAATGCCACCAGGTGATGTGCTACAAGCCGAGGCTGCGTGAATGTTGCACAAGGGGAAAAAGGTGGGGATTAGTAGGCGTTCCTTAAGCTGTCTGTTGTACACGCTGTCTGAGATGCTACATTAAACCCGCTGTTCTTCAGAGGGAACCGTCTTCATCTCTTTATTTTATACTCCTGCTGCAGAGGAAATCTACAGACACCACTAGAAATCATTAGATAGTATTTTCGATGCTGTACACTGGTGTAGCTATTTATAAGGCTCATGAATGAAGCTCATATTGTTGAAGGCGTCAATATTAATGGTATCATTCTGACATGGTATGGTTTCTATAGCAACAGCTCATTCACTTTTTAATAAATAATAGTATTAGTGATGTTTTATTTATAAAAAAACGCTTTTCGTGCATTAAAATCATACCATTATATTACATTTACGGCAATTGGCAAAAGCCCTTATCCAAGGTGACTTACAATGATCTCATTTGTACGAGGGTGAAGGGCCTTGCTCAGGGACCTAGCAGTCATAGCTTAGGGGTGGTGGGATTTGAACTTACAACCTTCTGATTTGAAGGTTAACATCAACCCCTACCCCTACAGGAATTTTCATTTGAGCAAAATTGTATTACACCGCATCAAAAGACATTTCATACAATCGTGTGCCACCAGCTTTGAGATAGTTTGGAGAAAAAACACATAAGGCAGGAAAGGTCAGGTGTCTCTATACTTATGTTTATATAGTGTATTTACTGGACACCATTATGGACCATTAGGGCATCAGCATTCAGATTCTAATCCATTTCTATACTGGTTACTTTAGTATGACTTTCTGTACCTGATTCTCATTCACAGTAAAAACCCATTGTACAGGGTGGATCTAGGAGTGCGATCCTGGGGCATCTGCAATTGTTTGGACAGTTGCTATGAGTTATAATGGAGCAGTGGAGTGGTGCACAACGAGCATTCACGGTTTATAAGACTGGTGATTGTGCAAATTTTGGTGTCATTTCCAGTTAGGACCTCATGACCGTGTCCTGTCTGCTCCATGGATCCCATTTTTGTAACCCTTTATTTTTGAACGTGGTACTGGATTTTTAGAGTTTGCAGAGTTTGTGATGTTTTGCACCTTTGGTATGAGGTATATTTTAGTTTTACTGTAAAATCTGATCTTATGTGCTCTTATCACTCTGTTGAGTTCATGATCTTTTAAATATGTCGTTCGTTTACATTTTGATTATATGTGTTCCTAATTTAAGTTTCACTGTTGGTTTCGTTGGTGATGATGATGGTTCATGTTGAAAAGTACGACTCGTGAACTGAAGACGTGAATAATCTTCACCCGTATGGAGACTCTCTGTTCATTTATCAGTGCCAAGGGTTGCTACAACAGTGATGATGCATGTTGTGGAACAGAGCGGCGAGGGCTTCTCACGATGGCAGCGCAAACAGCTTTGATATTTTCTGGTGTGTGGGCCGTTCAAACATCACCTGGGGACTTCTTTTTAAAAGGCTGAACCCGTTTCACTTTTATAAAAGGTTTTAGAGTGAACGATTACTAAACGCCTGCTCTTTCTTTTTTATTCGTCACTTAGTGTTGTTATTGCACTTGCTCAGGTTTGGTTAATCTTGTGTTTTTTTTTCTTGTGGTTTTGTTTGTATGATTGCTCCACTCCACTCCTCTGGGAAGATGTTCCACTAGACCTTTGAGTGTTCAGCCACAAGGGTTTTAGTAAGCATCAGGTAATGATGTAGGTGAGGTGAGGAGGCCTGGGGTGCAGTCATCCCAAAAGTGTTTAGTAGGATTGAGGTTAGAGGTCTATAGCAGTAGATCTTCCACTCCAAACAATGTAAAGCATATGTTCATGGTGCTGGATTTACAATGGCAATGTCTTTGTGGAACAGGTTTGGGTCTTCTAGTTCAAGTAAAGGGAAAATTTCATGCTACAGCAACCAAAGACTCCTCTGGGCCCGTTTTTATTCTGAACGAATAAAAAGAACAAATTAATAGAAAAACTTCAGTCCATGACCTTCCCGGAGAATTTCTGCGTTGACCTTCTCCGCAGCCGCACTCACCGCCAACTGAGGGAAAGCAACCGGAACCGGGACGTAATCCTTAAAGGAGCCACAATTAAAACAACCACAAAAAAAATTCTTAACATGTAACTATAGAAACATGATATCTCAGAGAAAATTAATATTAAAAGAATCATTTTAAAATTGTAAAATAATGAAATAAATATAAAATAATTAATAACAAAAGAAGAGATTTTGAGTAAAATTATTATATTTATAACATCTGTTACAGTTCATTAGTGTATTAAAACCCTGACAACAATCAATCGCAATTCAATATTTTGATCGATTGACAGCCGTAATATATAAATATCATAGTTTTACCCCGTCATAAAAATATACATGAATATATGAAAATGTAATGGCATTATTAAAATCACGTTTCGAAGTTCCACATTTTTATAACTTCAAGATAATTGTATGTTGAATCTCTGACCTCCAGCAGTCCAGAGTTTCAGTTGATTAGTTTTTGCGGAAAAAGAAACGAATAAAGAGCGGTGAGGAAAAGGAGGTACCAAGCGTTCAGATGAGACGGCGTGGGTGTAGGAAAGTACAAAACTCGATAAATCGATAATACATCAGGCTAAAGCAGATTGGTATCTGTGTGTATGTGAGAAAGAGAGTTGAGGGTGTCACGCTTTTAATTTCCAGCATTCGCCACATGCTAACCTCCAGCTAAAACACTGGGTTATCTTTATCCTTTGAGATGCAGGATCAAGATTTCGAGAAGATACTTCCATAAATAATTACGCATATTGGACGGTTATATTTACTTTTCTGGCATTTTGCAGACGCTTTTATCCAGACCCTTTTTCAACAGATCCTTTTGCTATGGTCTTAAAATAAACTACAGCTAAAACAGCAGATATACTAAGAGTTCTAGAAATAACAAGAGGCTGCCTGGTGGTGCAGTGGGTTTGATCCTGAGCTCAATGTTCAATATGAAAAAAAAAGAAACATGGATGCCTTCATGTTGCCAACATGGATGTACTTAAGTACACTGTATGTATGTTAAGTAATCCATAGCTGATGCTGCTACAAACTGAGCTAGAAAGAAGAAATGTACATTGTTCAGCCAGTACAGCCATGTTGTTTCTGTCTGGATGGTGAAGGAACTGGTGGCTGAGTAAAAAGGTGCTCATAGATGTTCAGTAGGGTTGAGGTCAGAGATCTATAGCAGGCCACTCAAGATCTTCCACTCCAACCCATGTAAAGCATCTCTTCATGGATCTCGCTACATGCACAGGCATTGTCATGAACAGGTTTACAACCTTTACAATGTTACATTGCACACTTGAACACTTGATACATGCACACACGTCTATTTCTTGCAATTGCACTATAATAATGATGAACATTTCTTATTTATGTCTTGTGTTTTCAACCGTTTTCTTTATTTCTATAATTTACCTCACAGTCAGCCTGGAGAATTCACAGAGTAAGAATTTTGTTGTATGGTGTAACAGACTGTACATCCTCGAACCTTGAATCTTGAGCATACATTCATTTGCCATTCTGTTTTTTTTTTCCCACAGAGGAAGGAGTAGAACACATCTCGCAATACTGAGCAATAATTTCCACCTCCATGTCATTCAGGAGAGTTTCTGCCTGCCGAGAGGAGAGTAGTAAATCTGGGAGTAAAACAAAAACACACTCTCTAAATAACATAGAGCAGTCTTCTCTTCCTGTTCTTCTTATTCTTCTTCTTCATCATCTTTCAGCTTCTTCCATTAGGGGGTGCCATACCACCTGCATGTTCTCCCTCACCACATCCATAAACCTTCCTTCTTGGTCTTTCTCTTTTCCTCCTTCCTGGTGTCTACATCCTCAGAATTCTCCTACTGATATACCCCATGTCCCTTCTCTGCACATGTCCAAACCATCTCAATCTCACCTCCCTCACCTTGTCTCCAAAACATCCTACATGCGCTGTTCCTCTAATAAACTCATTTCTAATCCTGTCCATCGTCATCACTCCCATCTTCAGCTCTGCTTCCTCCAGCTCCAATTTCTGTCTTTTACTCAATGCCACTGTCTCTAATCCATACAACATCTCAGGTCTCACCACAGTCCTATAAACTTTCCCTTTCATTCTTTCAGATACTCTTCTATCACAAATCACTCCACTCTTCTCCACCCACTCCAACCAGCCTGCTCTTTTTTCTTCACTTCTCTAACACACTCTCCATTACTTTGCACTGTTGACCCCAGGTACCTGAACTCCTCCACCTTCTCCAGCTCTTCTCCCTGAAACCGCACCACTTCACTGCCCTCCCTCTCATTCACACACATGTACTCTGTCTTACTCCTACTGAGTTTCATTCCCCTTCTCTCCAGCACGTACCTCCAGGATCTTCTCAACCTGTTCCCTACTCTCACCACAAATCACAATATCATCCGCAAACATCATAGTCTAAAATAACACTAAGCAGAAATATGCCTATATAAAGACTGATAAAAATAGTCTCTTTCTTAAGCTCTGTGCACACGCATACTGACTCACACCAAGAAAACTCACCAGAGACCGCTCATTTTTAACAAGATCTGGCAACTTGGTGACAAAGCAGAGAAAAGTTGAACTTTGGAATGACGGTGATGTGACTATGAATGTAACTGAAGACATTAGCGTGTCTGCTAATTTGTTTTTAAAGCAAGTTGCAATATTTAGCAATAAAAGTTATATGGCAACCAGTACTAAGTGATTTCATAGTGATTCGCATTGGTAAATCGGCATAAAATTAACGATGTTATGCATCAATTTGAACATATTTGCATTTGTAACAAAACTATTTATTTATATCAGTAGATATAATGTAGATGTGCAATACTTTTATTATTTACAAAATGACCAATAATCTGTGACCAGTATTTTACATGTAGATTGTTTCTTGAGCACGTTCTCTCAGCACCGCTGCTGCTATGTGAATATGACGTATAACACTGAGAGTCACATAGAACACAGATTGACATGGCAGAGGTAGAGCTGCATCTTCCTGGAGACAGAACAGGAAAAGAACGTCTGGTTTTATTTCATCTTCTTTTTTTTTCCTTAGTTTTTTTGCACCACAGGCTTGTTTGTGAAAGGGCCATGTGTTAGAAGTCCCAAGTCATTAAAAGAAAATTTATGATTTGCTGTCTGTCCGAACCAAAGAAATAAAAGTGAACTATTTCTACCATTAAATTGAATAACATCATATTTTTTCCATGGCATCGTACTGGTGAATTGTATCGCATTGCACGGGAAGCTGCTTATAAAGAATTATACATGAAATGTGTACTGATTCAGCCACAAGAGCGTTCTTAAAGTCAGATAGTGATATAGGTGAGGTGAGGAGGCCTGGGGTGCAGTCAGCATACATATTCATCATGTTCATTAGAGTTGAGGTGGTCAGAGATCTATATTGGGAGATCTTCCAATCCAATCCATCCCATGCAAAGCATATCTTCATGAAACTGACTTTGTGCACAGGAGGCAGTGCCTTGCTGGAACAGGTTTGGGTCTCCTAATTTAAATTGAATGCGACCACATCCAAAGAAATCCTCGACAATTATGTGCCTTCAACTTTGTGGTAACAGTTTGGGGATGAACCACATTTGGCTGGAAAAGTCAAACAAAACAGGTCAATATAACACTAGGCAAAAACAATAGAAGCAGCTTGGTATCGTCAGAGGTCTAAAGGAAAGAAATGAGTGTAGACTTCACAACATCATGAATAAACATTTTTATTGTGGGTGTGTGTCAAATAAAACACAGGCAATGTGGTGAATAAGAGCACTCTAGAAAGAAGTTAATAGAGTCCATGGTGGCCATGTTTAAAGGCTGTAGTGTTTGCTGGGAATTAGAGTCGACAGATTTGCTGAGACCTGACAGTTTCCTAAATCAGCTATGAGAACCTGTACACTTGCTGCCTGGGATATCCCATGACAAGCGCCACTGTAACACGATAATGTTGAGGAGGCCTGGAGTACAAACAGTGTTCCAGTTTATTCCAAATGTATTCATTAGGGTTGATATCAGAGCTCTATAGCAGGCCACTCATGTTGTTTCCCTCCAACCAATGTAAAGCACATCTTCTCGCTTTGTGCACAGGGGCATTGCCACGCTGGAAGAGGTTTGGGTTTCCAAGTTCAAGTGAATGCAACATTGTATTATACCGCATCCAAAGAAATCCTATACAACCGTGTGCCAATTTGTGATGACAGTTTGGAGAAGAACCCAATAATTGGAATGGACAAGTGTCCCAATAATTTTTTATATAATGAAATCACAGCATTTTTCACTAGAAACAGAAGCAAGGGGAACGCCATTGCACTAAGATCTGCGTGTTCGGCTTTAAATGTGCATTAAGTACACAAAGAATATGTCCTGATGTGTCTTGAGCGAATGCAAATAGGGCTGTGTTTTGTTTGCCGGCCATGTTGAAGGGAAGGCAGGGAGTCATGCAGTTGATCCTCTACAGGCGATAGAAAGAAGAGACGAATGAGGAAAACAAACAGACGAGCGACAGAGATAAGCAGTGAGTCATTCCTGATGAGCTTTGATGCTGAAAGCGTGTGACGTTTTTTAGGGGGGTTCGATGTGCATTGCAGCGACATGAATAAAAAGTAATTACAGTCTAGTGCTCATGAGAAGAAGAGACAGGCTTTAAACAAGCGCTGTGCTGCTTCATATCGAGCATAAGATGCTCCATTCTTCACTCACATGTGCACTACTGTACATTTCACCCATATTTATAATTTATGTATATTCTGCATCATACATGCATTCATACTTATACATAAATATATCATGTCATTTGAGTATATTATCATCTATATTATGATCTTCATCATCTTTGGACAGTATATTGTATATTACTATATATACAATATATCCCCTATATTGGGGAGGAACCACATATGGCTTGGAAAAGTCAGGGGTCCCATAACTTTTTGTCCACAAAATCTTTTCCTATTTTTTTTCCTATTATTGTTTACTATTTATCTACAGTGGGGGAAATCATTATTTGATCCCCTGCTGATTTGGTAAATTTACCCCTTACAAAGAAATTAACAGTCAAGAATTCTTATAGTGGGTTTATTTTAACAAAAAGAGAGAGAACATAAAAAAAAGAAAAATTATATCATATATAAATTAAATCAACCTCTTCCATTCAAACCTCTCCACCACCGTAAACAAGACCAAAGAGCTGTCAAAGGACATCAGGGACAAGATTGTAGACCTGCACAAGTCTGGAATGGGCGACAAGAACATCAGTACAAAGCTTGGTGAGAAAGAGACCACTGTTGGTGTGATAAATCGAGAATGGAAGAAATACAAGATAAGTCAATCGCCCTCGCTCTGGAGCTCCATGCAAGATCTCACCTCAGGAGTAAGAATGATTCTGAGAAAGGTGAGGGATCAGCCCAGATTTACACTGAAGGAGCTTGTTAATGAGGAGCAGTCACCGAAAGTACCATTGGTAACACACCAAGGTCCCTCTGCTCAAGAATGCACATGAGCAGACCTATCTGAAGTTTGCTAATGAAGACCTGAATGACTCAGAAAAGGCTTGGGAGAACGTGTTTGAGACCAGAATTTAACTCTTTTTATTACAACTCAACAGGAAGACTTCACCACTTAAATAAGGCCATGCACTGTGGAATCTTGGATGAGAACCTTCTGGCCTCAGCCAGCACACTCTAAATTAGTGGTGAATGGTCTTCCAGCATGATAATGACCGAAAACGGCCCAGTCAACACTCTGATGGTCTGGTAGTACATTCCAGACTTGTGCAGGTCCACAGTCTTGTCCCTGAAGTCCTTTGACAGCTCCTCGGTCTTGCTCATGGTGGTCGAGAGGTTTGAATAGAAGATGTTGATTCTGTGACTGGTGTCTTTTATACACAATGAGATGATATTAGGAGCACTTTCTTACAGGAACACGACTAATTTAGGTGCATGGGAGTCAGAATTCTTGCTAATTTGGTATGGGATTAAATACTTATTTCACTCGATTAAATACAAATTAATTTATAATCTTTCTTTAATGTTTGTTTATGGATTTTTTTCATATTCTCTCTCTCTCTGTTAAAATAAACTCACCATAAGAATTATTGACTGTTCATTTCTTTGTAAGGGGGTAAATTTACCAAATCAGCAGGGGATCAAATAATTATTTCCCTCACTGTATATACATGTTATAGAAGTAGAGAAAAGAGAGCAGGCAGGGTGGAGTGGGTGGAGAAGAGTGATAGCAGGAGTGATTTGTGATAGAAGAGTATCTGTAAGAGTGAAAGGGAAAGTTTATAGGACTGTGGTGAGACCTGAGATGTTGTATGGATTAGAGACAGTGGCATTGAGAAAAAGACAGGAGGTGGAGCTGGAGGTAGCAGAGCTGAAGATGTTGAGGTTTTTGTTGGGAGGGACGACGAAGGACAGGATTATAAATGAGTTCATTAGAGGTACTGTGCAGGTGTAGGACTTTTTTTATTTATTTTGATTGTGATCACATAATTTTTTTAAAGGAAGATGTAGAAGAAAGTGTGGTATGGAGATGGATGATCCGCTGTGGAGACCTAATGGGAGCAGCTAAAACAGGAAGAAGAATTATTATCTATAGACATGCATCAGCTCTACCTACAGATTTATCATATACACTCACCATCCATTAGAAAAGAGGAGAAAGGTGTGATCTCTGTGGCTTTAACTGTGGCATGGTGTATGGCAGCAGGCAGGCTGAGCAAAGTATTGAAGAAACTGCTACATTTTCAGTACTGAATTAAAGAGAACAAGCTGTAGAGTTTACACAGGACGGTATAAAAAAACATCCTGTCTGTAAAGGATCTGCAGACTTAAACACCTTGTTGCTGAGAGAGATCAGAGGAGAGAATGATCAGACTGGCCTGAGCTGCCAGAAAGTAACCCAAATAATCACTCAACATCCATGGTAAAATGAAAAGCGTCTCAGAACACAAAATACATCAAACCTTGAGATAAAGTAAATACAACATCAGAAGGTCACATCATTTCAATTCAAATCAATTGATTTTTATTTTTATTGCGCTTTCAACAATGAACATTGTCATAAAGCAGCTTTACACAGATAATGTGTTGATAAAGAATAAATAAGATGTTCTTATAAGTGCAAGTTTGTCCCTGATGAGTGAGCCAGTGGCGACTGTGGTGAAGGAAAAACTCCCTGAGATGGCATAAAGAAGAAACCTTGAGAGGAACCAGACTCAAGAGGGAACCCGTCCTCATCTGGGTGGCACCAAATGTCTATTTATTACAGCTAAACGATGTTAAGGTGTGCGATGATGGTGATCAGATGCAAACTGTATTCCTGAGTCAATGTAGCAGACTGTTGACATTAACTACAGTCCAAATCCAAATCCTGTTCTTACTCTGTAATTTCATGTATCTCCAAGTCATCCTCAGCTTCATAGAGTGGCCCCTAATAGAAGAAAACACCATCCAGAAGCAGGCCAGGACTCAATCAATAATGTATTACAATAAATGGACAATTGGTGACAGCCAGATGAAGATGGGTTGCCTTTGAATCTCAAGGTTCCTTCCTCACGCCATCTCAAGACGTTTTGTAAACTGCCTCATCCTAAAAGGTGATTTCTTTATCTTCAGACAGACAGACAGACAGACAGACAGACAGACAGACAGACAGACAGATAGATAGATAGATAGATAGATAGATAGATAGATAGATAGATAGATAGATAGATCCTCTATCAAATGATCTATCCTTCTAACTGCCTCTTATCCTTCAGTGTTACCTGTTGTAGATTTTACTAAGTTGATTAAGATGGTAAAATATACTCTGCCCTATTAGAGAGCCCAAACAGTTTTCTTCTCTCAGACGGCCGCTCGTGGAAGGCAGTGTCAATAACCAGATGAGACCGAGAGCACGTATCTTGTGCTCCTACTATTAATTATTTCAGTTCCTCCAGTCACTTTGTAATTGACGTGCTCCTGACGTTCTCCGGTCAGGTCTCTGTTTAACTTTGTACACTCACAGCACTTTAAACAGTATCACTTTTACTCTGATACTGACTTATTGTTCTGGGAGCGTTCCAAGGTCGGTGATGATGCTCCGAGACTGGCATTAAACACTCCAGTGTGCAGTGATGCGAACCTCCACATCCAATTATCTTACTTATAAGAAGTAACGGCTAATAAACTGATATTGTACATGCTGTTCTGTCTGTTTACTTCTACAAAATAAATCTGCTGCCTACTCGACTGTTTTAAAGGATACGCCACCGGATACTGTGTCTTCACACACACACACACACACACACACACACACACACACACACACACACACACACACACACACACACATACACACACACACTTTTTCATGGAAAGCTCTGCAAGACCATGACAGTGCCAAGCTCACCTTCTGAGAAAACCATTGCCAAACAGGAGCATGATTTCTTTTTTACACCACAGATGGCGCAAACCGACGTCACATCTGATGGCTTTTTTCCCCTAACTAGGTCAGATGAGTCATTTTCTTTAACTCTGAAGTAACAAAAATTAACATATTGTAACATAACATAAAGCCCTCCTGGTGTGAAAATGAAGACCAGACTTGGGGGCTGCTTCCAAATAAATCATATGTTTAATGAAGTTTACTTTAAAAATCTTTTATATTTTTAGCCAGAACAAAAACCTTCAGCTCCCAGACTCACTAATGAGGAGGAAGAGAGATAAATATAGAGGTATAGGGAAAGAGATCGAGGAGGGGCGGCAGTAAAAAAGGGAGAGAGAGAGGGAGACAGGGAAAAACAGACAAAGAGGAAAATGCTGTAGATGAATGGATGGATAAATATAAACAAATGTAAATGACATTATAAAAATGATTAAGGACAAAATGACATACAGACAGAGAAATAGATAGTTAAAGGGCTAGACAGATGTGATGGATGGAAAGAAATACGGGAAAGGTGATTGATAGATAGATAGATAGATAGATAGATAGATAGATAATCATATTTTATAATTTCCTATTTATACAGTAATTACTAGTAGAAATCGACAATGGAAATTAATTAGTAATTAAATCTGCTACGTTTCAACACTCTCTCTCTCTCTCTCTCTCTCTCTCTCTCTCTCTCTCTCTCTCTCTCTCATTTTTTCTAGTTATGTGTTCAGAATTATAGCATCAGAGTAGCAACTGCAGTAATACTTTAATGCCATCATTACCTCTGAGCTTTATTACTCGTAAAAAACAATTAACAGGCCATTTCTGTCTAACACACACACACACACACACACACACACACACACACACACACACACACACACACCAAATTTATTTATTCAGACAAACTCTGTAATTAAAAGGAAGAAAAGTCTGTATCCTCCAGGTAAGTATAATACAGACACACACTCACCTCAACAAATCCGAGTAGCATCACTTGTTTCAGAGTAGTAAAGTGTGAATCAGATGTGTGCTTATATCAGACTCACACGTAATGTGTGCTCATGAAACAAGTGATTCGTTTCTGGTGTCTGGTGCTTCCTTCCACACATGGCATTAACATGTGTTCTGTGTCACCTGATTGGAAAAATGTCCACTGTTAAAACAAATTAAACCAAATTAAATTGAGATTCTAGCATTATCGATAAATTCCTATAATTTAATCCCTAATGAGTAATCCAGTGGTGTCAATGTCAAGGAAAAACTCCCTGAGATGATATGAGGAAAAAACCTTGAGAGGAACCGTACTCAAAAAAGAGAACCTGTCCTCATCTGGGTGTCATTGGATGTCCATTCATTACAGTTCCATCATTATCAAGGTTAATTTATACATTTATAGAATACATAGTCGCAATTTATTTAGTTATTTCTCTGTGTAACCCGATTGTAAATATAAAGTACTATGATGCATTACAATATGATCACTCAAGGCATCTTCAGAGGTGATCTGAGACACGAATGGTCAAATAACATTGGTAACAATTCAATTCAATTCAATTCATTTTTATTTGTTTAGCGCTTTTAACAATGAACATTGTCTCGAAGCAGCTTTACACAGATAATGTGGGGATTAAAAGTGAATATGTTCTATATAAGTGTAAGTTTGTCCCTGATGAGTGAGCCGGTGGAGACTGTGGTGAAGGAGAAACTCCCCAAGATGGCATAAGGTAGAAACCTTGAGAGGAACCAGACTCAAGAGGGAACCTCATCCTCATCTGGGTTGCACCGAATGTCCATTTGTAGCAGATATACGATGTTGCGGGTTTCAGTGATGATGATCACTGATTGATGAAGCATTTAAATGTTTACTGGCCAGCAAAGAAAAACAACTAATTAACAAATCAAGTCAAGTTTATTTCTATAGCACTTTTCACTACAGACATTGTCTCAAAGCTGCTTTACAGAATTTTAACAGTTAAGGTGAACGGTGTGTATTTGTCCCTGATGAGTAGCCATGGCAACAGCATCCTTTCTCTTTGCTGGAAAATACAAAAGTGCAGAAATTGAAATTGCTGGACACAGCTAGACTAATGGATGAATGTAATTGCTTGTGGCATTATTGCCATCAAAACATTCATCATTAATTTCATCATCTCAGCTCCTGCGCATTAACACACCACATGATGTAAATTGTAAATTCAGCTCAGTTTGGTTTTATTTGTATAGAGCTTTTAATAATGAAGATTGAGAGCTCCTGTAATGAATTCGCTTTTGAGGATGAGGGGTTCCCTTTTTGAGTCTGGTTCCTCCCAAGGTTCCTCTACTATCTCAGAAAGTTTTTACTCTTCCTTTACTTCATGGTTGCCACAGATACCATAAACAAACTATATACTTATAAGGAACAAACTTATAAGCACTAAACTTGGACATTCCAACGTTATAACCTCTATCACTCTAAAACTACTTTGGGACAATTTCCATTGGTTAAACGCTATGAATAAAACTGGATTGAACTGAATTTCCTGAATTAACATCAATAATTAGTCTCTATAAGTTCATCTCTAGTGAGTGCGAAAGTGGCAACCATGAAGGAAAGAAAGAGTAAAAAATTCCTGAGAAGGTAGAGGAAGAAACCTTGAGAGGAACAAGACTCAAAAAGGGAAGCCATCATCCTCAACAAAGAATGTACAGTATATTCTTTACAATTCCATCATTGTTACATTACAGTCCAAATCCATCCTCATTGTTCTTGAGGTTAAGCCTCCTCAGAAATCTCATGGCTCTTCAGCAACCTTATGGAGCTGTGATTGAATTGAACCACTCTGGCAAATGATGAGGTGCTGAAAGATTTAAATGTTTGAGACTGCCTGTACAGGCATGTGAGACATTCACATGCATGAAAACAAAATGCATTAACAATGAGGTAATGAAGTAAAATGCACAAATCATGCTGTTTCTGGGTTTCTTTAATTCAATTTTATTAAAATTCATTATTTCCATCTCTATTTTATTTGTTTTTATTTCACTGAAATAATTTTACAATGATTTTTTTAATGTAGCTGTATGGTTTTATTCCTGAACTCAATTTTTATAATTTTTATTATATTACATTTTTTAATTGCAGTTTATTTCACATACTAGTCATTAATAAAGTTTCACTGCATGTGATTCTGTGTATGGTTATGAATGTGTGATCCAGTTTCCTGCATGTTCCTCTGCCCATGCTTTTATTAGGTGACCTTGCAGCCACTTCTCATACATTATATGCAAAATACATGCTGTCCAGAAAGTCAGGAAATAACGACGTTAAAACTATGTATATATTTACAAAATACATGTTCGCCTTTATGCTTTACGCATCGTCATAGCAGCCACCAGAGAGTTTGCTGAACTCATGTTCACCATCATTACAAGTTTAATATTTTTGTGTCCAGAGAGACAGAGGGATGAGAGCGCGAAGACAATTTGCATTTTACAGGAACATCTTACTGCAGCTCCTCATCTGTCATAGTGATAATATCCAAGCACTGCTTTGCTTCTTCTCTTCTCAGGCACAGGAATGTCTCATTTTCAAGTCATCTTATATGATCTTTCACTCATGTTCAATCCTCTTGCCATGTTGAGTTTCTACTTCAGAATCAATCCATTTTATTGGACAGGTATCGTACGAGGAATTTGTTCCTGGTGTACAGAAAACCAACAGTACACATTTACATTAAAGGCATTTGACAGATGCCCTTTTCCAAAGGTGGTATCTTTATGGTTAAGGCACTGGACTTTGCATCCAAAGATCAAGAGTTTAAATCCCAGCCACACCAAGCTGCCACTCATGGCCCCCTTAGCAAGACCCTTAACCCCATAACTGTATGAATGAGATAAATGTAAGTTGCTCTGGATAAGGGTGTCTACCAAATGCCATAAATGTAAATTGGCTAAAGAGCCTTTCTCTGCTTGGTATGACTATGATTTGAACTCATAACCTTCAGATATAAAAAAGTAAAAAAAATGTTTACCCAGAATTGTCTAATCTTTTCCACCAAGGGGTCAGTATGGGTGCAGGTTTCATTCCAATGAATGAAATGATGGTTTCTAATAAAACCTTCATCCACCCAAAAAGATTGGATACCCTGCCTTACTAAGCTACTACCTCCCTCATTTAACATACAGGTACCGCACAGTAATGCTGGACTGAACAAGACAGATGAATACAGACATGATTACATACAGTGGGGGAAATAAATATTTGATCCCCTGTTGATTCTGTGAGTTTACCCCCATTACAAAGAAAGGAACAGTCTAGAATTTTTATGGTAGGTTTATTTTACCATAGACAGAAACAGAATCTAAAAGAAAAAATCCATTAAATAACCATAAAAGGTCATAAATTAATTTTATATTTGATCAAGTGAAATAAGTATATAATCCCTTACCAAATGAGCAAGAATTCTGACCCTCCCAGACCCAAATTAATACAATTGTATAATAATATATTACAAGGGTATGATATTGCGGGACATATACTAACATGAATTGCACACTGTACAGTGTCCATAGCTATTACATAACAACAAGGATGCCTAATAATCGACATTTCTCTTACCATGAGGTTGCTGAGGAAGGTAATATTTGAAGAATTTGGATTGTGATTGGGGTGGATGGTGTGCTAAAGCATCTTGGGGCTACAATGGTGATGGCCATAAACAGCACTGACTCTATTCTATTTGTTTTGATTTGTAGAGTGCTTTTAACAATGTCATAATTCAGCTTTACAGCTTTGCATTTATAATTACAGTGGTAATAAAGTTGTATAAAATATGTGTATAAGTTTATTGCCTATAAGTTTATTCTGTAAAATCGTACGTTTATCCCTAACGAGTGATCCAGTGCCATCTGTGGCAAGTAAGAAGTCCCTGAGATTTTATGAGGAAGAAACTTTAAGAGGAACCAGTCTCAAAAGGGAACCTATAATCATCCTCAACTCCAACTGCTAATTCCATCATTGTTCAGGAATGTTCTTGAGTTGTTTACTAACTTAATGGATCTATAGGCTGATAAAGTGGAACCATCTCCAGCTGTACAGTGCATCTCCAATTGAAGAGAACCCCATCCTGAGGTACAGCATCAGGATGAATCACTGGACATGGAAGTTCTAAGTGTCCATCCGCTATCTAGTTGAAGTTATAAGGTATAAGCACAGCTCCATGAGGTTGCTGTGGAGGGTTGAACTCAAGAATCATGAGGATGGATTTCATTCTGTAATTCATGAAAACATTTTTAGTTGATAATGATGGAATTGTAATGAATGGGCATTGGATGTTAACTCTATTTCCTCTTAATGTTTCTAATAGCCTATAGTTTTTCCTTCCCACCATAGCCACTAGTCCTCTCATTAACTACGGTACTAATTTATTGCATCAAAATTGATGCTTTTAATCTATTTATTTTTGTAAAGCTGCTTGGGGACAACGTCTATTGTAGGAAGCGTTACACAAATAAAACTGAATTGAACTAAAGTTTAATGAAATATCAATGTGGAAGGAAATTGCTTTGTTTCCTTCCCTGGTCATTACCACATTTTCATTTATGTCTTTATTATATCCTGTGTAATGAAAATAATGAGACTGTAAGATATTTTTTCCTACATTGTATCTTGTGTGTGTGTGTGTGTGTGTGTGTGTGTGTAATCGAATACTTTCCCCCAGGCTAAAGGTCATAGCGCACTATTTTATAATGTGAAATTACTTTTAAAGGCCTGCAGGCTCTGTTTAGTCGAACAGATGTCTCTTCTTTGTAACAGCATTAGCCCCGAATGCTGATATGGTCAGCGCATCGTATGCCTCCTGTAGCTGGAACTACAGCTAACTCGCATCAGATTACCTGTCTGGCCAACACCATTGGACTCGTCACCATGGAAACTCTTGTAAACATGCTCACAGCTGCCAAATGGGGTCTTCCATCCATTTCTGTGCTTCATTGGGGATGTTTCTGCTCTGTTTGTTGGTCAGAATGGAGAATGGGTAGCTCATCGGGTAAGATGTTAGACTTCTGATCAAAAGGTCTGATCGCGAGTTTAAATCTCACCACCAATGAGCTACTACTTCCCCAAGAAAGGTGCTTTATACTTGTTGTGTGTTCTTTATAGCACAGTAAAATTCCTTCTTTGTTTGTCCCAGTGAGCGATGATAGGAGCTGGGGTTAGCCTTGATAGAGCACCCCTGAAGCAATGAGGATTTAGGGCCTTGCTTAGGGGCCCAAGACCTGGATAAGGGCATCTGTAAATAATGACGGTAGAACTTTAATTTCAACTGTGCCAATCTGAGGTCTAGTTATAGCTAAGTAGCATCAATTGAGAGAAATCTGCTCACACTCTCATACATTCCCACTGCTTGACTCTCACTATGTAAGTGCTCACACTCTGTTGACCATCTGAAAACAGTACTGATGAGGGCAGTGATGAGGATAAAACAATCACAGCTTAGTTCAAACACTTTTATTCTTGGACACTTCAAAGGAAATAAAGGGGCAAGCCTGATGTTTGATGGATGTGAACTCGCAGAAGAAGGCGGTCATTTAGCACAGCAATCAATGCTACTAAAAGCAAAGAATTTCTGAACATCTTAATTAGATTTTGAATTTTTCCCATTTTATTTAGCTGATTGATTGTGATTAGTTTTTTACCTAATTTATTTTTTTCCATTTGATTTTTTCAATTTATTTGTGTATATTTGACTTTTTTATTTTTGTTCCTTGTATGAGTTTCCACCATTTTGTTTCCCACACAATTTTAATTTCGCTCGAATTTTTTCCCCATATCCCTTTTTTAAAACCGATTTGCTAATTTCCAATTATTTTAAATTTAATGTTTAATTGTGGTAAACAAAAATTTCCACTTAATCTGTTTGTTTCATATGATTTTTCACTAAATGTTTTATTTTTACACAATTGTATTCCACTCGATTTTTTTCATATGACTTCATTTCTATTTATATTCCTATTTTTTTTAACCTGATTTGCTTATTTACCTATGATTTTTCATTGAAAGTTTTATTGGGATATATTTTTTTTAATCAGTTTTTATTTCATATGATTTTACACACAAGTTCACACACAAGTGCTGGTTCAGGATATAACAAGGTCAAATTCATTTTTTTCACGATAGAAATATTTCTATATCTCTCTAGATTTTTTTCTATTGCAGTTTATCTCGCCAGAGATCTCATTATGTTCTCCCAAATCTGCACAATGCTCCCTTCTCTGGGTCATATACCCGATGAAAAACACTGATTCTTGAATACAAATATAAACTCAGACCATCTCCTATCTACCTGAAGGCACTTCTCACACCCCGTTCAGCACCACAATCTCTTTCAAGTCTCTGTCATAGCTTGACTCGACCCCCCGCTGCTCGAGAAACAAGAAAGACATTGATTAACATAATTCTCTGTCGTTGTGCTAAGGAGGTGAATGAACTTCCTCTGGCTGTCTTTAAAACAAGCCTTCAGGTGAAATTACCTTTAACTGGTTTCAGCTTAAACACACACTATGGTAAAAAGACACCTGCCATTTTCAGCTATTTGTGGTTCTTCTTCAAAATGTTACCACAAAGTTGGAGGTGCACAATTGTCTTTGGATGCAGTGCATGAATTTTTTTCCGTCACTAAACCAGAAGACCCAAATCTGTTCCAAACAATGCCCTTGCACACAAAGTGAACTCTAGAAAAAGATATGCTGGAAACAGGTTGGAGTGGAAGAACATAAGTAGAGCTCTGACGTCAACCCAATTGGGATGAATGTGACTGCACCCCAGGCCTCCTCACCTCAGCTACATCACTACCTGACTTCACTAATACCCCTGTTATTGAATGAGCAAAATCTACACAATCACACTCTAAAATCTAGTGGAACATCTTCCCAGAAGAGTGGAGGTTCTTATAATAGCAAATGTGGACTGGGAAGCACAATCTTTTTCTCAGGTGTTTGGTGCTGGATGAGGATATCTGCAGATGCTCTAAATGTAAATGTGCAGACACACAACTAGAGAATAAAGAAGAATGAACAACCACAGGTATACAAACACTCCTATATTAAGCCAGTCATTTCTGTTTGGGATTTGTGACACATTAAAAGAGCTGAGAACATTTTGAAAGAGAGATGGTTTTATATATTATATGAAATCATGAATATTTTTCATTAAAGCAATAATGTGTATTTTCTCTTTAATCTGCTTTTGGCATTGCACACAAGGATCCAAATAAATAAACATTGGTGTTCGGGGAAACAACAAAAAAAAAAAATCAGTCTCAAAGCGATCATAGTTAACAAAATGTATTACAAATCATAAAAACATTATTTTCCTACAAACAAAAAGCAAAGTACAATAATTTTGCACAATTTTATGTAGAATTGCACAAATGTTATACCTGATTTATCAGTCTGGGTTTTTTTTTCACTTTAATTTTTATAGTCAGGTTAAGTGATTTCTCTCTCTCTCTCTCTCTCTCTCTATATATATATATATATATAAATTAAAGTGGAAAAACCACATACCAATACCAATATATATATATATATATTGAAGTTTTATCTAATCTTATTTTACCTTGATTTACAAAAAAAGACACCATCAGAGATTCCTTCTATCCCAGTTACAATCTCACTGATGCTGTACTGTTTTTACTGCCAGGTAACTATCATGCAGTTCTGACCTCATTACCTCGATATATAACTAAATACAATTGAAGATTCATAGCATATCCTAGATTCTGTTTTTTTTTTTTTTAAATGAGTATACACTCTCTGTATATATTATGTATATATTAGTATGTATATGTATCTGGTAACTCAGTGATTAAAGCTCTGGGTTACTGATTGTAAGGTTGGGAGTTCAAGTTCCGGTATTGCCAAGCTGACACTCTTGAGCAAGGCCATTAACCATCTATACTCCTAGAGCCCTGGATCATCTCTGACCCCAACAAAATCACTGGGATATGTGACAAAAGAATTTGTCTGTGCTGTAATGTTCACTTGTGTCACTATTGAAGTCACGTACTGATGTAGGTGAGGTGAGGAGGCCTGGAGTTAATGTCAAAGTTTATGAGGAAAGCTTCCTTCAGGAGTAAATTATGCCTAATCAGGTTTGTTTGTGATCAGATTACATTACTATTGACTGGTTGATATTAAAATCAGGATAGGTAGTGAACCAGATTGCAAAGATGAAGTCAAAGTGTTTATCACAAGCTGTCTACAAAGTTCAGTCAATAAAATAAAACAAAATAAAAAGGCAAAATCCACAATGTAAAAATATCTCCTCAGTGAAGTAAACAAAGAGAAAAAAAACAAAGTTTTAAATCACTCAACAGGCAAGAACAAGTGTTGAGAGGATGGCCTTCACACCACTAAACACCCAGCAACACAAAAAACAAACAGACGCCTTACATGTACACAAGGAAATGAAACACAGGTGACAGCAATAACACTAGTAACAGGCAGAGGGAAAACAGCATTAAGGAACAATGAGGACAATAAATGGTTAGCTTTGCTAATTTAATCAGCAAAGCTAATTCAAAGCTTAGCATTTAAATCAAACTATTTTTATGCTGATTAGTGAATTTTTTTATGTTTTACATTTAGAAGCGATACATAGCTTCTACAATTATTCCTCAAATCTATTCATCTCCTTGTCAGGTAATACAAGCAGCAGCGAATGAAGAAACAATAGCATCACCTAAACATGAAGCAAGGAAACGCCTAAACATGCAGGACGAGGCTTTAATACGTTTGCTAATCTGTGATAACAAGAAGCAGGTGTGAGTTGTCAGCAACATGTGACTAGGTCATGTGATGTGTGTTCACACTTTAAAGGCCATGAAGGAAATTTCCACCATACGAATAACACAAGTGCTCTCCCATGCTGCTTGTGCTGGACATGTTCAATTTCACCTCATTAGCTTTGTGGAATTTGACATTTGCTCAGTAAAGATGAAGGACCTATTCACGGATTAAGCTCAAACACCTTCCAAGAGCTGACAGAATTACAATCAGACATTCCTAGAACAACGCACGAATCAATTGTGCAATCTATCCTGGTGATTTTACTACCCAGTCTGTGTTTCCCTCACTGCCTTTACACATGATGTGACTTTAATCCACCATTTTACACACCTCGTCTTTCTTGTTACTTGTGCTTGCCAGCGCTAAAATCAATAAGCTCAGGCTTGATTCGTCCATAAAACAGACACTGAGAAATTACAACGCTCTCCTTTGCCCTTTACAATCCCTTTTTCTTTCGTCTTTTCTGGAGTAGGAAAAAACACATTGAGAGGGAGAGAGATGGGTAATCAGTCTCCATGGTGCTGATAATGACTGTGAGCATTCTCTAGATGGATGTCTACTGCAATCAATGTTATATAGACTCATTGCTCTGTGATGGCTGTGAAGCTCAACTGAAAAGCTGCTATTAAACATACACACACACACACACACACACACACACACACACACACACACACACACACACACACACACACACATCAATATCTCAATAGCTTCCACTCCAAACTACATCTTCATTAAGATTCTCAGATATACAGTATAAAATATTAAGATAAGGAGCAGTATTAAGTCTCAGTCTGCCATTTTGAATTGACCTCTTAAAGTTCAGATAAGTTCTTTTTCTTTTATATGGAGATAAAAAGAGATGTGGATCAGAGGAGATGGCATCTATATCAGAGACAGCGCTTGTCATCAGAGATGAATTTTATATGAATAAACCCTGTGGCCTAAAAAAGATACTTCTGTTCTCATAGGCTTCTATTCAGGAAAACTGATTTCTGGTTATTCAAAGCTGGAACATGCAAAGAAAATATTTTCACTTAACTGTAGATGTAGATTAGGTAATATTGCCAAGTCTGAATCCTCTAAATCGTCTAAAAGGTGACAGTGTAAACTGTACATGGGTAGCTCCTGTCAGTTTAATCACCATTCTGGTGTAATTGAATGTGCTGATGATAAACATTAACCATAGTAACATACAGTTACAGTTTCTGAGAGAAGACAAAAAATGTGTGTATATATATATATATAAAATTTTACAAAATATTATGGAGAAAATAAATTGATTTGGTCCCGGACATACTTAAAAATACATTATGAAGAAAAGCTAGACATCGTGAGGAGGTCGGCCAACCCTGAAGCTAGCTCAGCCCGGAAAAGGGTTTGTTCACCACCTCCAGACCAGTGAATACGAGTGGTACCACTGGATTACAGCTTCTGAGGAAATTATGAGTCTGCATCTTTGGTGAGTAGGTTGTATTTTATGTTTTGGTCATGTTATTAGACAAATATTGATTCTGAACTGCTTCAGATGATGTAGGTGCACAGTTGCAGTTGTTCCATATGTGAAATGCCACTCTTTCTGTAATGCCACGTGTTGTTATATTGCGTTGTTGTATTGTATTGATGGTTTCTATAATTGTGAAGTGATAGTGGTGGTATTAATAGGTGGATTAAGTCGGCTACGTCCCCACTGAAGGCCCAAGAACCAAATGCATGGCCTGCCACTGGTTTTACTAAATGTAGACCAGGATTTGTCTCAGATTATTTAAGAACACATGATTATGCTGTTTTATTATCCATCTGGATGTTTCAGCTAGCATCACCTTGGGTTCTGTATCCATGCTGTGTGAAACACTCTCCAAAGAACACTATATAATATTAAACACATTGAGCCAAGACCTTCACTGCTGACTTCTTCTCCTTTTATGCAGTTCTTCTGGTGCATAAATAACATTTCTCCATGTTTATTTATAGATGTGGTGGAAATAAATGCTCGTTAATGGCCCTGGTTTTTCTCTTTTATCCAGCTTTTCATTCATCAGGCTTTTCTTTAGCTTGCCAATCGTATCTGAAGGTATCCGAAAAGCTGGTCTCAGTGTTTTTAGTGTATAAAAATAGGTGTTACTGTCGGCCAGGCATGGAGATGAAATGAGAGTGGGGGATTGGTGGGTTTGCTTTGGGGATTTCTCACTTACTTCAGTTCCAACACTGTACTGGAACATGTAGCAAAAAAAATGAACATCATCTGGATAAAAAAAAAGAATAGTAACAGTCCTGTCTGGCAAATTTAGACACCAAAATGTTATTTTAAAAAAAGCCAAGCTTAAACGGACATAATGCAAACAAGAAACCGGCCATCTATAAAGCAGCCACTATTACCAGTGGAATTTTTTTACTCAAGTTAAAGTAAAGAGGTTTGGGCCCTGAAATGTACTTAAGTAAAAAGTAGCCATTACTACTTCCTGTTTTAGTGTTGCGCTGGTACCTGGACCTCACATTATATTAATATTAAGGCAGTCAATCGAAAATATTTAATCGCGATTAAACCCATGATTGTCATCCGTTAACTCGCGATTAATCACACGTTTTGATCAGAATTGTGAGATATGATAATTGTGAGATATAAAGTCAGAACTGTGTTCTTCAGTTTTTTGTTTAAGTATTATCTCTCTTTGCATTTAATCCACAATAAGTTTTGACATAAAATATCATAAATTATGATCTTTACTTCTAATGAGTTTATTAGAGGGACAGAGCATGTAGGACGTTTTGAAGACAATGTGAGGGAGGTGAGATTGAGATGGTTTGGACATGTGCAGTGGAGGGACATGGGGTACATCAGTAAGAGAATGCTGAGGATGGAGTCACCAAGAAGGAGGAAAAGAGGAAGACCAAGGAGGAGGTTTATGGATGTGGTGAAGGAAGACATGCAGGTGGTTGGTGTGAAAGAGGCAGATGTAGAGGACAGGGGGGTATGGAGACAGATGATCCAATGTGGAGACCCCTAATAAGAGAAGCCGAAAAAAGAAGAAGAAGAAGCAGATCTTTACTGCTAACACTAGTTAGTTTACTTACACGACATGATTTCCAAAATATTCCTAATCTTTATAGTCTTTACTGCTAACACCAATTGGGTAGTTGGTTAGTTAACCATAACTTAGTTGGCTAACATGAGTAAACCTGACAGGATTTATAAATGTATGTTTTATGTCTGTAAATCATTATTGGTTAATACAGAATTATTTGCAAGCTAACTAAACACAACCACTAAATGTCTACTGAAATATTTTCACAGGTCATGACCTTAGTTCATATATGGACAAAGCACTCAAGGACCCACTCACTGATCTGCATAAAGCCCTGCCTCGCTACAGCTATTTGGATTAACATGGATTCCTGCTAGTATAAAGATTTTTATCCCCTCAGGGCAGCAAACTGGTGTCGAATGTATTTTTATTTTCCTTCATCACAACTTCTGTTGTCCAATCTCACAGGAAATGGGGTTTATGTTGTGTCAAATCGTCTGTTCTAGAAATAAAACCAAGCAATTCTATGGGTAAAAATAAACACAGGCTCTTAATGATATACCTCTTAAATCTCTGAATTCCACACATCCACACACACAGCATTTCCTTCTCCTGGCACTGTATAATCTCTTAGCCGTAACAATTAAAGAGTGCAGGATCTTGTGCTTGGTACACACTGGCACACCGAGATAAAAAGCAGACCTCAGGAGATGTGATTAGCAGCTTCGAGAGTGCAGTGCTGGTGGTTTAGGATAGAGAAATGAGGGCAGGGTGGATTGGTGTGTCTGTGAGACAGTGGGTCGATACCACCAGGGTTTATGATACATGCAGATGCTGGGTTTTTCTCATTCCTGACCTGAGGCTCTGCAGCTGCTGCTGGTTTTGTTGTTGCTTGATTACAGGTTTTCTTCTGGAGTCATTGGCTTTAAGATTATACGGTTCTCTGATTTACCTCGTATATCATATGAAACATTATAACACCACAATCAAAAGATATTGATATTATCATTATTTTTGTGCTTCAGGGTCCTTGGTGCAGTCCTCAATGTTCTTTGTGTCTTTATGCTACTGCACAAAATCCCAGATAGTGGACCGAATCGAAGTATGAATATGTGTGCCATGAGATTGTGCTAGAGCCTGATGGGCTCCTCAGGCTTGACCGCAACCCTCACCAAGATTACACAGCTTTTTATAAATAGTAGGAAGACTAAAAGAACAGAGGATGTAACTTTTATTTACAATAAAGCTTCTCCATTCCAGGAAATGTCTTTCGTTTTAAATGTTTTAGCAAGATTTGTTACCAAACTACCTCTCACACACACTCTCCAATGGTTTCCCGGTAGCTGCTCCAAACACTCCAAACACTAATGCTCGCATACAAAATGAAAAATGGCCCAGTGCAGCGTGTAATCATTAATAGAGACTTCGCTCTGGATAAGGGCATCTGCTAAATGCTGTGGCTGTAAATGTAAATAAATTTCCATCTTCAAGAAAGTCAGAAATCAATAAAATTCACTAAAATAAGACAATTTAAAAATGTTATGGTATTAGAAATGTAATGGATAACAGGACCTTCAGTCATAGATCTGTCTCACATCAGCCCATGCACATCACATGTAGACGATTTGACCTGCATCATGTCCACCTTTGTTTAATTTACTTTCCGGTTGTTTGAAACGTCGTGGCAATGACTAAAAATGTGTCACCAAAAATGTTTTTATTTATTTATGCCCTTCGGAGAACGTTTTCTTAAAGCTACGTTTTGGTTGAGTAAAAACATCTCAGTGTAGTAGTCTTGGCACCGTCCACGTGATCTTGCTTATCTGTGGTTGTTGGTCTTGTTCATGGTTTATGCCTACATGCTAAAATTATAATAAATAATCAGTAATATAATAATTATTAAAACACTACAAAATAATAATAATAATTAATTAATAAAATAAGAATTATTAATAATATCATTAGTTTTGTTTAGCTTTTTTTCAGGTCATGTGATGTGATGTGCACAGTTCTTTTGCTCTGTTCATTCTGCGTTTTGGATATGAATTTATTAAATAAGTAAATTCAATTTATCATTATATGTCTTTTTTTGTACTTTTGCGATTGTGCCATGAACATGATATACTGTGCTTTCTTTGATGTTCTTCATGAAATGAATAAAACACTAATAGACTTGCGGTTGAGTACGATGTAGTGCAGGTCCACTAACAGTCTTCGAACAAACACATTTTTTGTGTGTGCATTTTTAATTAGATTTTGTCCCAACAGTGTTTTTAGGCTGGTGCTATTCTTAGTCCATGACCTACTGCACCACTATCAGAGCATACACAGATATTAGATACTGGATACCTCCAAGTGTTACCACAAAGATGAAAACATACAGTTGTAAAAAAATATTTTGGATGTATTTTCATTACATTTTCCTTTTACTTGAACTAGGAGACCCAAACCTGTTTCAGCAGGGCACAAAGTAGGCACAAAGCCAGCTCCATAGGTTGGAGTGGAAGATCTGCTATAGACCTCTGACCTCAACCCTATTGAACACCTTTGGGATAAATGTGAACACCGACTGCACTCCAGACCTCCTCACCTCACCTACATCACTACCTGACTTTACTCACACCCTTGTAGCTGAATGAATTGCACACAAATCTAAACAATTACACTCCAAATTCTAGTGGAACATCTACCTAGAAGAGTGGAGGGAATTATAACAGCAAATAGGGGAATGAATGTGAAATGGGATGTTCAGAAAGCACACAATCTTATGGTCTTATGGTCAGGTGTCCACAAACTTTTGTTCATTCCGTATATTGTTGGTATTGAAAAAATCTTGAACGATGATTCTGCAGAATTGTAAATTTAAAGGAAGAGTGTGTTATAGAAAATTCGCAGCATTTAGCAAAATAGCTCAAGGCGATTTATCACATTTATCACATCTATCACATGCAACCGGAGCTGAAAGAGACCCAGCTGTGTGTTCGGGTTATTATAATGCCTGAAATACGGTCTAATCTGGTTTGAGTGGCAGTGTTCTGGCAGACACATGTGACTCACGGAGCCAAAATTGGTCACAAATTGAACATTTCTCCCACATGACACACTGCACCACAGTGCAGCTGTAAGAGCTGTAAGTGTTTCTGTCACTGCGACGCTCCATATCTTCAGCCTGAAATCAAACGGATGTCGCTTTTACATCAAGAGTAGTTCTTCGCTTTCCTCTCTTGATGTAGGTCCTAGACATCGGATATTTTTTCTTTCTTCACTACATCAGTGCTCCGGGTTCCTCACAAGGAGGCTCAAGGTTTTCTCATATAATGACGGCAGCATGATTGTGTGGTTTCACCAAGAATATAACAAAACTACCAACTTATCTTTTATTATTCTGATTGTAAAATGTGAAGTTTGGTTCCAACAAAAGAAAGGATGCAAATGTGAGGAAAGATGAAAGAAAGGATGGAATAAAGAATGAAAGTGCATTAAGCAAGGAGGAAAGAAAGGAAGTATAAAGGAAAGAAGGATTGTAGGAAGGGTGCAAATGCATTAAGAAAGGGAGCGAGAGAGAGAGAGAGAGAGAGAGAGAGAGAGAGAGAGAGAGAGAGAGAGAGGAAGGAAGGAAGGAAGGAAGGAAGGAAGGAAAATGAAGGAAGGAAGGAAAATGAAGGATGCAATGCACGAAGAAAGGAAAGGGGGGGCAAATTAATGAAGGATGAAAGGATGCAAATGCATGATGGAAAAAATGCAGAAAGGAAGGAAGGAAGGAAGGAAAAAAGGATGGATGCATACGCATGAGGGAAGGAAATGCAAAAAGGAAGGTAGGAACGAAAGAAAAGGAAAATATGGAGAAAGGAAATGCATGAAGAAAGAAAGAAAGCATATGCCTGAAGGAAGAAAGGAAAGAATTAGGCAATTGCATAAAGTAAGAAAGGAAGGATGGAAAGGAAAAAAGGGAAAGAGAAAGCACAAGATATAAAGATATGGCTGTTCTCCTGAGCCAAACTTAAAACCAGCTCTTTAAATGGTTGCCATAGAAACATAATCTCATAATCCAGCTGGAAAATAACTTGTTTCCGGTCTGTTCTAGCGTTTAATTAAAAGCATTGTGAGAGTAAAAATGTAGTCATGAAGCACAGCTGCATGTGCTATCTGTGTGTGTGTGTGTGTGTGTGTGTGTGTGTGTGTGTGTGTGTGTGTGTGTGTGTGTGTGTGTGTGTTTTCCTGCAATGAATGAAAAACAATTTCACCATTACTCTCTCCTCTCTGCTGTTCAATTTACATTCAACATAAAAACACAAAGAACTCGTAATACAACACGGACTGTCCACTTTATTAAGAACACCTGTACACCTGCTCATGTATCTGTCCAAATAAAAAAATATATAAAATAAAAGGAAAGATGCAAAAGCATGAAGTCAGGAAATAAATGCATAGAGGAATGAGTGAAGGACAAAAGTAAGGAAGAATAAATAAAATAAAAGAAGGAAGGAAGAGAAGAGGAAAAGAAGAAAGGATACACACGCATGAAGGAAGGAAGGAAGGAAGGAAGAAAAAGAAGAAAAGAAGGAAAGAAGGAAGGAAGGAAGGAAGGAAGGAAGGAAGGAAGGAAGAAAGGAAGGAAGGAAAAGAAGGAAAGAATAAGAAGGAAAGAATAATGAAAGATAGGAAAAGAATAAAAGAAGGAAATAAGGAGGAAGGAAGGAAAGAAGGAAGAACAAAAATTCATAAAGGAAGAAAGGAAGGAAGAAAATGTAGGAAGGAAATGCATGAAGGAAGGAAGGAAGGAAGGAAGGAAGAAAAAGAAGAAAAGAAGGAAGGAAGGAAGGAAAAAAGAAAGGAAGGAAGGAAAAGAAGGAAAGAATAAGAAGGAAAGAATAATGAAAGGAAGGAAAAGAATAAAAGAAGGAAATAAGTAAGGAAGGAAGGAAAGAAGGAAGAACAAAAATTCATGAAGGAAGAAAGGAAGGAAGAAAATGTAGGAAGGAAATGCATGAAGGGAGGAAGGAAGGAAGGAAGGAAGGAAGGAAGGAAGGAAGGAAGGAAGAAAGGAAGGAAGGAAGGAAGGAAAGAAGGAAGGAAGAAAAAGAATAAAAGAAGGAAGGAAGGAAGGAAGGAAGGAAGGAAGGAAGGAAGGAAGGAAGGAAGAAAGGAACAAAATAAAAGAAGGAAGGAAGAAAGGAACAAAATAAAGGAAGGAAGGAAAGAAGGAAGGATGCAAATGCAAGGATGCAAGAAAGGAGAAAAGGAAGAAAACAAGGAAGGATGCAAATGTATGAAGGAAGGAAGGGAGGAAGGAAGGAAGGAAGGAAGGAAAATAAAGGATGCAAATGCATGAAGGAAGAAATGCATAAAGGAAGGAAGGAAGGAACAAAGGTAGGTAGGATGCAAGTGTATGAAGGAATGGAAGGAAAATAAAGGATGCAAATGCATTAAGAAAGGAAAGAGGGAGGCAAATTAACGAAGGAAGGAAGGAAGGATGTAAGGTAGGAAGAAAGAAAGGAAGAAAGGAAGGAAGGAAGGAAGGAAGGAAGGATGGAAAGAAGGCTAGTAAATCTAGTTTATTGCAGTAAATCTAGACTTCTGCTGCCTCTGACTGGACTACACACAGCTGGTTTCCTTCACAGTCTCAGGACGTATTAAAATGTTCTGGCTTCAGGTTGCCTGCTCGGGGATTTATATAATGCGTGCAGATGCGATCAGTACACCAGACTGCAGTGAAATAAATCTGAATGCTGCTAGAAAAGCCAAGAACAGAGCTCATGCTCCTCCTACACACCAGATTAAACGACCTGCTATCCCATAAACACACACATCCATCACCCTTCAGTTCCTCACTCCACTCCACCTGTATCTCCACCTGTATCGGATAATGATATGAAGCTATAACATCTGAATGAATTGAAATGAGCTGAAAATGTGAAAGGAAGTGCTGACACTGTGGGAGAACCGCTTTCTGCTCGGACGTCTATACGATCTTCTTATAAGCTCTTCCTCATACTGTGTGTCAGTGTTAACAAGATCCCATTATTCTGAGAACTGAATCCGCCCATCTATCTGCCAGTCTATGTCTGTCTGTCTGTCTGTCTGTCTGTCTGTCTGTCTGTCTGTCTGTCTGTCTGTCTGTCTGTCTGCCGGTCTGCCTGTGTGTCTGTCTGTCTGCCTGCTTGCCTGTCTGTCTGTCTGTCTGTCTGTCTGTCTGTCTGTCTGTTTTCCTTCCTTCTTTCTTTTTCTTTTCATTCTTTTCCTTACAAAAAAATAATTACAGTATTACTACAGTAAACTAAAGTACATCTGCAGTTAAACTGCAGTGTATAGAAGGATAACTGCAGTAAACTAAAGTACATCTGCGAAATTGCAATAAAAAGAAGTTTAAACACAGATTCATCTCTAGTACAATAAAGTTGAACAGCAATAAAATAGTACAACTGCAGTAAAAAAGAGTTAAACTTTAAGACTGGCAATAAAAGTGAAGTACATATACAGTAAAACTACATACGTGTGATACACTGAAGTCCATGTTTACTGCACTGTACTACACTGTGCTGCAGTTATGCTATAGTGCAGTATGTAAATGGTGTGATTACTGTACTTCATTCAAGTTCAAGGAAATGAGCTGGACCACTAATACGCAAAATTTAAAGATGAAGGTGATGTGTGTGTCATGCTTAAAGATTCTATGAAGGCATAATAAATGTTTTGTGTTGAGTAAACTTGGCCAATGGATTATGTTAATGTGTTTATTTGTATGCTCAGTAGCTCCTAGTTTTATAACCATAAAGACTGTATAAAGAACATTACTCATAATCTTACACTCCAGCGCTCATGTTAGTTCTCACTCTCCAGTGTTCTGTTATTAAAGACTATAATCACACTCTTAATGTCACCCAAATGACGTCTGGTTCCTCTCAAGGTTTCTTCCTCATAACATCTAAGTCACCATGGCTGCTCATCAGGATAAATACACATCGTTCACCTTGACTGTTAAATTCTGTAAAGCTGCTTTGAGACATTAAAACTTGACATAACTTTGACAATATTTCTTAGAAAATATATACTGTATAAAAATATTTCATTATATTCTGAGATAAAAACATTACAGCAGATACATTTACATTTGCAACAAGAAATCTAGTGGGCATCAGTGTGACTTTTTACAAGTCATATGATAAACAGAATACATCTATTCAAAATTATGGTTAATCAATAAACATTTGTTTTAATTTTCATTAAATGTCACTTATTTTCTCTGACACATTACACTGAGACACTGTCACCAATTCAATCATTCTGATGATTTATTCATCTCGTTCATATTACATTTTTTTCAGATGTACTAACCGTAATAATAATAATATTCATAATAATATTAATGATAATAATAATATAAACAACAATAATAATGATAATAATAATATCAATAATAATAATGATAATAATATTAATAATAATAATAATAATAATAATAATGTAAAGGGATTGATAAATTATAATATATAAAGAATTGAATTCGAGGTTATACGGTTGTTTATTAATTATTTTCTTTATTTATCACATGTAATGTGATTCACCTTGTAGCTTGTTGGTTTGTACTAGAAACCTCAATGGGAAAATGAATGGGGAACATACATAATAATTATAATTTTGTATTCATTGATTTGTTTTCAAGAAGAAGAGGGAAGTTCAAAAGGCACTCAGATGCTGACGACACTTCTTTCCTTGACCTGGTCATTTTTGCTAACCACATATCAACCTGGAGTAAATGCTAATTGTTCTTGCCTGTTTATGTTACATTTCTTTAAAACATCTGCCAGTATGTAGTTTTAGATTACAGACAATAAAATGACTGTGGAATTTACAGGCATATTTATTGTGTGATGCTGCTTTCAGGACAATGCACCAGTTGCAACAACAAAAAGGCAATAAATATTGTTCATCAAAAGATAATGTGAGTTTGTTCATCTGTTTTTCTTTCGTTATTCTACATTTCCAACTGCCTACAAACTTTTAATTTGTCTGTTCATCTTATCTCTTCATCTCTCTCTCTCTCTTTCTCTCTTTCTCTCTCTCTCTCTCTCTCTCTCTCTCTCTCTCTCTCTCTCTCTCTCTTTCTCTTTCTCTCTCTTTTTCTCTCTCTCTCTTTCTCTCTCTCTCTCCCTTTCTCTGTTTTGTGTTAAGCATCAGTTATAATAAGACATGTTGTTCTCCACCCTCATTAAGTCAGACTCTAAAACCTGATTTACAGCAACATCGCTCTCAATCTGTGGAAACACGATGGACCGGAAAATTAACATGGCCATGACAGAGCAGACCCTCCATCTTTTCACCAACATCTCTCTCTCTCTCTCTCTCTCTCTCTCTCTCTCTCTCTCTCTCTCTCTCTCTCACTCTGTCACCACCTGTTTCTGTCCTTCATACTCTGTGTTTTAGAGTTTAAAAACTTTTTTACATTGCCATCTGTCATCTTTATGAAATTATGCTGTGTGTGTGTGTGTGTGTGTGTGTGTGTGTGTGTGTGTGTGTGT
>MU598598.1:1123509-1124854 GCA_024362625.1 Silurus asotus | reverse complement strand
TGTGTGTGTGTGTGTGTGTGTGTGTGTGTGTGTGTGTCTGTGTGTGTGTGTGTGTGTGTGTCTACGTTTGCACATGTCTGTGTTCCATTCTGAAGTATTACGCAGGTTTCATCTTGTGATTCCTTACAAACACTCACATGCACCTGAGATTCTTCACAAACACAAACATACACCTGAGATTCCTCAAAAATACACACATTGAGATTCCTCACAAACACACACATACACCTGATAGATTCCTCACAAACACACACATACACCTGAGATTCCTCACAAACACACACACACACCTGAGATTCCTCACAAACACACACATACACCTGAGATTCCTCACAAACACACACAAACAAATGAGATTCCTCACAAACACACACATACACCTGAGATTCCTCACAAACACACACATACACCTGAGATTCCTCACAAACATACACATACACCTGAGATTAGTCACAAACACACACATACACCTGAGATTCCTCACAAACACACATACACCTAATAGATTCCTCACAAACACACACATACACCTGAGATTCCTCACAAACACACACATACACCTGAGATTCCTCACAAACATACACATACACCTGAGATTAGTCACAAACACACACATACACCTAATAGATTCCTCACAAACACACACATACACCTGAGATTCCTCACAAACACACACATACACCTGATATTAGTCACAAACACACACATACACCTGAGATTCCTCACAAACCCTTACATACACCTAAGATTCCTCACAAACCTTCACATACACTTGAGATTCCTCACAAACCCTCACATACACTTACATACAGTTCTTCTCTTCTCTTCTCTTCTCTTCTCTTCTCTTCTCTTCTCTTCTCCTCTCCTCTCCTCTCCTCTAATCTCCTCTTCTCAACTCTCTTCACTTCTCTCCTCAGAGGGAACAATCCTGTCAGCAGAGACTCACATGTGAAGATAGAACTGCTCTGGCATTTTAAGTTTCCAAAAACCAGACGAGTGCACTTCAGTGTCCTCCAAGGACATTTCCACTCACAGACAGTATACCTACAATGAGAAAAGAAAGAAAGAGAGGGAGAGAGAGAGAGAGAGAAAAAAAGAGAGAGAGAGAGAGAGAGAGAGAGAGAGAGAGAGAGAGAGAGAGAGAGAGAGAGAGAGAAAATGTGATTCGGAGAGGTGAAGGTTCTGGGTCAGACTACAGCATGCATTATGGATCAGACCCAAAGCTCTTTGTTCCTGCTGCCTGTCTGAGTGTTTTTCATTTTTATTTAATGAGATCATAAATGAACCTTTTATTCACTTGGCTGTTAAAATGTCTTTTCCTCATCATATTCATAACTATATTTAT
>MU598598.1:1088509-1118509 GCA_024362625.1 Silurus asotus | reverse complement strand
TTCTTCCTTTGAGCAAAAATAATTTTTATCTCGATCACCAGAAGTAAAATTACCTGACTCAGCCCAGCTGGAGCTGCAAAGATTAACACAAATAGTTTTTTACGCTCTGGTATGTTTTTTGCTGAGTCAAATGTTCAGGTACAGCTTAGTGTATGCTTTTATTTCAGTGCAAATAGCTCTTGCCCTGCGCAAAGCAGGTGTCCTGAGATACAATGTCTGAGTTAAGGGTACAAATCATCTCATTCTTGAAATCTTGAGCTTTTGAAAGAATTCAAATAAGGGAGATCCATTAGAGAGTCTGGAGCTATAAACAACATAGATTATAAAATATGTAGCTCCACTCCAGAGAAACTGCTGGCCCCTTTCTGTCCACCCCAGAGCAACTCTGGCCCCTGACTGGCCACCCTAGAGTAAATGCTGGCCCCTGTCTGGCCACCCTATAGTAACTGCTAACCCTGACTGGCTACTCCAGAGTAACTGCTAGCCCCTGCCTGGACACCCCAGAGTAACTGCTAGCAACTGCCTGGACACCCCAGAGTAACTGCTAGCAACTGCCTGGACACCCCAGAGTAACTGCTAGCCCCTGCCTGGACACCCCAGTGTAACTGCTAGCCCCTGACTGGCTACCCCAGAGTAACTGCTAGCCCCTGCCTGGACACCCCAGAGTAACTTCTAGCAACTGCCTGGACACCCCAGAGTAACTGCTAGCCCCTGCCTGAACACCCCAGGATAACTGCTAACCCCTGTCTGGCCACCCCAGACTAACTACTGGCCCTTGCCTGCCCGCTCCTATGAAAAATCATTGGCTCTGCCACTGCTACAGAAGCCACTCTCTGATGATCCATAGATTGGTAGATTGTTAGTGATTCTTGGATGACACATAATCAAATATATGTTTGTTTTTTTTACTGTACTGGAGTCATAAGGATGATGCTGGGGTGTGGTAGATTAATGGTTAACGAATTTTGACCTTGGATTAGAAAGTCTTCAGTTCAAATCCCAGCCACACGAAGCTGCCACCCCTGAGTTGGGCCTTGACCCCAACTGAGCAGTTATGAGATAAATGTAAGTCGTTCTGGATATCAAGTCAGTGCAAGATGGTTTAAACACAAAACCATGTGTCACATGCAAAGAGCCTGCACTGCAAATGCAGTTATAATATATGAATCAAAAGGTAAGATCTTCTCGGGCCTTTGGGTTGAAATATGGGGTTTAAATCGAAATATTATTTGTAATATTTGGAGAACAAATCATTCACAACAACCATCCTTTCAAAAATTCCCTCCTAGAAGTCTTTTGTCTGGCTTTAATCAGAAGTCATCCAGAACTCATGTATCTACTTGCATTCTCACAAAACTAATTAGTTGAGGCATATACAGAATGTTATGTTCTTGCAAAAAGTCGATCAACTTCACTGAACTTCGATCCCAACCCCAAATCAATACCATATGAGACCAACTCAAATAATCCAACTCCCAAAGTTGCTTGTAAGCCATCAAATCCTCACCCCATGCATCTTCTCTTGATAACTTCTTCAGTGGCGTTTGTTTTGATGACAAATGTATATCCACTGAGCAGATGACGAATAATCATTAGTTACCCACTGCCACAGAACGTCTTGCAATTATAGGAAGCTCAATTCTTGGCAGTTACTGAGCATCTGGGGAGAAAAACACGAGCTAATATGTCTAGCGGGGGAGCGGAGACAACGCTAGCTCGCTCATTAGTTCACTCTTGGGGCACACAGCACTCATTTGCCGCTCATCTCTGTAAACTTATAGGAGAGTTTATTCTCTGGAACACTGCCTTTGTCTCTGACTGTGGGAACCAGAAACACTGATTCATTTTTAATTTGGTGGATTAACATCCACCAAAGGAAAAAATATTGGGGAAAATCCAACACCTTTTGATATATTATTGGGTAATGGAGATACACACATATTATCTTGCCAAAGTTTGTGGACACACGCCACAAACTAAAATTCATATGTGATTTTTGAACATCCCATTCCACTCCTTACTTAATCTTATTATAATCTCCACTCTTCTGGGAAGATGTTACACCAAATCTTTGGAGTGTGTTGTAGAGATTGTAGAGATTGTAGAGATTGTAAAAAAGTGTAGAGATTGTAGCGATTGTGCTCATTCAGATATAAGGGTGTAAGTAAAGTCAGGTACTGATGTTGGTGAGTTGAGGACACCTGGGGTCATTCCAATTCATCCCAAAGGTGTTCAATAAGGTTGAGGTTATAGCTCTAGAGAAGGAGATCTTCTACTCCAACCCATTAAAATCAGATCTTCATGGAGCTGGCTTTATGCACAGGAGTAATCTGTGTAAAGATGCTTGGAGACAATGTTCATTGTTACAAGTGATATACAAATAAAAATGAATAGAATTGAATAGAATTGAGTAATGTCATGCTGGAACAGGTTTGGTCTCCTAGTTCAAGTGAAAGGAAAATTGGATGCTAGCACATCCAAGGACATCTTATACAATTGTGTGCCTTCTGTATATATATATATCGCATCTTTTATATCTGAAGTTCTGAATAGAGTCAGTTTTACTGTCTGCCAGATGGTAATTCCGTAGCAATGTTTTCTATATTTCTGATAATTTTTCATTCTCATTATCCTAATGGTAAAAAACATCTGCTTCTGTTTAAGAACGTGAGGTGATTTCAGCATAAGGAGGCTTTTAAAATTTCATTACTTTTTTCACACTATTTTATTCATTATTACCAGAAGTTGATTTTTCTATTCATTGCATTTATAATTTGTAAAATGACAGAATCAAAATCGACATCTTGGAGTTCAGTAAAGCGGCTTTGTTGCAGTGTCTATCGTTAATAGTGTCACACACGTTCAATTTAATTGCATCGAATGGTTTCAAATACTAGACAAGCCACTATGTTGAATTATAAGGATGCACTCTTTCTGCAATTGATCATAATCTAATACTATGCAGCTGTGAAAACTGAGAGAGAGAGAGGAATAATAAGCCAGCGTTCCAAAATGAACTCGAAATAATTCGACTTTGATTGCAAGTATTACATTGTCTTGCTCATAACACATCCTTAATGTTATTAAAATGTCTTTCTGCAATATTATTGCAAACACAATATTCTATGGCAGGCTGTTTGTGGTTTTTATAGCCATTAAGATTGCTCATGACTTCAAGGACACAGCAGGAGAGCGTCTGTTTCAGAGCTGAGCTTCTTGTTCCCTCTGCTCGCTTTATTGATCCGACGTTATTCCTTGTGGCATTTTAAAGACATCAATATTACGCATCCTTGTCGTTGCATTTGAGGTGAGTGCAGAACGGTAAGAGACGCAATTGATTTTTCAACAGTCTTCTTCTGGAGTGTGGCCTGTCAAACGTTTGTTTTGTAAAGACTAATTTGGAAGAACAGTTCTGTTTAATGTGCAGCTAAAGGAAGATAACAGACGCTTTTAAATGGCTTGGGTTTTTTCTGTGATTTTGGTTGCATGATGTTGGTGAGCAAAATGAGATATCGGGAGTTTCATTGAAAATGAGATGAGCTCTACTTCATTAATAACCACCAAAACAGCACCACTTATTTTTTACAATTTTGTAAAATTCTCAACAATCATCTCAATTATCTTCATCTTCTTCCTTCGGCTGCTCCTGTTAGGGGTCTCCACAGCGGATCATCCGTCTCCATACCCGCCTGTCCTCTACATCTGCGTCTTTCAAGCCAAATACCTGCATGTCTTCCCTCATCACATCCATAAACCTCCTCCTTGGCCTTCCTCTTTTCCTTCTTCCTGGTGGCTCCATCCTCAGCATTCTTCTACTGATATACCCCATGTCGCTCCTCTGCACATGTCCAAACCATCTCAATCTCGCCTCCCTCACCTTGTCTCCAAAACGTCCTACATGCGCTGTCCCTCTAATAAACTCATTTCTAATCCTGTCCATCCTTCTAATGAAAATCTCAACATCTTCAGCTCTGCTACCTCCAGCTCCACCTCCTGTCTTTAAATCAGTGACACTGTCTCTAAATGATACATCACAGGTTTCACCACCGTCTTCTATCCCTTCTATCACAAATCACTTCTGCCACTCTTCTTCACACCCTCCACCCTGCCTGAACTCTTTTCTTCACTTCTCTAACACCATCATCTTAATCATCTCATCAATCACTTTGTACTGTACCATGCAGAAATCTGCACACAGATTGACTCTCATAACAGTTTTGTCTTTTTAATTATTAGAATTTTTAAAATTATTATTATTATTATTACAAGCTATTATCATTAAGTTCACAAGCTTTTCGGTAAAAACTGTTTAAACTGCTAATCTGTCTGAGCCTTTATTATAAAACAGTTAGTTAGTTAGTTAGTTAGTTAGTTTCAGGTAAAATCAGGCAAAATCCATTCTGGGAACTTAAGAAATATAAAATCTTGAATATCATCAGTATCGGTGAAATCACAAAAAAAACCTCAATGTCCATGGAAAGTAACAATGAGTAATAAATCTCACACACTCATTAATCAGCAATTACGAATACCAAAACTAGATATTCTTCAGTAATCAAAACATGATTACTTATACCTGATTCAGCTTCAATCAGCTATCCAGTAAATCTTTTAATAATTTGACACCCAGGTGATTACAAACCTATTCACAGTGTTTAGAATATAATGAGTTTATTTCTGTAGCTCTAATGCCTTATATAAAGACAGTGATTTCAACAACCATATATAAGACTGAATAAACTTGGGAATCACATGTATGAACACTGTACCATGATGACACCTACTGAATCAGATGCTATGATGCAAGTACTATAGAAGAATAAAATGTCATCAGGATGCGCTATTTATATCGAAACTCCTCAGCAAGTTGGTATTTGTGTATTTTTATCTATTATAAAAAGTAAGTAGAAGGTGGAGAAGGTGACTAAAATGGACCCAGTCATAAGGAAAAGGCCAACTTGGGATGCCAGTTACATAAACATGAGTCTTGAATACATGTACAGTCAAACTGAATATTTGTAATAACCGTTCATAGATTTTTATTGGAATCCTATAAACTGCTATTCCTTTTAGCCATCATGGTATTTAAGATTTTTCCCCAAGCCACACTAATCAAAATATCATTTCATTTTGCAGGGGAGGTGAAGCTCAGTGGTTACCGGGTTACTGAAGGACAGGGTTCAAGCTCCGGTATCACCAAGCTGCCAGTCTAGGGCCCTTAAACAAGGCCCTCAACCCATCTGTTCTTCAGGGGTGCTGTGTCATGGACTGATCCTGCACTCTGACCCCAGCTTCATAACAAGCTGGGAAATATGAAGCATATATTGTGCTGTAACGTCTTCTTCTTCTTTTTCTTTCAGCTTCTCCCATTAGGGGTCGCCACAGCGGATCATCCGTCTCCACAACCCCCTGTCTTCTACATCTGCCTCTGTCACACCAACTACCTGCATGTCTTCATTCACCACATCCATGAACCTGTAGAATGTAGGACCACCATTTACGAGCCACGACCAGAGAATTCGACACAATTCTTTCATTTGGAATCACACAAAATCCTACAAAGTGTACTGAGCATAAAACATATCTTCCTGTGCCATGAGCCTTTCGTATTCCCTGCACATTATGGACTTTCAGAGTTGCTGTTTCACAACACTGACCACTACATGGGCCTTTCGATTTTCGATCGTGGATTTCTACTGCGGCCAACACATTTATGTAACTGCACCTATTGAAGAAAATGTACTTGCTCTTTTCATGTGTAAACGGTTGCTTGAGCCAACCTCTGGCTTTATTGATCACACTGACCTTAATGTTAAAAGACTTTTATATTCAGATTTTTTTTTAAGATTATTAGTAGTTATTAACAGTATTAATATTTCTTACATTTATGAATGTACTGATTTATACATTTTTACATTCATATTAGATTTTTCTATGTGGGGTAATTTAGCATAATTGCATCCTTTTTGTCATCTTTCATATTGATTTTAAATAGTAATTTCATTAGTTATTGCTCTACTTCTGTTTTTCAGCAACGTCATAAAAAATGCATGAGGACATCTGATCTTACGCCATACCCTAATGTTTTTCTTCCTTTATCCCTCCAACTGGCTGAAACAAAACCCCAGAGCTTGTACTGAGGAATGCGCAGAACCAAAGTTCTCAGAGGAATGCTGTGTGATAGCACTTAAAAAGCTATCGCCGGCTCGATGGGAATCGTTTGTGGTAATCTTTGTGTCTATATACTTGACTATACCACTGTGGCCTGTGGGGAATCTATTCAATTAAAGGTTGAGGTATCCAATTAAAACAGGTATTTGAGTGAAAATAAAAAGTGTATGTCTTTTTGTAAGGAAATGATGCTAACACAATGTCTGTAATATCTTTGGTATTGTTGTTTATAGTAACTACGCCATTTAACCTACAACCAGGTGAGTGTTTGTACAGTTGCAGTATTCTGTAGAATTTGATTTGCTGTCTAGCAAATTATATTAGCTTCTAGAATCCTAGAATATTAGCTTTAAGAATCCTAGAATATTAGCATCAATAATCCTAGAATATTAGCTTTATGAATCCTAGAATATTAGCTTAAACAATCCTAGAATATTAGCCTGAAGAATCCTAGAATATTAGCTTATAGAATCCTGGAATATTAGCATCAAGAATCCTAGAACATTAGCGTCAATAATCCTAGAATATTAGCTTTATGAATCCTAGAATATTAGCTTAAAAAATCCTAGAATGTTAGCCTGAAGAATCCTAGAATATTAGCTTCTAGAATCCTGGAATATTAGCATCAAGAATCCTAGAACATTAGCTTCTAGAATCCTAGAACATTAGCTTTAAAACTCCTACAATATTAGCTTCTAGAATCCTAGAATATTAGCTTTATGAATCCTAGAATATTAGCTTAAAAAATCCTAGAATATTAGCCTGAAGAATCCTAGAATATTAGCTTCTAGAATCCTGGAATATTAGCATCAAAACTCCTAGAACATTAGCTTCTAGAATCCTAGAACATTAGCTTTAAAACTCCTAGAACATTAGCTTCTAGAATCTTTGAATATTAGCTTCTAGAATCCTAGAATATTAGCTTCTAGTATCCTAGTACATTAGCTTCAGGAATCCTAGAATATTAGCTTCTAGAATCAAATTATCTTAGCTCCTACAATCATCAGTCTAACCTGACATCAGTATTCAAAACATGCTAACTTAGTTAAATACAGCCAGGCAATGTTAACAAATTAGCATAACTTAGCTCAGCATGCTTTTTTAATTACACAGAGTTTGTGAAGAAGAGAAACCTTGTTTAATATGATTCAGCGTTACTCCAGCAAACTAAAACATGTTTAATGCCATTCAGATTGAATGGGTTCCCATTTTAGTATGGCTCCTCTCGAGGTTTCTTTCTCATGAAGTCTTGGAAAGCTTTTCCTTTCCAAAGTCACCAGTGGCTCACTCACTGGGGACAAATTATAAGGAACTAATTTTATAGGGACTAAACTTATTCATTCCAAATTAATAACCTCTTTACTTCTGTAAAGCTGCTTTGGGACAATGTCCTTGTTAAAAGTGTTATACAAATAAAACTAAATTTAATTGAATAAATTAAATTGAAATTTTTACTGAGGGTAATTAAACGCTGTCTAGTGGATCATCCATCTTTACATAGTACACAGATTTTTTTTCTATTATAATAAGCTCAATTGGATGCTTAAATAAAGTCTGAATCAGAAGAATCTAAATCAGAATCCTCTTTATTGCTAAGTATCCTGGGTATCCTGGGTTGTATGTAAAAGGAATTTGTCCTGGTGTGCTGCTGCTATAAAAAATATGAAGAAAAAAAACTATAAAAAGTTTGTGCATAGTAAGTAAAATCAGCCACTGCAAATAATTTAAGTAAAGCAGTGCAATAATCATCTTTCCCAAATAAGTCCAAGGTGCAGGGTTGCAGTATGACAGTCCTTGTTGATTGCGTTAATTTAATTTGAAATGAACAGTGTGGGGTTTACATTACTGTAATGTGAGTGTTTATGGAAGCAGATCAGAGATAATAGTGGGTCCTTGGTATTATCGATGAGGTGCTAAACTAATCCCATTTGATTCATGCACAGCACAATCTGTATTTCAGTCATTGGATCAAATAGAGAAGAATCTTTAAAATGTGTTATGTGTAATGTGTAAAGGTCTCAATAAATTACAACCAGCACCATTCAGTAAACAACTAATAATCTTAACAATGATCACTGTAATGAATGGGCATTTGGTGTTGAGGATGAGGATGGGTTCCCCTTTGATTCTGGATCTTCTCAAGGTTTCTTCCTAATGCCATCTCAGGGATTTTTTTTGTTTTTCACAGGAACATTCATTATGGATAAACCTTTATGGACTGATTTATTAATGTAAAAGTAATATTCATAATCTATTTAATTCTGTAAAGCTGATTTGGGATAGTGTTCATTGTTAAAAGCACTTTAGTAATAAAATAGAATTAAATTAAATTGAATGTTTTTAAGTGAGTATGAAGCAACAGTACAATTTAAGTATTAATTAAACGTAATAATAAACAAAATATGTTTATAATATTTACAATCTGCTACAGTGTTTTAGGACTAAAATTGATGGATGGATGGATGAATAAATGAATGAATGGATGGATAGATGGATGGATGGATGGATGGATAGATGGATGGATGGATAGGTAAATTTGTGGGTGGGTATTGGTGGATGGATGGATGGATGGATGGATGGATGGATGGATGGATGAATGAATAAATGGATGGATGGATGGATGGATAGGTAAATTTGTGGGTGGGTATTGGTGGATGGATGCATGGATGGATGGATCTGTGAAGTTGTGGGTGGGTATTGGTGTATGGATGGATGGATGAATGGATGGATGGATGGATGAATGGATAGGTACATTTGTGGGTGGGTATTGGTGGATAGATGGATGGATGGATGGATGGATGGATTGATGGATGGATGGATGGATGGATGGATGGATGGATAAAACAATGGATAGATAGGTGTATTTGTGGATGGGTATTGGTGGATGAATGAATGAATGGATCTGTGAATTTGTGGGTGGGTATTGGTGGATGGATAGATGGATGGATAGATGAAATGAAGGATGGATGGAAAGGTAAATTTGTGGGTGGGTATTGGTGGATAAATAGATAAATGGATGGATGGATGCATAGATGGATGGAAGAAAAGAAGTACTGTCCACTGCTAAGATTTTAGAATATGTATGGAACGTTTGGTGAGAAAAAACTAAAAAGATGTCTGTTCCTTTTTGGCTGCAAAAGAAACAGTTCTCGATAGAACATGTCTTTTGTCTACATTTCCAGGAATAGATGAAAACTTTAATAATTCAGTGTCTGCACTGAGAGTAAAACTAATCCGTTAAGAGTACATAACTCACAAAGACTAAAAATGCAGTGCCATTTAGATATTAGGAAACCGCTAGTCTTTTATTGTTTTTGAGAGACACATGCAGGCTAATTTTGTCTGTATTTTTTCTACTTTTTTTTCTACTCACCACAGTACAACACACTTTAATCTTCATACCATCGAGCCTTGTAGATCTTCCTTTTTTCTTTCTGGACCTGCTTAATTCATTGTGACGCCTTCTGGATGGATTTTGTTTACGGTTGGAGACCACTCGCTGCAGCTGAGGATAATTTTACACTCCAGTCTCATTTAGTGAAGAGTGAAGAGCTGACAACCTCAACAATGAGGATGGGTTCCCTGTATGGTTCCTCTCAAGGTTTCTTCCATCTCAGGGAATTCTTTTATCACTACTGTCACCACTGGCTCGCTCATCAGGGATAAACTTAGGGATCAACCTAGAAACAAATGTTATTAATGTAAAATGTAAATTTGTTATCTATTTCTTCTTTTTTGCATTCTTTTTTGTCTTCTCTTTCCTCCTTTACCTCACAATAATTATTCCACTGTACAAATGTCATTGAGATTTTGTGCACATTACAGTATATGATATGATAAGAAAAGTGCATGATATGAACTTTTTTTTAATGAATCTTGACCACGAATTTCTAAACTACAGCCATGGATCAATATTTTGAGTGACCAAGGATTATAGTGTTACATTATTGAGATACCTTAGTCATAGCCACAAATCATGCATATGGAGTACAGGATGTTAATATATCATTTAAATGTCATGTTTAATATGTGTCCTCTGGATAGTTATGGCATGGACTAATCAAATAATCCATATCATTAAATCAAGTGGAGTATAATTGTTCATCTCAATGACTTCATCATAAAAGAGGTGGATAATGAGATGAAAGATGTGCCATTGGCAGATCAAAATACATTATACAGTACCTCAACAAATTTGTGCAGTGCTGTAGGAAGAACCATCTGCTTCGAAATTTGAGTAATATCAAGATGATGATGGACTTCAGGAAGAATGTAAATTTTTTATTAATCTCAGTGGAATTTGTGATCCCTATGCTATTTTTTACAAACAGTCCACATTAGCGCACATTTGGGCAAAACCTCAAGCCTTTAACCATAATATTTGGTCAAGTCCTACTTCATGGCATCAGCCAATCACGTGGCGAAAATGACAATGTATGAAAAAAAATCCCAGAAAGTGTGACAGCTCTGTGGGTGAAAAAAACTTTCGGATGGGACGGGTTGAAGACCAGAGTAGAAGACCATGTCGAGTAGATAGAATAGACTTTATTTGTCACATATACATTACAGCACATTGAAATTCGTTCTTCGCATATACCAGCTAGCTCGTAAACTGGGCTCAGAGCGCAGGGTCGGCCATGATACGGCGCCCCCTAGAGCACACATAGGGTGAAGGGCCTTGCTCAAGGGCCCAGGTGTGGCAGCTTGGCAATACCAGGGTCTGAAACCCCAACGTTCCCACCTTAACCCAACTGTTTTACCTCATCCTTCTTGATGTTTAAGATGTCCTGAAATACTTTTCAGCGTACCACAGTTGTACAGAGTGGCTCTATCAGGAAGTAACCTTTGACTTCCTATTAGCTAATAACCAGTCCAGACCAGTTTTCCTCTGATCTCTCTCTCTCTCTCTCTCTCTCTCTCTCTCTTCTCTCTCTCTCTCTCTCTCTCTCTCTCTCTCATCAGGAAGGCATTTTCACTCACAGAAGTGCTGCTCAGTGGGTGTGTTTTTTTCTGCATTATTCTGTGTAAAGTTTATAGACTTAAAAACTCCCAGAGGATCAGCGGTTTCTAAAATAATCAAACCAGCACATCTATCACTAATAAATGAACGAAAAGTAAGCATTGATTGGTGTGACCATTTATTAAAGCTCTTGACCTCTATCTGAGTTTATGTCTGATTGGCTTATTGGATTGGGTTCCAAGTAAAATGTCTATTTAATAGAATGTTTGTAAAAAAAAAGAAAAGTAATAAATCATATTTGTAACCAGAACAAATTAATCTATTACTGACAATACATCAGATATCGTCTGTGTGTGGATTTATGAGCTGGAGGAAATGAGATTAATCGTTTAACATTTACCTTTCTATTTATTATTCATACATATTTATTAAAACTTTTTAACACTTTCTGTTGAGGTACTCAACCTGTGAATCATTTCTTTGTTTCTTAACATAAATTTTAACATAAATCTTTATTTTTTTAATCTGATTTAGATATGCTACATATCTACAACATATTTATCTTCTTATATCTATATATATATATATATCTTATATCTATAGCTGCGCCAGATGACCTGGCCTCCACAGTCACCGGACCTGAACCCAATCGAGATGGTTTAGGGGTGAGCTGGACCGCAGAGTGAAGGCAAAAGGGCCAACAAGTGCCAAGCATCTCTCGGGGAACTCCTTCAAGACTGTTGGAAGACCATTTCAGGTGACTACCTCTTGAAGCTCATCAAGAGAATGCCAAGAGTGTGCAAAGCAGTAATCAAAGCAAAAGGTGGCGACTTTGAAGAACCTACAATATGACATTTTTCAGTTGTTTCACACTTTTTTGTTATGTATATAATTCCATATATAATTCCACATGTGTTCATTCATAGTTTTGATGCCGTCAGTGTGAATCTACAATTTTCATAGTCAAGAAAATAAAGGTGTGTCCAAACTTTTGGTCTGTACTGTATATATATATAAACATATGACAATATGTCATAATTGTAAAAGAGATAATGGTCTATTTTTAACCCAAGCCTGTAAAATGATGGACTGACTGCTGGTCTTTACTGAGAAGGTCCATCACACTGTAGATCAATAAATGCTCTCTCTATGTGAGGAATAGAATTGTGGTCATAAAGTGTCCATAAATAAAGATCCAAATGCTGAGAGGTTTCTCCAGGTTGCTGCAATTATAATTACATTCTCACACTAAATTAGTTTGTAAATTAAGATAAACTGGATGTGCAGTTAGTAACAGATAAAGAGAAAAAAAATATACAACACAATCATAACATACATCTCAGGTCTCACTACAGTCCTCTAAACGTTCCCTTTCACTCTTACAGATACTCTTCTATCACAAATCACTCCTGCTATCACTCTTCTCCACCCACTCCACCCTGCCTGCACTCTTTTTTTCACTTCTCTAACACACTCTTCATTACTTGCACTGTTGACCCCAGGTACCTGAACTCCTCCACCTTCTCCACCTCTTCTCCCTGAAACCACACCAGTCCACTGCCCTCCCTCTCATTCACACACATGTACTCTGTCTTACTCTTACTAAATCACACACACACACGCACACACACACACACACATATATATATGAGAGAGAGAGAGAGAGAGAGAGAGAGAGAGAGAGAGAGAGCAAACTAGAGAGAAGGATATACATTTTTGTTGAAGCCTTTTTGTGTCACACTCGTGATTTTTATGACATTATTTTTTATTTATGAGAAGAAAAGAAAAGAAAGAGCAGTCAGGATGATCTCTGATCTTCACGCCTCGTTTCTGACCTTTTCCCTTAGTAGTGAAACTGTACAGCAAACCTACACATTGTAAAACACAATCTTCCTTCCTCCGACAGTGCACGAATCCTTTCAGCCTAAATATCACAGTGCTTTACACACACACACACACACACACACACACACACACACACACACACAAACAAGCGTCTACTACATCAGCTCACTCTTATTCACAGTCTTAGACCTTCCTATAAATATGAACATTACCATAATATTCAGTCTGTATATCTGTTCCTTATACACCACGTCGCCAAAAGTATTGGGACACCTGACTTTTCCAGCTATATGTGGTTCTTTTCCTCTTTTAGCACAAAGTTTGCGACACACAGATGTCTCTGGATGCAGTAGCATTAAATCTTCCCTTAACTTTAGCTAGGAGACCTAGTTAAATGACAATGTGTAACTGGTGCACAAAGCAAACTCCATGAAGATATGCTTTACATGGGTTGAAGTGGAAGATCTCCTGCTATAGAGCTCTTACCTTCAACCCTACTGAACATGATGAATGTGACTGCACCCCAGACCTCCTCATCTGATCAACTTTAGGACCTGACTTTACTAACACCCTTGTGCCTAAATGAGTCTCATACAAATCTCTTAAACCCCAGGTAGAGGAGACTTTAACCCTCAGGTAGAGGTGACTTTAACCCTCAGGTAGAGGAGATTTTAACCCCAGGTAGATAAAACTTTAACCCCAGGTAGAGGAGATTTTAACCCCATGTAGAGGAGACTTAAACCCCAGGTAGATGAGACTTTAACCCCAGGTAGAGGAGATTTTAACCCCAGGTAGAGGAGACTTTTAACCCCAGGTAGAGGAGAATTTTAACCCCAGGTAGAGGAGACTTTAACCCTCAGGTAGAGGAGATTTTAACCCTCAGGTAGAGGAGACTTTAACCCCAGGTAGAGGAGACTTTAACCCTCAGGTAGAGGAGATTTTAACCCCAGGTAGAGGAGATTTTTAACCCCAGGTAGAGGAGATTTTAACCCCAGGCAGAGGCGACTTTAACCCTCAGGTAGAGGAGACTTTAACCCCAGGTAGAGGAGACTTTAACCCTCAGGTAGAGGAGATTTTAACCCTCAGGTAGAGGAGACTTTAACCCCAGGTAGAGGAGATTTTAACCCCAGGTAGAGGAGATTTTTAACCCCAGGTAGAGGAGACTTTAACCCCAGGTAGAAGAGATTTTAACCCTCAGGTAGAGGAGATTTTAACCCCAGGTAGAGGAGATTTTTAACCCCAGGTAGAGGAGACTTTAACCCCAGGTAGAAGAGATTTTAACCCCAGGTAGAGGAGACTTTTAACCCCAGGTAGAGGAGAATTTTAACCCCAGGTAGAGGAGACTTTAACCCCAGGTAGATGAGATTTTAACCCTCAGGTAGAGGAGATTTTAACCCCAGGTAGAAGAGATTTTAACCCCAGGTAGAGGAGATTTTTAACCCCAGGTAGAGGAGATTTTTAACCCCAGGTAGAGGAGACTTTTAACCCCAGGTAGAGGAGACTTTAACCCCAGGTAGAAGAGATTTTAACCCCAGGTAGAGGAGATTTTTAACCCCAGGTAGAGGAGAATTTAACCCTCAGGTAGAGGAGATTTTAACCCTCAGGTAGAGGAGATTTTAACCCCAGGTAGAGGAGAATTTTAACCCCAGGTAGAAGAGATTTTAACCCCAGGTAGAGGGGATTTTTAACCCCAGGTAGAGGAGACTTTAACCCCAGGTAGAAGAGATTTTAACCCCAGGTAGAGGAGATTTTTAACCTCAGGTAGAGGAGATTTTAACCCCAGGTAGAGGAGATTTTTAACCCCAGGTAGAAGAGATTTTAACCCCAGGTAGAGGAGATTTTTAACCCCAGGTAGAGGAGACTTTAACCCTCAGGTAAAGGAGATTTTAACCCTCAGGTAGAGGAGATTTTAACCCCAGGTAGAGGAGATTTTTAACCCCAGGTAGAGGAGACTTTAACCCCAGGTAGAGGAGATTTTTAACCCCAGGTAGAGGAGACTTTAACCCCAGGTAGAAGAGATTTTAACCCTCAGGTAGAGGAGATTTTAACCCCAGGTAGAGGAGATTTTTAACCCCAGGTAGAGGAGACTTTAACCCCAGGTAGAAGAGATTTTAACCCCAGGTAGAGGAGACTTTTAACCCCAGGTAGAGGAGATTTTTAACCCCAGGTAGAGGAGACTTTAACCCCAGGTAGATGAGATTTTAACCCCAGGTAGAGGAGATTTTAACTTCAGGTAGAGGAGATTTTTAACCCCAGGGAGAGGAGATTTTAACCCCAGGTAGAGGAGATTTTAACACCAGGAGATTTTAACCCCAGGTAGAGGAGATTTTAACCCCAGGTAGAGGAGATTTTAAATCCAGGTAGAGGAGATTTTAATCCCAGGTAGAGGAGATTTTAAATCCAGGTAGAGGAGATTTTAACCCCAGGTAGAGGAGACTTTAACCCCAGGTAGAGGAGATTTTTAACCCTAAGTAGATGAGACTTGAACCCCAGGTAGAGGAGACTTTAACCCCAGGTAGAGGAGATTTTTAACCCCAGGTAGAGGAGACTTTAACCCCAGGTAGAGGAGACTTTAACCCCAGGTAGAGGAGACTTTCAGAATCAGGGCGAGCAGTGCTTTTAACCCTCTTTGAACGAGGGTCTGCACCACTACTGCCAAAACTGTGGAGCAATCTGGTTTCAACATGCTGGGAATAGATGCTTGATGTAAATGTGACTCTACAAGGATCAGGAGAGTTGGATTACAGTGCTGATTAGAGAGAAGGAGAAAGAGAGAGAGGGAGAAAGAGTAAAAAGGAAAAAGAGAGAGAGGGAGAAAGAGAGAGAGGGAGAAAGAGAGAGAGAGTTTCACTAACAGAATGTAAATTGAAGGAGAGAAAAATAATACTGATGATAATTGAATAATTTATTTATGATGATATGAACAACTATGATGATGTGATGACAGAATTCATAATGACTGCACAAAAAAAGAATTTTAGGACGAAAGCAATGATGATGATGATGATGATGATGATGAAGATGAAGATGAAGATGAAGATGAATGATACTGATAAGAAAATAAATGGCTGATGATGATGACGAAGCCAACAATAAAAGTGATGATACTGATGACACGAATATAATGAAATTATTATAATGGTTACACTGGAATGATAAAGACAATGATGATGATGATGATAGTGACAGTAATGATGATGATGATAGTGATGATGATGATGACGATGATGATAGTGATGATGATATAGTGATGCTGCTGCTACTGATGATGATGATAGTGATGATGATGATGATGATGACGATAGTGATGATGATATAGTGATGCTGCTGCTACTGATGATGATGATAGTGATGATGATGATGATGATGATGACGATAGTGATGATGATATAGTGATGCTGCTGCTACTGATGATGATGATGATAGTGATGATGAAATAGTGATAGTGATAATGATGATGATGATGCTGATGATAATAATAATGATGATGATGATGAGGATGATGAGGATGAGGATGATGATGAAATAGTAATAGTGATAATGATGATGATGATGCTGATGATGATGACCATAGTGATGATGATGATGATGATGATGAGGATGATGATGATGATGAAATAGTGATGATGATATAGTGATGATGATGCTGATGATGATAATGATAGTGATGATGATGATGATGATGACGATAGTGATGATAATGATAATGATGATGATGATGACGATAGTGAGGATGATGATGATGACTATAGTGATGATGATATAGTGATCATCATGACTATAGTGATGATGATATAGTGATGATGATGCTGATGATGATAATGATAGTGATGATGATGACGATAGTGATGATGATGATGATGATGACGATAGTGATGATAATGATAATGATGATGATGATGACGATGATGATGATGATAGAGATGATGATATAGTGATGCTGCTGCTACTGATGATGATGATAATGATGATGACGACAATGATGAAGAAGATGAAGAACGGGTTCAAACGTGCACGCATGCTCGCTCACGCTTGTCTACGGAGCTCGCGCGCCCTGCCCATTCTCTCTCTCTCTCTCTCTCTCTCTCTCCCGCGGTGATGAGAGCGCGTCTCGGCAGCGCGCATCCATCTCCAGCATCTCCACACACACACACACACAAACACACACACACACACACACACACTGTCTCCTCTCCATCCAGCCTTCCTCCTTCCGTGATTGTGTCGCAGGAGGACTGAAGCATGGGGGAACCTGGAACAGCGCGGTGCTGCGCCTCCTAAAAACGAGCCGCCCACAGATCTCCTGCTCTCCATCCATCCTGAGGAGCTCGGAAGCTCGGGAGATCAGAGGCACTAACCGGAAAAAGGTGAGTGATGCTCTGCTGGAGCTCTCATTTTAGGCTCAGATGAGAAAAACCAGATCATGGAATATTTCCAGAAACATCACATTTATGAGCTGCTAAAGAAATCGACTAATGATCCTAATTATTCTTATTATTCCATCATATGATCTTCACCAGAACAATACCTCATTTCCTTCAACAGTAAAACCAGCAGTATTTCACAGCAGGAGCGCTTTTCTTCTCTTTTAATTTCTCAAATTAATCGTTTATTACAAATAAAACCAAAGGAATATTGTGTTATATTAAATTGCATTGTTTCTATCAGGGGGTTTATCGATACTCCCCCACATCCCCCCTTCCATCTTTCAATTTTTATCTATCAGTTTATCTCTGCACATGAACAATGTCTAATAAGGAGCACAAAATGCACCATCAGCCGTAAAGTGTGATTTTTTTTTTTAGAGACAGGATTTATGGAGGGATAGAGAGCCAGATTATTGCCAATGGGAGGGCAAAGGCGCCCCCTGGTGGCACGATACGCATGCGCAGTGCTTTTAAAATCTTTAACCAACCCTAACCTACACACCCTATAGGAAGGTAGTAGCTCAAGGGTTAAGGTTACTACAGATGGAGGTTTCAAACCTAAGAACTGCCTAGTTGCCACTGTTGGGCCCCTGAGCAAGGCCCTTAACCCTCTCTGCTCCCGGGGCATTGAGTCATGGTTGACCCTGTGCTTCCTAATATGCTGACATATGCAAAGAAGAGCTTTTATAGTGCTGTAATGTATATGTGACAATTAAATGCATCTACCTAAAGTATGCATTTCAGGTTGCATCATTTCTGTCTCAGGAGTGATGCTGATTATACCCCTCACAGGGTTCGATTCAGAGGTTTAGCCCAAAAACCGACCCCATAATTTTACCCAATCAACACTTTATAGATGCAATAAAGCAAAATATGCGTCGCCTATAGTATGAAGATTAAAGTCAAGATCTTTTTTTTTATAGTTATTATGCATTCAATTTTGCATCCCTTTTGTCGCTTCCACTCACATGTGCTGTTATGCAACTCCTGGCTCCTTCACGCTGAATCAAAATCACTGCAAGCGAGCATCAAGCAGTGCGGGATTTAAATATAGAAAGCGCTTTACACATGGACAGAGAAAGAGAGAGAGAGAGAGAGAGAGAGAGATGATGCAATGACTTGAATTATTTAAGCACATCTGGGCGTATTTGGGGAAGCCTTTAGATGTTTCTTGGCAGTAAATATATATTTATATATAATATATCTGCGGTTTAAAGATGCTTCTGGAGCTCTGGAGCGACGCACAAGATCCAGATCTTCGAGAGTTTCTATGCTAAATAAAGTACAATCGCATTAACGTTTCACGTCACAGTACATTTGTGCTGAAATACGATGTATATCACGCTGCACTGAAGGGACAGGACAGGACAAAACAGCTGTTTAGACCCAATGTAATGAATAAAACCAGCATGAAAACACGGTGTGCTATAAAAAAATGAGGACGAATCTCGTTCGAATGATGATCACCTCATTTTACAACCTGAAGTCTGCATTTGAATTTGCTTTATGAACACCGTATTGTTTCGGCCATGCATTTTTCATCTGTTTATAGCTACAGTTGGGGAGCATGCTACACAAAACAGCAAGTCTGTTCCTTGTATCGCTTACGTTACAGCAGCTACAAGCATTCATTCTCTCTTTCTCATGTTATATGCAGACAGAGAATCCTGTTACAAAGTGCTGACACTGGAGATTCTTTCCCTAAATGTTAAATATTACAGAAAAATTTTACTATAGAGCATATTAAAGGTGAGCCTTTTATTTGCCTCACAAAAGTTTGTGAAATGTTTGGAGACTGCTGGTGGTAACTGGCCATGGTAGTGGTCCACATATATAATAGCAGCTACAAGCAGTCATTCGGTCGACTGAAAACTCTCTTGAAAATTGCAGATCATTTTTATCACTGACAAGTGACATTACGAAGCACTGATACTGGAGGCTCCTTTCAAATTTGTCACAATTGTTAACCACACCTAATTTTTAACCCATTTAAACCCATGTGGTAGCTCCAGGGTTAAACCTTTGGACTCTGTTTGAAAAGTTTACAGGTTGAAATCCCACACCACCAAACTGCAAAGCGCCCTTGAGGAAGGTGCTATAAATGGACTTTCAATGATAAAGCTAGTCTCTTGATTGCTTTTGTTTCTGAGAGATGCATGTATTGAAAAATAAGCTTTTGAGCTTTACACACTTTCAGCATCCAGACAGTTGTCAAGTGTATGTTGTTACTTGTTGTATGCTGAAGTCTGTTCCAATGAGCCACAGTCCAGACTGAGTTGCATAGTGTATGTTGAAGTATGGAATGGTTGCCATGTTGGTTCCTTTCACCTTGAATAAGTCTCCAACCTTCCCTTGGCTAGTTTATTAGCTATTTTCCAAAAAGTGAATGCTGTAAACAACATTGTGAGGAAAAAAAAAAAAACAAGTGCCAAACTTAAAACTACATTCATTTTTTTTTTCTTGAATAAAAAAAGAAACAAATCCACATTTTGCAATTTTGTGGATGAATCTGGTGCAAAGAAAGAAAAAAAACACATTCATTCTTACTTAAGTAAATGACAAGTAAAATTACTGTAACTTCAATAAAAATCTTACCAAAATACATAAATCTCAAATTAGGAACACTTTGAGCCTTGAGCATAATGTAAGGTTTAGAATTCAGACAGTAATCGCATGCACTAAATAACTTTCAATTCAGCTGCATTTTGCGTTCAGCTGTCTCTGCATCACTGCCGTCTGTCTTGTCCATCTACATCTTTTTTTTATATGAGTTTAGACAGTTTGTTCTTCACCCATCACTCACTGCAGACCGGGAACACTTGACAAGAGCTGCAGTTTTGGAGATGCTCTGACCCAGTCGTCTAGACGTCATAATTTGGCCCTCATCAAACTCGCTCAAATCCTTACGCTTGCCTATTTTTCCTGCTTTTAACATGTCAACTTCAAAATAATATTCACTTGCTGCCTAACAAAATCCTACGCGCTAACAGGTGCTATAATAGAGCTAATCAGTGTTATTCACTTCACCAGTCATAATGGTTTACTAGCATAATTTAAAAAAACATACTTAAATAAAAATACACCCACAGCACAATACAAATCTAGGACAGATATAATCACTGCTTTACACACTACCCTGCCTTTTCATGTGACCTGGTTTTTATACTAGTTTATTTAAATATTTATTTGGTTCTTTTATTGTTTACAACTAGTAATAATTCCACAATAGCACGACTAAGCATTTGTTTTGCTTGTTTTACAGATACTTACCTGAACCAAGAAACATGGATTCATCGCCAAGCAGTCAGCAGTATGGTGCCAAAAAACGCGTCAAAATACACCCAAACACCGTCACGGTAAAATATGCCACGCACTTCCCCCAGCCGGGTGATGAGGGCTATGACGATGCACCTTCTTTTGAAGACTTTGGCTCCTTTCTGGAAACCAATCCCAGCAAAAAGTTGGTGACAGACTCTGGCCATGGCAGGACTTTCTTTGGAACTATGGACGTGCGTCCTAAACCCTCAGGAGAGCAAAAGGATAAAGGAGTAGGCGGCCAGCTGGCGAGTTTTGGCGAGGCCTCGGTTTTAGCCTCGCGGGTCACCTGGGGGGCGCTGTTTGGCGCTGCGGTAGCTCACGGCTGCGTAGCTCTGATTACACGTCTCGCAGCCGATCGCTCCAAAGTGCCCTCCTTGGAGCTCATTTTCATCCGCTCAGTAATTCAAGTGTTGTCCATACTGGTGGTCGTGTACAACAAGGAAGCCCCGTTCGGCCCGAAGGGATACCGTTTGCGACTCTTCTTTTACGGGGTTTGCAACGTCATTTCAATCACCTGCGCGTACACGTCGTTTGCTATCGTCCCACCGAGCAATGGGACGATCATGTGGAGAGCCACGACAACGGTGTTCAGCGCCATCTTGGCCTTCCTGCTTCTGGACGAGCGCCTTGGATACACGGATATAATCACAGTGGTGGGCAGCCTCTTTGGGCTGTGCCTGGTAATGATCCCTAACATTGCTGACGAGGAGAAATCACCCCTGGGTTTCTGGAAGGAGGCGTTTGGGTACACTATGACGGTGATGGCCGGGCTCACGGCGGCCCTCTCGATGATCGTCTACCGTGCCATCAAGGAGCGTGTCAGCATGTGGACGGCGCTGTTCACATTCGGCTGGACAGGAACCGTGTGGGGAGCATCCACGATGTTTGCCATGCAGGAGCCAATCATCCCTTTGGATGGCGAGACATGGGGCTACCTGATTGGCATTTGCATCTGCTCGACCGTGGCGTTCCTTGGGGTTTACTACGCCCTGAACAAGTTTCATCCTGCCCTAGTGAGCACCGTGCAGCACCTGGAAATTGTCGTGGCCATGTTCCTGCAGCTCGTCGTGCTGCGTATGGTGCCATCTGCTTACGACATCTTCGGCGCATTGGTCATCATGATCAGTGTGTTTGTTCTCACGGGCCTCAAGCTTTACTGGGTGGGACGTGCCATTCGACAGGATTACCAGGAGATCTTGGACTCGCCGATCAAATAAGGATGCCACTGACGTATCTGTGTGTGTGTGTGTGTTTGTTTGTACACTATGTGTATGTGTGTGTGTGTGTGTGTGTGTGTGTGTGTGTGTGTATATCACAGTGTTTCCACCAGGCATCCACATATCCACAGGCACTCTAAATGTGCAATCGATGAATGTCTTAATATTCTATTTATTTTGTATTGTGTTGTTGAAAGAGTGCCAATGATATTATGTCTTTGCTAAGTGTTGATGTGTGAAATAAAAAATGTAAAAAAAGCTCTATGGTGTTTTCATCTCACAGCATTGATTTATTTTTTTTTTTCTGATTTTGATTTCTGTTTATTCTACACACTTAGACACATATTCTGCATTTTCCCCTTTTTCAAGGTTCCCTTTTCTTAATTCAGTTAAAACAATTCAATTCCTTCAGACAGTATTTTCAGGAAATTCTTACCTCCTCCCTGCTCCATCCTGAGTGATGTAACGGATCTAAGAAAACGATTACGAGGATTTTCCTGCATGTCTCAGTAGAAAAAAATGCCGGGTCTAGCCTTAATCGGCATTGATTTTTTTTCTTCGCTGACATTCTTGGAGACTTCCAAAACAATCAGAGATCAGTGCACTCCCTGAGCGATAGAAGGTGAAGAAGATAAAAAGAAAGCGGCATCCGTATGGCTAAGGCTTTTGGTGTGGTAGGTTTTTACAGAGTGGTAAAAAAAAAGAGCTAGAATTGTTATGTTACTGTAAAATTTTCTACACCCTTTATTTCAGATCCCATTAGACAAGTATTTAGTCAAGTTACACACACACACACACACACACACATATATATATATATATATATATATAAAGCATAAACATATGAATAGGGTATGATCTACACTATATGCACATAAATATGTGGACACTTGACTGTTTTTGGAGTGTTGTGTTATTAAAGTCAGGTACTGATGAGGAGTCCGAGAATCAGTATCAGAATACTTTATTGATCCCTCAGGGAAATCTTAGTTTGCTGTGGCTCACATTAAAAAATTTAAGTAACGATTAAAAAAAATAAATAATAAAGAAAAGAAAATATAAATAATTATACATATGAAGTTATTTATTAAAAGAAATGAAATTTCTTGAAATTTCTTGAAATGAAATGAATAACAGCGAAACAGAAAAGCAGAAAATTCAGACTATAATGATATTAATAAAAGTTATTGCAAATGTACAGTAACAATTATTATTATTATTATTTTGTTTTTGTTATTATTATTATTATTGCACTGAGATTTTGCACATTTTTTTCAAGATATTTACAATATATAAGTGTGGTATAAATATCTACACCAATCAGACAAAGAAAAAAAGAAATGTCATTATAACATTATGAGCGGTGAAGTGAATAACACGGATTATTTCATCATCATGACACGTGTTGGTGGTATTTATTAGGCAGCAAGTGAACATTTAGTCCTCAATGTTGACATGTTAGAAGCAGGAACAATGGGCAATTGTAAGGATTTGAGTTTGACAAGAGCCAAATTTAAATTAATATGTATCTAGTGTTTTATTGACTATAATTAAGTTCCTTACATTTATACTTTCATCTCCAATGAGTGAGCCAGTGGTGGCAGTGAAAAGGAAAATTCCCTGAGATGGCATGGGGAAGAAACCTTGAGAAGAACCAGACACAAACAGGAACACATCCTTATCTGGGTGGCACTGAATGTCCATTCATTACAAGTCAGCATTCCAATTCATCCCAGAGGTGTGCAATAGGGTTTAGGTCAGAGCTCTATAGCAGCGCAATCAAGATCTTCCAATCCAAATGATGTAAACTATATCCTCAAGGATCTGACTTTGGGAACAGTGATATGGTTTTACTAGATTTTGGAGTGGCGTTTGGAGATTTGTGTGAGATTCATTTATGGTGTTTGTAAAGTCAGGTATTGATGTAGGTGAGGTGAGATTTAATGTAGGTGAGGTGAGGAGGCCTGTGGTGCAGAGTTTTAATTCATCAAAAGGTGTTCAATAGACTTGAGGTCAGAGCTTTATAAAGTTGGTTGTAATGCTCATTTTACTATTTAACCACAGTCTTTCTGCTGCACTGGTTTCAGGATAACGCTCAAACTGATATCTATCTGCAAAACCGGGTGTGCTGTAACCGGAAAAGAATCATCCATGAGGTGGTGTGATGTGGTTCAACATGAAACTAGTACAGTTATTTCCCTGACTGTGTCAAAAAGGATTTGATTTCATTACATAAGACAACAATTCACTGTCACGGAATTAACATTTAGATTTTCTTGGAAAATGAATGGCAAGATATTTTTTATAAATTTGCATTACATGTTGTTGAATCTCAGTACCTAGCAAACAGTCGTTTGTAGTTGCCAAAAAAACCCATGTGGTTACTCCGTGGTGAAGGTATATGTCATGAATCCCAGCACCTCCAAGTGACCCTTATTAGGCTCTTAAGCAAGGCCCTTACCCCACAGCTGCTCGGTTGTAAGTAGGTCTAAAAAATGCCGTTAATGTAAAAGTAAAACATCCTGCCCAATCAGAATTGAGAATTTAACACTATAGGACTGTAATGGTAAACAATTCTCCAACACAGAGTACTGATGTAGGCCTACTGAGTAACATGAAACTTCCATATCTATATACAGCATTATCATATGTACACTTTACAGTTAATGTTTGATAAACATTAAATGCAAACAAATCTATATACAGCATTATCATATGTACAGTTGAACATCGATATTCGTGACCTTGACACTCATGGCCTCTAAAGTTGAGGACTTATCCTTTGGAACCTGGACTAGAAGAGTAACTCGTGAAAAATCTGATAGTTCATGAGAAGCCGCGAGTGACTTGAATGTTCAGAGTAACATTTCAAAACAGAGTTTGTACTAATAAATGACATAAAAATGTGTGAAAAACTATTCTATTATTGTATTATTCATTTAAAGTAGTAAATGAAACATTTATAACAAGTAAATTTTTTCCCCTTGTAAAAGGAACCATCAAAAAGAGAGTCAAAACCTCACGATTTTTTGTTACACGTGAGGGGTCAGAAACCTCAACCCTGCGAGTATCGAGGTTGCACTGTATACCTAAAAGCTGTCCAGGAAACAAAACTTCAAGATGTAGGTTCCATCGGTGTAAAGAGAAGCCGAAAATCTAGATACCTTACTGCAGAACTTACACCATGTTCAAAGTCACCAATTCCAACATGACTAACAGTTTTAGAGAATCTGATATTAAAAGTACTTGAGTATTTGAATCATATTGAACGTAGACTCAAAGATGCACTAGTTAGTAAAAAGACAAAATCAGTTGATTTGTGAGGTTTTATTTCTTTAAATACAAATCAAATTGTACTCCTAAACACTGTATTTACAATGAACACAACAGTTACTTCGGAATTAAGAAGAAAAAAGACAATCTTTCAAAAAGGTATCTTGAATTAAGAAATAAAATTAATATTACGTCACAGAAGTAGAAGAGCAATTAGTATTTAATAGACAAATAAAATTAAAGTAAATTATTTAATATGAAGTAAAACGAATATTTAGAACTGACTAAGTCTCAGAGAGGGACAATATTTTTATTCGACTTCAACAAAAGCTGCTTCTACAAGTTTTTGGAATGAGTTTGAGCTCTTTTTTGGACTAAAAATGAGGCCAGGGGTGCTAAAAAGTCGCTCGCAGGCAGCAGATGCGAGTAGGGGAGTGTTGAGCATTAAACAGTAGTGGACCGTAATGTAGTAAATGTAATTCCTTATTTTACTTAAGTAGCTTTTCTGCTTGTCTGTACTTTACTGGAGTATTCCCAATTTTTCCAAAGTGAAGATTTTCACTGTAACTTCACATTTTTAGCGGAATAAATAATTGAACAAACGCCTTATTTGTGTTTTTATTTAAGTAGTTGAAAAGAAGGTTTTGGGCTCTGGGGAGGTTTTTCCTCACCACAGTCACCACGGGTCCTCTCATTTGGAACAAACTTACACTTATGAAGAACATCTTATTCATTCTTTATCACTGCATTATCTGTGTTCAGCTGCTTTGAGACAATGTTCATTGTTAAAAGCACAATACAAATAAAAATGAATTGCATTAAATGATTATTTTAATAGATATCAATCAGTGTTTGATTCATTGTTATCATTCTAATAATAGATCCGTGTGCTAAAATTAACATTTGAGTCTTTTTCATATAAACTGAGTTGATTGTATTCAACTTGAGTCTTGTAACAAAAATGATAATAGGAATATTATAGCCATAATAAATCATAGTACTTTGGATGCGTAAGTACATTTAAAGTTTACTTTAACTCAAGTACAGGGTTTGTGTACTTTGTCCACCACTTCATCTTCAACAAAGGTAATTTAATTATCAATTAAATTATAATTTAATTGAAAATGGTAATTGTCAATCAAAATATTGTGGAGTATTAAAGCACATATTTAATCATAAATGTAGTTGAGTAAAAAGTAAAAGTTGCGTGTATCTTTGAAACTAAAGTCAAATGAGAAAGTAGCCAAAAAAGTACTTCAGTAATGAAATACTTTACTCAAATACTTTACACCACTGATCTATATGGTGCTGTAACCATTAAATAAATGGCAGAAACCAATTGTTTTCTGCCAATCTTCCACTTCCACTCCGCATTTAAGACAAGAACGAAATTGATATTGTCACAGATTCTTGTGAACACCGGAACGTGTGTCATTTTTCATTTGCAGACAGATAAGTCCATTTGCCAATTACACACACGTAATACATGCAAAGTAATACAAGCAAAGTACACCGGGTGAATCAGACACTCGCAGGCTGCTCATTAGCTCCAGATCGGATGATGGATGTCACAAATGAGATAAACGATTCGATTCAATAATCCGTTTTATAGATTCTGTTGGAGTCCTAATGCTGGAAGATTACTGTCTCTGATGAAATTGTACAATGTCCTTCCTCGATCTCAACTCAATGTTGACATCTGAATAACTGAATCAAGTCAAGTGGCTTTTAAAGGCATTTCAACCATATACAGTTGAAACAAAACAACATTCTCTAATGACTTAATGTGCTACAAAATACTAAACAAAACTACCCAAGACATAAGCAGACCTACACACAGAACCACATAGTGCATGTGTGCAAAGAACACAACACAATAAAAACAATAGCATTCACCTTTATGGCATTTGGCAAATACCCTTAACCAGAGCAACTTACATTTATCTCATTAATACAACTGAGTAACTGTGGGTTTAAGGGCCTTGTTGAGGGGCCCAGGAGTGGCAGTTTGGTTACTGGGTTACTGATAAGAAGGTCAAGGGGATTAAGCCCAATTATCCCCAAACTACCACTGTTGGGACTTTAAGCAAGTCCCCTAACCCTCTGGGCTCCGGGGGGACTATATTTATCTTATTGATACAACTATGGGGTTAAGGGCCTTGCACAGGGGCCCAGAAGTGGCAGTTTTGGTGTGGCTGGGATTTGAACTCACAACCTTCAAGACCAAAGCCTCCCACCTCCACCTTTTTTACATATTAGTGACTTTGGCAGCACCATATTTAGTACAGAATTGTTCAGAAGGTGTTCATTGAGAATGTGTGTGTGTGTGTGTGTGTGTGTGTGTGTGTGTGTGTGTGTGTGTGTGTGTGTGTGTGTGTGTGTGCGTGCATATCAGATCAGTCCAGTCCAATCAGTGCAGAACAAATTACAGACTGATTAAAGACACTTTTAAAGCACCAAACGATGAACCTCGCTGTGAGGACACCCTGTATCTTTGAGAAGCAAAAGTATAAAAAATAATGAAAATTCAGCTTCACAAGGCTTTGAGATGTCAGTCAGGTGGGACAGAAGTGCACTTTAGTTCCTCAAACGTCATAAAACCTTCTCCAAAAGATGGATAAATCATTAAAAGGTTCTTAAAAACAGCTGGGGTTTTGTAACGACACGCGCACTGATTTTTTAATGGAGATATAAACAGGTTTTTATTCATATCTCGTTTTGTTTTAAATAAAGAAGAAATAATGTTTAGATCGATAATATATTCTCTTTGTGTCGAGCTGCACATGTTCCTGAGGTACCAACGATCCTCTCAGGGCCTGCCTGGTTTATCCTAAAGTCCTACCTTTCTGGGTAAAGTTTTTTCAGTTTCTTCAGATCCACAAGGTTGCTGTAGAAGGTTAAATTTAGCCATGAAGATGGATTTGGACTGTAATTGATAATAACCATTTGTACAGTTGTTTGGGGCTACAATTGCCTGTTTTGCATTCAAGCATCGGTCAGTGAACAGTTGATAACCTCAACAATAATGGAATGAGTTGAGGAGATGAGGAGTTTGGTTTCTCGAAAGGTTTCTTCCTCGTACCATCTCAGGGAGATTTTCCGCACCATGGTTGCTACTGGCTCTCTCATTAGGGATGACCCTATAGGGGTTGATGAGATGTGCACACATCCAGATGTGTGTGTGTAACATAATATCATCTAACGATGAATATTGCAGTTTGGCTCACATCAAAATACTTACTCTTGCCAATTTTTACTGCTTTCCAACACACATGCTGTGGATTGGATAGTGACCCAGAACCCTGAGACCACGATGGAATTCACTCTGCCATGGGGTTGAGATTTCCGTTGGTGTTGCTAATTGTGTTTTATAAAAACACCTCAGTCGTAGGAGAGCGTTGTTTTGTTTCTCAGTGTACTGTACCAACTGTGTGGGTAGCATGGCTCGAATAAAAGCCACTTGACTTGTCTTTTCACACAAGTCGAAGCATTAGATTTGTATATGCTCATTTGCTGTTATAATAACCTCCACTCTTCTGGGAAGATGTTCACTAGATGTTGGAGTGTCCTTGTGTGAAATTCGCTCCACTACAGTGGTTGTTAGTGAAGTCAGGTACTGATGTTGATGAGGTGAGGATGCCTGGGGTGCAGTCAGCATTCATCATGTTCATTATAGTTGAGGTCAGAGCTCTATAGCATTAGATCTTAGATCTACTCCAACCCGTGTATATCTTCATGGAGATGGTTTGGTGTACAGGGGTATTGTCATGCTGGAACAGATTTTGGGTCTCCTAGTTCAAGTGAAAAGAAATGTTATGCTACTGCCTCCAAAAACCTCCAATATAATTGTGTGCCTTCAACTTTAAAAATTGGAGGAACCACATGGCTGGAAAAGTCAGGTGTCTTAATACTTTCATTCATAAAGTGTATCTATTCCATCCTGATGGAAGCAATATAGTGGATCTCCACATGCTTCCACCAGGTGGCGCCTTCCAACATTTGGTCTGATGTGATGGGTAAACTAATCACTGAACACAATGGCGTGTTAAAATACATACAGCAGGTGTTTTTTTTTTCTAAAGCTGAACTGTGAATAGACACAGTATGTGTGTTGTGTAATTCAGATTCAATTCAATTCAATATTTTATATCTGATCTCTATTGTTCTGGTGAAGGATGTAACACAGTTAGCATTTTCATACACTAAACCACACAACAGAGTGTGCACCAGTGTGTATGAAAGCATGTGTGTGTGTGTGTGTGTGTGTGTGTGTGGTGAGCAGTATGAAAGGGAAAGGGAGGGGTGCTTATGGTGTAGCACAAGTACAGTGGCTCCATCTGTTTGTGCAGGAAACAGATTGCATCCTGAAGTGTGTCATGCAGCCCTCCATTCAGCTCCCTCGACTGTGACTCAAAACAAATTACAGGAGTGCATGTTTCCACTGAAGCGTCTATTAAACATGGACAAAAAGCATTTAAAATGAGTTAGTTTTACACACACACACACACATACACTCACACACACACACACACACACACACACACACACACACACACACACTCAGGTCTCAGTGTCAGCCCAGACGGCACCGCTCCATCCATCCAGTTCAGAATCTGAACCAGAATTTATTTGTTACATACATAACAGTATAATGTGCAGTGAACTGCTTATTATAACTAATACATGATATATGAAAAAAAAAATGTAAACTAAACAATATAATTAAATATGATTAATTAGAAAATGCAGTCATAATAATAATAATAATAATAATAATAATAACAATAAT
>MU598598.1:1076830-1088482 GCA_024362625.1 Silurus asotus | reverse complement strand
ATTTATATTAGGGCTGTCAATAAATACAAATATTTAATTGCTATTAATCACATCTTAATCATACGTTTTTATCTGTACTATATGTACCTTAAATTAATACTTTTCACATTTTTAATACTGTAATCAACATGGGCATGAACAAATATGAATGCTTTATGCAAATATATGTTACTTATTAGTGAAACCAAACTCAACCTATAGCATGAAAACAAAATATTCTTGGAAATGTTTTAAAGTAATTATGGCATTTTAATTGACTTAAATCTTTTACAAGAGATTTATATACTCGGTTTATCATATGCTGAATTTACCGATATTATATACAAGTATCAGCTAATAGGAATTAATGCATAGATAATAGGTAATAATATATATCACTTATTACATTATATGTTTTAATTATCATATAATGATAATAAATTTCCATGTTGGTTTTATGTATTTATGTATTTTTTAAAAGAGATATAATTTGAGTTTTGGGCTGATGGTATTCTAAGTCTGCAAACTAGTAAACAAGTGTTAATCTATTCATTGTTAGAGATTTTAAGGCACTGTATAAAGGCATCTGCTAAATACCAATGTAAGTATAAAAATAAGTAATAGGGTTTTATATTTACATACATGGACATTAGATCTGTATGTTGTGAGTTCAAAACCAAGCAAATTTGAAGAGCGTTTTTCGAAAAGCTACATTTTTGTAGACTGAAATCCCATCTCAGTGTGGCAGAAGGCCAAAATGGAGAGAAAAATATAAATTATAAGAAATGTAAAATACAATGAGTGGCATTACAGAGAGTGAGGAATTTCACATATGGAGGGTGAATACCATTTTACTAAAGCAAGAAACACAGTTAAGACTCCAAACCTCTACACTACAACCACAACTGTGCACCTACATCATCTGGAGCAGTTCAATATTAATATTTGTCTAATAACATGACAAAAACATAAAATACAACCTACTCACCAGAGATGCAGACTCATAATTTGCACCACTGCTCAGAGGCTGTAATCCAGTGGTACTGCTCGTATTCACTGGTCTGGAAGTGGAGAACAAACCATTTCCCGGGATGAGACAAGCTAGCTAGCTTCAGGGTTGGCTGATGTCTAGCTTTTCTTGAAAATTTGTTTTTATGAATGTCTGAGACCTAATCAATTTCTCTTCCTCCGTAAGCATAAAAAAGTCTAACTCAGATGTGTTAATTAAGACTAGACACGTATTTTGCCAGTCGAACTTGGCTATAACAGTTTCCCTCTGACCAACCAATCAGAGAACGGAAAAATGCTGACGCTATTCTGGGCCAGTTAGCTGTCCTGTGAGGAGAATATAAAATCTGATTGGTTAAAAAAACAGACTTATTGCTAATAGAGACTATGGTAAAAAGGCCAGCAGTACTGACGTTGAAGGCCCTCCGCTGATTAGATTGACATGGCAGTGCATAGAGGCTGAAATCTAATTGGACAAAAAAATAGAACATCCACATACATGTCCTGGAAGCAGTGCAGCCAAGAGAAACACTACAAATAAAGAGAATAAACTGTTGTAAATAAATTAATAAAATTTAATGAAAAAATATTAGAATTTAGGTTGTAAATGTAGGTCAGTGCTTCTGATAGTGTTTAGGACAGCAGAGAAGACTTTGCTGGCCCTGACCGCCCGTCACTTCTTCACTGTGATTTTCAATTGTTCAATTTTAATTCTGACAGATCTTTTTAAATATTAAACATCTAAACCTTGATTTTTTTCTCGAAAGCACAATGAAACTCCAAATAGTGAATCCGCATAATGATGTTAAAGAAACTATACACTCAGAATAAACACTTTTTTATGATGGAGTTAGGTATTAGCGATGAAGAAGCTGCTGTCGAAACAAAACGAACCTTCACATGGCACTTTTTTTCACACATTTATAGAATTATAACTTGGATTTTAAGCAGCTAAATGGACAGACGTGCCTGAAAATGTCACGACAGTAATTTCTTATGTTTATGTTTGTTTATATTTGTTTCTGGGGGCGGAGCTTAGTTTTCTTAGGTTCTATACATCACAACTTTGTAACATGGAAAAATTGTATTTAATTGTATTTAATTTTAGATATAAGTAGTCACTATTAAATATAAATATATCATAAATTTAATGCATAGTCCCTGTCGAAAGTGTGGAAACACCTAGTCTTTTATGGTTTTTGAGATCCATGCAAGTTCCTTTTGATTAAAGCACACAAGAATTGGACAGTGAATGAGTAGAAGAAAGTTCTCTGGAAAGATGAGTCCAAATTTGTCTCTAACAGAAGAATGTAATATAAGATGAAGATCAGGAGAGAAGATGATATCAAACTGACTCAACCCCACAGATGAGCTTAATGGTTTAGGGTTGTTTTGGTAACTTATTCTGTGTAAAAGGAACCATCATGGCATAAGACCATCAATATGGATTGATACACACACACACACACACACACACACACACACACACACACACACACACACACACACACACACACACACGTGTACACACATCAACAGCATAAAAACCCTGTTTGCACACTTCTTGTCGTACCGAATGTTTACATGTACAGTGTTTATTTTGGATTTTTATACAGAAGATCCACTTGCACAACTTTCTGTACTGTACTAAATGTTGCACGTGTCGTTTGTTTGGAGTTTTGTGTAGTATTGCGTTCCTTTTGTTAATTTATGTTGTGCGATGGAGCACCTGGGTCCTGGGGAAACTGTACATGGTTGTCATTATTGTGCTGTAAGCACTAATGTCACGTTGAGACTTTTAAATACACGTGTGAAGAGCATTAAATCTAACACAAGTATGAAAAAAAAAATCGAATTGTTACTAATGGACTAGTATTGAAAATGACAGACGTGTATTTCAGCCAATAAGGATAACGGCTCTTATTCGACAGCCAATCAAAATCGAGAACTGCTAGCTGGGGGCGGGATTTCTCACGTTGGATACTCTGGATACTGGAAAAGCCGTTTTTTCCCCCAAGTACTGCCTTTTGCGTTATTTGATTGGCCACGTTGTTCGCGATTTCTGTGCTTTGATTGGCTAAGACTTTACAGACGGTGCAAATCGAGCCAATCGTAATGCAGGAGGCGGGACTTGTGGGACTGGGTGAATAACGTTGGAAAAGCTTTCCATAAAGGCGAACGGTGAGCGAAGTGCAGATCAATGTATAATACACAGAATTGGACAGAAAAAGCGGACAAATAACATAAAAAACGATCATCTTGCAGGTAAGAGGAGTGCTATTTTATTATTTTTAATAAACCTTGAGATTTTCGGCTTGGAATTCTTTTAGTTGCTAGCTCTGGAAAAGCGCTGGAATGCTAACAGGTAATGTGTAATGGCTGTGTTACAAATGCAGTCTTTATTAGTGTACAAGTGCACTATAGAGGGCGTGTTATAATGGTGTATTCGCCTTATCTAGTGCACTACTTAGGGAAGTGTTGGGTATTTCGGATACGGGACGTGGAAATGTCTGTATTGCTAGGACAAACGAGTGGAAATGTTGAGTGTAAAAATGGGAGTGAAAATTCACATGATTTCAGTTCAGGGATATTTTTTTTAGGGGTGAATTAAAGTTTTAAATTGTGATTTTTTTTTGAGGATTATTTTTTTAAATCAAGCTACCATCATGAGATTTGTTTTTGATAGATCCACCTACCATGGTTCTGTAAACCAGGCATTGTTTTATTAAAAATATCAATATATTATTTATATAGTGTCTTCAGTCTGCTCAATATTAAGCAGCAATGATTATGATAATCAATAAATAGGCTCAAGTGACCATAAAGACTGTCGAAAAGGTCATACTTTCATATTTGCTCAAGATGATTGCAAATTAATGTTTTTTTTCTTAAAAAATATAAAAATGTTTTATTGTAGGTTCCATATGATCGCCATAATTGTGATCTGTATGTGGATATTTGGATGCTGGAGGTACCCTGATGGAATATTTAATTGATTTTAATATTTCTGCTGTAGTTTGTCTGGAGTTTCACTTCTACAGTCGGTCACTGATGAGATGTTCTTTTAAAGGTGGTAGGATTAAAGATTTCTCCAACAAGGAAACCTGAACACGTCCCAGCACGAAGCTCCATCAGGATGTGCTTTACATGGGTTTGGAGAGGAAGATCTCCTGCTATAGAGCACTGACCTCCACCCTGTTGAACACCTTTACCTCCATCAGTAGCTGACTTTACGAACGCGCGTGTAGCTGAACGAATGTGTGCACGATGGAACGTAAAAAAGATCTCACTAATAGTGGAGATCTAATAATACGAATATCGCGTCAGTCACATTGGATTCTGCAGCTACGGGAAGTAGGAATGTGACCCATGTTTTCCTCCACCCGAGTGTCACAGCGTGGTTTCTGTATTTACTCAGATTTCTCAGAACCCCGCGGTCGGATCCGTTACACCGGACACCGGGTTCATTCGTGCTGATGTTATTTTGTTATCCAGCTGATAAACCCGTGTAATTCTGTGCCTAGTCTGCCAATACAGGTTTCTGTTTCCTCTCGGTAACTAAAGTCGGCTCTCTGAAAGACACACACACACACAATTTATATGATGATCTGGAGGTTTGGATTCACAGCCATGGCCTCCACATGTCCTGCATTAGCGTTATCGTTATTAAACAGGATGAAAATTTCCGGTAAATTTCCAGAAACTTTCCAGAAAATTTAGTCCAAATCCAGGGAATTTGGAAAATATGCCAAGTTGGAAACTCACAAGGATATTCGGGAATTATTACAAAAATTGGGATCAAACATAAAAACAAACATAAGCTGACATGCACGCAAACCATATTTCAAATCTATCAAACGCACGACGTGCACAAGAGACTCATTTCACGTTTTAAACATAAACCTACGCAATGTCGATGTCGTTTATGCGACCGTTCGCCACGACGGACTTTATTTCGTGTGCGGGATTCGGGAAGTAATGCGTGTTCTGTGATTCGAGGAATTGGCGGTGCACGTAGGGGGCGTGGCCTCAGTAACCTTGCAGTAAGTGTCGATTGTGATTGATAATTGTGCAGAGGGAGAAATTCGACTGAAATTGCATTCAATCCCCATGTTTTAAACAAAATTAACCAGCAAGATTTTATTTTTTTTGAAACTACATTTCAGTTCCTTTTTCTAGCAAATTCTCCATTTATTCTAATACATTCCCATTTTTTCCCTTTTGAATCCCATTGAAAATTTCCAGTCTTAAATTCCTGGATTTTTTTCAATGCTAGCTATTGGTTGCATTAATCGATTTGGATTATAATATTTGAGATAATAAAATAGATCTAAATGTTTAATGCTGACTGCAATTCAGCCCACAGAAATCTAGTGGGACATCTTCCCGGAAGAGTGGAGGTTATTTATAATAACTGGACTAGCACGTTCAAGACGCACCCATAAATATTTTGGGGAGGTGCAGACATATTTTAGTCTTTTGTACAGTGTTATTGTAGTTTATATCATAGAACTGGAATGATTACCATTTAAACAAAGGAAATGCACCAATTAAAGACGTCAGCGTTTTTTCCATTTAATCATAAGTTATCAGTGCCATCTCCAGAGACACATCGGAGTTCTTGTGTCGTGTTCAGAGAAGCAGCAGATCCTGTTCAACACAACAAACGAGTGCCTTACGTGGAAAAGGACAAGAGGGAATGATGTCTTTGTTTTGCCATCCGATGCTGACGTCTTATTTCTGCAGTATGCAGACATGTCCGGTCTGTTACTGTGCACCAAACTTCAGCTTCAAACTTCAATACCAAAAAAGTTGGGACATTTTAAGTTTATTTTTTTTTTTATAGTTTTATTGCGAATAGAATATAGATTTATTCAAGTTATTGTGGTTGTACATCACTCCCTCGCCTGCACCGACTTGGGTAACTTTTTAAAAATCCTCGGACTCAGAATCCTACTTTTCCCCCTCGAATGAAAGCTTGGTCAGGTGACCTGGATCAGACCAGACTATACATTAAAATACCTAGATTTCAAATCCCTGCTAGCTGAGCATGCAACAGTGAGAACTATGTGCTTTTTTGCCATTTATGATTATATAAATCCTAGAAATCAGGGCAACCAATGGCACACATATGATGCCAATTTATTTAATTTTTGGCTATATTTCGTAAAAAAAAATTTTCTCCCTATTTTATGTAATAAAATTTTTTTTTTTATCAATACATGATATAGAAAATTGCTTAAATCGAACATTTATTGAACACAAGCCTCTCCAATCAGTGTCGGCCGGCTTTAGTTTTTTCCGCACCATTGACTCTGCTCGGAGAAATCGACTGTTTCCTGGCTGATCCGTCAAGCAAGAGAATCCGATCGGCTAAATAGCTTAGCAAATGATCACACGGGAAAAAATGGAACACGCTTATTGTCATTCTTGGAAGTCTTTGCGACTTGGCAGACCTGATTCTGTTGGCAATGATCGCAGCAGATAGAAACGTTTCTTGCTTTATATATTTACAGTTCTAGCTCTTACGATTTCCCAGTTTGGACACCAAATACACACTACCACCACCTGCTGGTAGGGGAGATGTATGCTTTTTCACAATGACCTAATTTGTAGAACAATCGGACGATGCCCAAAATCGTCCCGATTAATCGGTTGGACGATTAATTGGTCAACCTCTAATTCTATATTTTTGATAAAACGCACAGAATTACACAATGTTTTCCAAATAACTTCTCAACCATCAGCACAGAATCTATCTATCTATCTATCTATCTATCTATCTATCTATCTATCTATCTATCTATCTATCTATCTATCTATCTGTCTGACAGACATGCACAGCCTACGCGGTGCTTATTTTAGTACGCTATCTGGCGTTCCATACGATGTGACTGGGCAAGCGCGCAGAACTTTCCCAGAAGCAGCGGTACTCATTTATCAGACTCCTACATTTGTGCCCTTCAGAGGAGGGAGGAAATCTATGAGTCTTCCTGGTAAATACTCATTTCACACAAATTGTTCACCAAATGAGCGGTACAGGAAGTTCACAGCGTGATGCACAATAACAGAAATCAGTGAGACATCGGGAATCACTGGGAAATCTGAGGAATTTCTGACAAAAGACTGGGAGAAATGACTGAGAGGCAACTGTGGAATCACTGAGAAATTACTAAGAAATAATTATAGAATTATTGAGAAATAAAATATTACAGAGAATTAACTGAGAAATAACTGAAAATACAGGAAAATCATTAATGGAATATTGAGGAATTTGCTTAGAAATAACTGAGAAACGAATTAGGAATTGCTAAAAAATTCCTGCCAAACGACTAAGGAATTGCTGAGAAGCAACTAATGAGCCTTTGAGAAATATCTTCTACTTTACTAAGGAATCACTGAGAAAATATTGAGAAACGACTGAAAAATTGCTAAGGAAACAATTAAGAAATTGTTAAGTCTTTAGAAAGAACTTAGGAATCACTGAAGTAACTGAGTAGTTACTGAGAAATTATTGAGAAACAATTATGGAATCGCTAAGAAACGACTGAGTAATTGCAGAGAAACAATGAATCTTTGAGAAGTTAAGGTTCCACCATTACTGCACCATCAAATGTTTAAAAATGAACTGAGGAACCGCTGAGAAGTTGCTGAAGAACCGCTGAGAAGTTGCTGAGGAACCACTGAGAAGTTGCTGAGGAACCACTGAGAAGTTACTCACAGCATACCGAGTTGAATAAACTGAGGAATAAAACAACACAGGATGTTCTGGTATACGCAAGTAATAAAAATGAAGTTGCTGTTTATTCCCCAAATCATTTAGATATTTTTTTACAAATTTTTCTTACACCACAGTTACCAGGAAAAGACTAATACACATTTATTTAATAAACATTTTACACTCTACCGGTTTGTAGTTACAGTTAATACTGTGGAAAATCTGTGAGGAAACTTAGTTCCTGTTCTCACTGATATTATAGTTGTTATAAAGTCATTTCCACACCAGCCTTCTTTTGTCCTTCTCTTGAATTTAATAAGACACAAAAAAAAGAGAAACCAGAAAGTCTTGAGGACTTTCCTGAGGTGGAAAACCTACTGACTTTCAAAACTGACACTGGGGACTCGTTCAGGAAACAAGCATATGAATATAAACCTGCAGCCAGGATGCAAGAACAACAATTATTATCCAAGTTGCTGTTATAGAAACCAAGAATCTGTAAAATCCAACCAATCAGAATCCAGAATTTTTCCCCAATGGTGTTATTTATTTGGGATATCTCTGACCGGAGCCAAGTGTTTCTCACAGACACTGAGAAATAAAGAAACTGGAGTAACCCTATTGAGAAACTGTGAGGTAAAAATTATTTCATAATTTCAGAATCATTACTTAATCTTCATTTTAAAAATATTTTTACCTCGAATTTCCTCAGTACCTTCTCAGTGGTTCCTCAGTAACTTCTCAGTGGTTCCTCAGTAACTTCTCAGTCGTTCCTCAGTAACTTCTCAGTGGTTCCTCAGTAACTTCTCACTGGTTCCTCAGTAACTTCTCAGTGGTGCCTCAGTAACTTCTCAGTGATTCATCAGTAACTTCTCAGTGATTTCTCAGTAACCTCTCAGTAACTTCTCAGTGATTTCTCAGTAACCTCTCAGTGATTTCTCAGTAACCTCTCGGTGATTCCTCAGTAACGTCAGTGATTCCTTAGTTCATTTTTTAACATTTGATGGTGCAGTAATGGTAAAACATTAACTTAAAGCGTTGCCTTATAACGTCAGAATGTCTAAAAGCTAAAACCTCACCTTTTGTAGCTACACACTAATAACAGAACAGAAATGACTGTGTGTGTGTAGGGGGTTTGAGGCCTGTTGCAGCTGGTGAAGATTGTAGTTTCTGTAATCATCATCTCTCTGACAGGTCTCTCCACAACCTCTCATTAAGGTGAGAGAGACAGACTGAGGCACACAGAGACGTTGTTTTGAGGCCCTAAATCTAACGTGTGAGGCCAAAGCAAGGGCAAGGGGGCAAGAGAAAGGGGGCAAATAATCATTCAGATTCATTGGTATGTGCTTTTTAAACATCTTGGTCCCCATTTAGTCTCCATTTATTTGCTGTTATAATACCCTCCACTCTTCTGGAAGATTTGTATGAGATTCATTCAGCCACATTTAAGTCAGGTACTGATGTAGGTGAGGAGGCCTGGGGTGCATTCAGCGTTCACACCCATCCCAAAAGTGTTCAGTGTGGTTTCGAGTTTTAAAGCATTAGATCTTCCACTGTAAACCATGTAAAGCATATCTTCATGGAGCTGGCTTTGTGCACAGGGGTATTGTCATGATGGAATAGTTTGAGTTTTCGAGTATGACTCTGCATGATGCAATGAAAGGCAGAAATTCTTCTTATTTGGGCGTTTCTCCCGGGAAGAGCGAGAGCAAGAGCGCTCCCATCACCATGCTTCATTCGGGAAAAAGTGTGTTTCTGGATGCAAGGGAGAACCTTTTTCAGTACTTAACATCCAGACTCGTCCTGCTGTAGCCGTCATTACTGCTGTTTTTCAGGATGCTCAATTTCAGAGTCTGGATCCGATTCCAGATCAAATATGTTCACATGGATCTGATTGGATCTGTTTCAAGGGTTTGATGCTGTTTTATTCATAGCGATGTTTGTAGATCTCCTGATACGGGTATTTCTCTGGCCGATGAGCGATATTTTTGGGCAATAAAAGTTAATTAATATGGGATCAAAACTTTGATCGAGCAACACGCTCCTCTCCAATCAGTGCATTTGTTGGCAGGGTTTTGGATAATTTTGTGTTTTTCTCATGAATTGGCATTTTTATTATTTTGTCCCTAATGTGCCATCGTAGAAATTCTTTGTAAGGAGTGAAAGGTTCTGAATCTTTTTTCCTACTATTTATTTTTAATTTAATAAGGTTATGTTAAATTGTGTTTATGTAATGTTATTGTTATGTTAAAATTTGATGTTAATCTTAAAATCTTTAAAGAAATCAAAAGCTTAGCTCCACCCCCGACAGACCTCCAGGAGCTCTGCTGTAGATTTCTAAAGATACGTTGGAGATATGAAGGATGCAACACTACTCTATATTTGCTCAAGATTAACATATGCTTGGACTCCTAAAACTCATAACATAAATATTAAATTTTTTTTTTTTTTTAACCACTTTGACCAAAAACAATCATGTCTATGCTTCATGGGCTGTTTAGGGTCCACCATTTCCAACATCAAACATGTCCAAGTTCTTCTTGTTTTTTTTTTGTTTTTTTTTTTCAAATAGAGATTTTGGGTTTAAATCATTTTTATTTATTTTTATATTTTTGTTTTCAGTGTCACTGTTGTTGTTGTTTTTTTTTTTTTTTTCCCCTTTTTTTTTTTTTTTTTTTTTTGGTGTCCTTTTTTTTTTTTTTTTTTTTTTTTTATCCCCCCCCCCCCCCTCCCCTTCAGACCACAACCCAATTTTACTAACTATCTTAGTGATTAATATATGTGAATGTTTTGTACTTCTTAGTTCTCTCTTGTTCTTTCTTTCTCTCTTTTTCCTACTCTCTCTCTTTTTTTTTTCCCTCTCTTTCATTCTTACTCACTCTCTCGCTCAGGTTGTAGGCTGAACTTCACATCCTGTTCTGTGCAGCTGATCAGGACGCTGCTCTGACGTGGCACTTGTTTGCTGCCTTCCCCCACACATGCTTTCTCCCTCTCTCTCTCTCTCTCTCTCTCTCTCTCTCTCTCTCTCTCTCTCTCTCTCTCTCTCTCTCTCTCTGACTTGCTATCTGTCTTCTCTCTCTTTCTCACTCTTCTCGCTCTTCATCTCTGTCTGTCTTGCTATGTCACTCTTTTTCTTGCTCCCTCTCTCTTTTCCCTCTTTCTTGGTTTTGCTGTCTATCTCTCTCTCTCTCTCTCTCTCTCTCTCTCTCTCTCTCTCTCTCTCTCCCTCCCCCCCCCCCCCCCCCCCCCCCCCCCGCCTTCTTTTTCTATCTCTATCTCCTTCTGAATTCCATGCAAATAGCAATGCAGGAATAGAGCAAAAATAATTACAACTGTGTGTGTGTGTGTGTGTGTGTGTCAGTGTTATGCATTGACTTATTTTTGTCAAAGAATGATGATGCATCTGAAGTTACCTCCCCCCCCCCCCCCGCCTTCTTTTTCTATCTCTATCTCCTTCTGATTTCCATGCAAATAGCAATGCAGGAATAGAGCAAAAATAATTACAACTGTGTGTGTGTGTGTGTCAGTGTTATGCATTGACTTATTTTTGTCAAAGAATGATGATGCATCTGAAGTTACCTAAAAAAGTGCATAGTGTGTGTGTGTGTGTGTGTGTGTGTGTGTGTATATATATAATATTGTGAGATGATGATGATGATGACGCTTAATTTTTTTGAGCTCTGGAAACAGGTGCTTTTTTTTCTAGGCCCCTTGAACCTATATGTTAGATGGGATTTGCGTCACAATAGATTGAATGGAATGCGAGGCAGAGGAGGGTGGAGTTGTAGGAGGGCGGGTGGGGTGTATGGTGTAGGAGGGCGGGTGGGGTGTGAGTTGTAGGAGGGCAGGTGGGGTGTGAGTTGTAGGAGGGCGGTTGGGGTGTGAGTTGTTGGGTGTGGGTTGTAGGGGGGCGGGTGTTGTGTCAGTTGTCGGAGGGGGGGGGAGGG
>MU598598.1:1069752-1075173 GCA_024362625.1 Silurus asotus | reverse complement strand
TGTGTGAGTTGTAGGAGGGCGGGTGGGGTGTGAGTTGGGGGAGGACAGGTGTTGTGTGAGTTGTAGGAGGGCGGGTGGAGTTTGAGTTGGGGGAGGGTGGGGTGTGAGTTATAGGAGTGTGGGTGGGGTGTGAGCATCAGAACATCATCCAGAACCTCCTCTGGCTTGCTCTTTATCCATTTTGCATTGCATGATTTATTGTTGCTGCTTCAGGGATTGTCAGGATGCAGGTCTTCATGTCTGTCTGTGTCTTATGCATCCAACACACAGTTTGTGAGAATGTTGACACATGGTGATGCTATTGGATAATGGCTGTAATGTTTTGGCTCTTCTGTATATTATATCAACATCCTGCCTCTGACCCACTGACCCACTGACTCATGTCCACTCATGTCTGCAATGTGCCTTTTTCTTGGCCACTTCCTTTTTCTGATTTAGCAACACAACAGATTGAGAGAAAATGCTATAAATATCACTGTATGCATATCCTTATAGTGTAGTGCAATGAATTGTGATGTAATATAACATATCATCACTGCAGAAATCACCAGTGTCTCTCTTTTTCTACTTTTAGGACACTTGTGCCTCTTTTTAGGTACCGTAATTTCTGGACTATAAAACACACCCAAATATAAGCCGCACCCACTGAATTTTACAAAGATTTTTATTTTGAACATAAATAAGCCGCACCTGTCTATAAGCTGCAGTGTGTCTACACTGAAACTAATGAACTTTACACAGGCTTTAATGAAAGACAGTGTCTGTTACGCGGCTTGTATCTAAACAGTAGCCTACCAAGAAAGTCATTGTTCACTGTCTTCCTCCTTCCTTTCACAACTATTTCTCTCTGGAGTTTTTCTTTTAGCATCGTCGTGCGTTTAAAAACCACCATCGGTAAAGCTTTTCTCCCGATGCCGTGCAGCTCAGAACACAGGTGAAGTGTGTTTTCATGACTGGTTGTTTTCATTGTGACGAATTATTTACATTTCCTGTAGACAGTCTGAGTGAACGGCAGGTCAAACATCAGAGGAACATCATCCATATTTATGATGTGGTGCGGCCCGATTCAGTGGGAGCGCATCTGATTTTATAAGAAGAGTTTCATTGGTTCACCTGAACCCGTTCGACAATTTCATTGGTCTAATGTTTTGGGGCTCAGTTTTTTTGCCTTGAAATTAGTGAAACCCGGAAAAATCCATAAATTAGCCGCTTCGTTGTTTAAGACACGGAGTTCAAAGTGTGGGAAAAAATTTAGCGGCTTATAGTCCAGATAATATGGTACTTTTTTTCCCACTTTTAGGACACCAGTGCCTCTTTTTAGGTACTTTTATCTACTTTTAGGACGCTTGTGCCTCTTTTTAGGTACCTTTAACTACTTTAAGGAAACTAGTGCCTATTTCAAGGTACTTTTATCCAATTGTAGGACACTTGTGCCTTTTTGTTTAGGTACTTTTATCCACTTTGACACCAGTGCCTATTTTTAGCCTCTTTTTAGACACTGTGCCTTTCTTGATTTTTTTGAGGGCACCAGTGGTTATGTTTGTTCTTTTATCTACTTTTAGGACACCAGTGCCTCTTCTTAGGTAGGTTTATCCACTATTAGGACACTGGTGCCTCTGTTTAGCCTCTTTAAAGACACCTGTGCTTTTCTTGAGGTTTTTTGAGGACACCAGTGGCTAAGTTTATGTTCTTGTTTCTACTTTTAGGACAACAGTATCTCTGTTTAGTTTCTTTTAGGACACCTGTGCTTCTGGTTAGGTACTTTTATCCACTTTTAGGACACCAGTTGATCAGTTTAGGGGTTATTTATACACTTTTAGGACACCAGTGCCTCAATTTTGTATTATTTCTTAATTTTTATAATAACTAAAGTGAGGGGAAACACCAAAATATACCAGTTGTGGGTTTAGAGAGCTACTGCATTGCTTATGTAGTCTTACTTCATTTAGAACTTTCACTTCTCCATTTTTTGGTAATAATGTTCGCATTGTCTCACTTAAAGTTACTCAGGCAGACAAGACGGAGTAAACAAAAGGGGGGTTCATCCTGCTGGATATTCTTAACTCTGGAGCCCAGGTAACTGCTTTCTCTATCGTTGGCACGTGTTTACAGCGTGAGGGTGATTTTTAGCGCTGTTTGTGGTAGAGAACGCGAAGAGGTTCTGAGATTTCTAATAATGCGCCCGGCTCAACGTTTCCTCTTTAGCTGTACTGATTAATGTAGTGTGACTGTAATGGATCATTCACAGAGACTCCACATTTAAGGGTTAAAAGCATTTTAGCTTGCGTTCATTTAAGGAATTGAAAGGGTCACAGGTAAAGAATCCACTTCTAGGTGAGAGCAGGAAGCTCAGTTCATGCCAGGGTCACAACACACCGCTGTGTGGTGGATTATTTAGTATTTTTTTTAGCTCACACGCTTTTTCTTGCACAGTGACGAACTGGGATGATAAATGTTCTGTTTGAATTTAACGCTCGAACAAAACTGTACATTTCCCCTCGGGTCCTGATTGGTCGTGGCACTTTTTTTTAACATTTATTTAGATACTTATTTTTCTTCATAAAAAGATTTGTTGTTTGCTTCAATAAGTGTTTAATCACAGTTTTACTCCATTTACTTTTCAGTTCTTTATTCTTTTACTGCAGTTCAGTTTATTTATTGAAAAGTGTTTAAATAATTTATTTTTTTTATTGCACTTTTTTCACAAGCGGCTAAAACTTTTGCAGAGTGCTGGATGTCCCACCACCAGGGGTGTGTAACTCCACGTGTTTTGACAAGCATGTGGTTTTATTTTTGCAGTTTCCCGCCATGGCTATTGTGCTGCTTAAATACAGTGGAGGTGGAGCTGGAAGTTAGCTAGTTCAACATGCTTAGCTGGTTTAACACGTTTAGCTAGTTCAACAAGCTTAGTTCAACACGCTCATCTGGTTCAACAGGTGTAGCTATTTCAACACGTTTACCTATTTTAACACGTTTAGTTCAACATGGTCAGCTGGTTCAACATGCTTGGTTCAACACGTTTAGCTATTTCAACACGTTTAGCTATTTCAACACGTTTAGCTATTTCAACACGCTTGGTTCAACACGCTTAGCTGGTTCAACACGTTAAGCTAGTTCAACACGCTCAGCTGGTTTAACACGCTTGGTTCAACACACTCAGCTGGTTTAACACGCATGGTTCAACACGCTCAGCTGGTTTAACACGCTTAGTTCAACACGCTCAGCTGGTTTAACACGCTCAGTTCAACACGCACAGCTGGTTCAACACGCTTGGTTCAACATGCTCAGCTGGTTCAACACGTTTAGTTTAACACGCTTAGTTTAACACACTCAGCTGGTTTAACATGCTCAGCTAGTTGAACACGCTTAGTTCAACACGCGCAGCTGGTTCAACACGCTTAGTTCAACACGTTTAGCTATTTCAACGCGTTTAGCTATTTCAACACGCTTAGTTCAACACGCTCAGCTGGTTCAACACGTTTAGCTAGTTCAACACGTTTAGTTCAACACGCTTAGTTCAACACGCTCAGCTGATTCAACACGTTTAGTTCAACACGCTTAGTTTAACACACTCGGCTGGTTTAACACACTCAGCTGGTTTAACATGCTCAGCTAGTTGAACACGGTTAGTTCAACACACTTAGCTGGTTCAACACGTTTAGCATCGCACACTTAGCTGGTTCAACAGAGTTGTTTCAACACTGTTTGCTAGTTGAACACGCTTAGGTAGGTAAATGCGCTTAGGTTAGCTGGTTTAACATGCTTAGGTAGTTGAGTTAGTTCAAAACACTTAGCTGGTTCAACACTTAGCACAGCACACTTAGCTAGTTCAACAAGCTCTCATCTTAATATAATAGTATTTTGTGATCTTATGAAGCTGCTATCAGGTTTGTTCAGACTCTCTAAGCATTTGTTGTAGCTTGAATGCTGTTGGCTGTCATCTGACTCGCTCAGATCCATCAAATGCAGTCAGTCGGTCTTTCCAAAAGAAACATCAGCACACGCAATCACGTCTCGGAGGACCCATCATGGGGAATTTAAAGTCTTTCCGTCAGTCTTTCACTTCCTTTTTCCATGGGAAGTGTAGTATATATCTTACTTTCACATTATAAAGAGGTGTAGTGTAGTCCAGACCCTCCTGCACTTATCATCCCAGATGTCAGGAGCTCACACTCTTTTATTCTGAGTAGTACATTTATCACGTTTTTAGGTTTGTGGTTTCGGCTGCGGTTATTTCTTTGCACTTCGACTCTTCATACCACCAGATGTTTGAACTGGATACAGCGTCACCTGCGTTCACTAGAAAGTGGGGGGAAGAACGTGTGAATGTGTTGTGCTTAGAGCACTGAAACTTAACAGACTAGCCTTTTAACGGTGTCTCACTGAAAACTACACCTGACTCTGGTTTGGGGGTTGGGGGGGTTCTGTGGGGGGGTGTTTTTTTTTTTTCCCTTCCCCAAGTCATAAGTTTAGGTTAGCTGGTTTAACATGCTTAGGTAGTTGAGTTAGTTCAAAACACTTAGCTGGTTCAACACTTAGCACAGCACACTTAGCTAGTTCAACAAGCTCTCATCTTAATATAATAGTATTTTGTGATCTTATGAAGCTGCTATCAGGTTTGTTCAGACTCTCTAAGCATTTGTTGTAGCTTGAATGCTGTTGGCTGTCATCTGACTCGCTCAGATCCATCAAATGCAGTCAGTCGGTCTTTCCAAAAGAAACATCAGCACACGCAATCACGTCTCGGAGGACCCATCATGGGGAATTTAAAGTCTTTCCGTCAGTCTTTCACTTCCTTTTTCCATGGGAAGTGTAGTATATATCTTACTTTCACATTATAAAGAGGTGTAGTGTAGTCCAGACCCTCCTGCACTTATCATCCCAGATGTCAGGAGCTCACACTCTTTTATTCTGAGTAGTACATTTATCACGTTTTTAGGTTTGTGGTTTCGGCTGCGGTTATTTCTTTGCACTTCGACTCTTCATACCACCAGATGTTTGAACTGGATACAGCGTCACCTGCGTTCACTAGAAAGTGGGGGGAAGAACGTGTGAATGTGTTGTGCTTAGAGCACTGAAACTTAACAGACTAGCCTTTTAACGGTGTCTCACTGAAAACTACACCCGACTCTGGTTTGGGGGTTGGGGGGGTTCTGTGGGGGGGTGTTTTTTTTTCCCTTCCCCAAGTCATAAGTGGGGAATCGATGCATCATTAAATCTTATTCTGAAGTGCAGACGCTCTCAGACTAACAATCATGTGACCAATAAATACGGAGAAGGCGGAGCTTACCGCATCTATGGGAACTCCATCTGGGGAATTTTGGAATTATTCAAAGTTGGAAACTTAATAGGAAGTTAAGGGAATTTATAAGAAATTTGGGGGGAAATTACTATTAATATTTTTCCAAGTCAAATGTGGGA
>MU598598.1:1059752-1064752 GCA_024362625.1 Silurus asotus | reverse complement strand
GAGAGAGAGAATGAGAATAACGTGTGGAGAGACAGAAAGTATGAGAATAACGTGTGGAGAGAGAGAATGAGAATAACGTGTGGAGAGAGAGAATGTGAATAACGTGTGGAGAGAGAGAGAATGTGAATAACGTGTGGAGAGAGAGAGAGATAGAATGAGAATAACATGTGGAGAGAGAGAATAGGAATAACGTGTGGAGAGAGAGAATGAGAAGAACGTGTGAAGAGAGGGAGAGAGAGAGAGAGAAAGAGAGAGAGAGAGAGAGAGAATGAGAATAACGTGTGGAGAGAGAGAATGTGAATAATGTGTGGAGAGAGAGAGAATGTAAATAACGTGTGGAGAGAGAGAATGAGATAGAATGAGAGAGACGTGTGGAGAGAGAGAATGTGAATAATGTGTGGAGAGAGAGAGAATGTAAATAACGTGTGGAGAGAGAGAATGTGAATAATGTGTGGAGAGAGAGAATGTAAATAACGTGTGGAGAGAGAGAGAGAGAGATAGAATGAGAATAACATGTGGAGAGAGAGAATGTGAATAACGTGTGGAGAGAGAAAGATAGAATGAGAATAACGTGTGGAGAGAGAGAATGGGAATAACGTGTGGAGAGAGAGAATGAGAAGAATGTGTGGAGAGAGAGAGGGAGAGAGAGAGAGAGAAAATGAGAATAACGTGTGGAGAGAGAGAATGAGAATAACGTGTGGAGAAAGAATGTGAATAACGTGGAGAGAGAGAATGAGAATAACGTGTTGAGATTGAAAATAAAGTGGTGGAGAGAGAATGAGAATAACGTGTGGAGAGAGAGAGAGAGAGAGAGAGAGAAAGAGAAAAACGTGGGGAGAGAGAGAGAGAGAGAGAGAGAGAGAGAGAGAATGAGAATAACGTGTGGAGAGAGTAGGAGCAGAACCGCTCCTCCTCTCCACTCCTTACCAATCCTTCCCTGCCCATCATCCTCTCCACTCCTCACCACTCCTTTTCCTCCTCCTCCACTCCTCACCGCTCTTCCTCCTCCCCAATCCTCCCTGCTCCTCCTCCTCCTTGCTCCTCCTCCTTCCTCCACTTCACTCCTCACCTCTCCACTTCTCACCGTTCCTTCTCCTCCTTACTCTTCACTGATCCACTCTGCTCCTCCTTCCTACTCTTCTCCGCTCCTTTTAGCTCCTCCTTCCTGTTTCTCCTAGCTCCTCCTTCCCGCTCCTCCTTCCTCCTCGTCCTAGCTGCTCCTCCTACTCTCGCTCCTCTTTGCTCCTCCCAGCTCCTCCTCTCTAATCCTCCCCGCTCCTCCTACTCTCCGTTCCTTCTCCTCTCCGCTCTTCCCGCTCCCTCCTCCTCCCAGCTCTTCCTCTTTGCTTCTCCCTGCTCCTCCTCTTCGCTCTTCCCCCGCTCCTCCTTCTCTCCGCTCCTCCTTGCTTGCTCCTCCTCCCTCCTCCTCTCCGCCCCCCCCATTGCTCCTCCTCCTCTCAAATCCTTTCTGCTCCTCCCCGCTCCCGTTTCCTCTCGGCTCCTCATCGCTCCTTTTCTGTCCTTCTCGCTCCTCTACACTCCTTATCGCTGCTTCTGGCTCTTCCCCACTCCTCCTAGCTCCTCTTAGCTTTTATTTGGTCCTCCATTCCTTATGCTCTCCCCCTTCATCGCTTCTCCCAGATCTCTTGGTGTATGGAAAGTGACTGTGGATTTCTCTCACACACACACACACACACACACACACACACACACACACACACACACACACACACACACACACACACAGAGATAGTTCTAGGCCAGAAAACAGCTTTGTTCTTGAGTGGCCTTGCTGAAAATATGATTTTCTTTGGTATTTTGAATGGAATGATGGTATTGAAAACCACTGAAGCTGTTTTTATTTTATAAATTTTTTTATTGTAAACACATTTCCTTTATCATGCAAAGAAGTGTGGTAAAAGTAATACGTGAAAAAGTCTTAAAGTCAAAAAATAAAAGGTCTAAAATTTGAAAATAAAAATAGATATCGATGCCTGTGATGATCTTCACCTCTAAATACATTTCGATTATTTATTGCATGAACGGATAAAGAAAATACACTGTATGGACTAAAGTCCATACGCTTTTTAAAGGTCAACAAGCACTCGCTATTGCGAACATCAAGGGGAAGAGAGTTCCATAGTCGGGGGGCAGCATAACTAAAAGATCTGGCACCCATGGTAGTCAGTCGAACTCGAGGTGCCACAAGAGAAATTGAAGATGAAGATCTAAGTGCGCGTGAAGGAGTGTAGACATGAAGAAGTTGCGTAAGGTATTGTGGTGCAAGATTATAAAGTGCCTTATAAGTGAGTAGCAAGATTTTAAATTCTACTCTATACTTTACTGGAAGCCAGTGTAACTGCTGAAGAACCGGAGAGATGTGAGCCGTATAAGGTGTTCTAGAGAGAACACGGGCTGCAGAGTTCTGAACCATCTGAAGTTTATTCAGCAATTTGGAAGGAATACCTGTGAGAAGTGCATTGCAGTAGTCTATACGTGAAGTGACTAGTGCGTGAATAAGAACAGCAGTATTATTATTTAAAAGAAAGAGATGAAGACGGTTAATATTCCGCAAATAGAAGTATGCAGTCCGCGTGATATTATTAATTTGTGCTTCAAAAGATAGTGTACTATCAATGATGACACCCAAGCTTTTTACCTGAGAGGAAGGACAGATTGTGGTATTATCAATGGTGAGAGAGAAACAGTTAGGTTTAGACATAACAGATTTAGTGCCAACCAGCAAAGCCTCAGTTTTGTTGCCATTTACCTCCAAGAAGTTCGCTGAAAGCCAGTCTTTAATTTCAGATAGACAGCTTGTTAAGGATGGTGGAGGAAAAGAACCGGTGGGTTTAGCAGACAGGTAGAGTTCGGTGTCATCCGCATAGCAGTGAAAATTAACACCATATTTCCTTAAAATGTAACCAAGAGGGAGCATATATATAATAAAAAGAAGCAGGCCCAAAACAGAGCCCTGGGGTACACCAGTGGTGATTGTTGATAATCTTGAACTAAAACCTTTTAATTAAATACGCTGACTGCGTCCAGATAAATATGACAGAAACCAAGACAGAGCAGTGCCAGTAATACTAATGGAAGCTAACCTGTCAACCTGTACTTGGGTTAACGTGGACGAGGGGTTTGCGTGTGTGTAGAATTTATATGGATTATCATTTTTAATAATCAGATGAATGCATATGACTTTGGAATTGATAAAAAAAAAAAATCAGAGTTTGAGCTCTTTCATTTCAACACACCATGTCTTCATGGAGCTCACTTTGTGCACAGAGACATTGTCATGCTGGAACAGGTTTTGGACTCGATCTCTTCCAGTGAATTAGAACAGTACAGGACACAAAGCCTGTGGGTGGCATGTTCAGCAATGTGCATACAGCATGTCTAAATCAACATGTTTGCCAAGATTGCACTAAACTATATCAAAGGTTCTTCAGAAAGATGTCTTTTCCATTGTCTCTCACCCAGACCAAGGAACAAGAAATATCTCCGTTTGGTCCCTCTTTTCCACCGGGTGGGGTTCTTTTAGAATTTGGAGACCACTCGATGCAGCTGAGGATGGTTCCACACCATCTAAGACTGTAATTAATCTACACAGTTCGCTACAATGCTTTAGGACTGCAATCACCGTGAACGGTTTTACACTCAAGTCTTCATCAGTGACTATCAATAATGGTGGAACTGTACAATAATGGTGATGTTCAGTTTCGCCCACCTGTCTGGTTCCTCTCAAGGTTTCTCCCTCATACCATCTTACAGCGCAGATGGAAAGTAGTGTGTTTTCCAAATCTCTCTGCTTTATATTTGCTTAAGATGAAACTAAAGGGCAAAAAAAGTGCTGAAATCCTACAACGTTCACAGACTCGGATGCATCTGTCAGTCTTTCTCTCTCTCTCTCTCTCTCTCTCTCTCTCTCTCTCCCTTTCTCTCTCTCTCTCTCTTTCGTTTTCATTCTCTCCATCGCTTTTTTATATATTTCATATCTGACCGATAACCTCTAACATTTTTCTGTCTATCTGTCTGTCTCCCTACCTACCTACCTACCTACCCTTCTCTCATATCTGGTGTCTGTCTGTCTGTCTGTCTGACTGACTGAGTTCTTTGTAGCACCAAATCTCAATTTTAGTCAAGCCCCCCCCCGCTTTTTTTTGGAGTAAAAGTATTTTATATTTCATATCTAACAAATAACCTCTATAAACATCTGTCTGATATGTATTATATCTTTTATTATATAATTTATATTATCTATCTATCTATCTATCTATCTATCTATCTATCTATCTATCTATCTATCTATCTATCTATCTATCTATCTATAAAACCTCTATAAACTTACATCTATCTGTTTGTCTGTCTGTCTGTCTATCTCCTTACCTTCTTACTGATGTACCTACCCCCCCCCCCCCCCCCCCCCCCTTTCTCATTCATTTCTGCATTTCTTTTTATATCTCATATCTGACTAACCTCTGTCTGTCCATCTACCTGCCGACTTACCTACCCTTCCCTCTCTCTCTCGCTCTCTCTCTCTAATTTTCTCCATTTCTTTTTATATATCTCATATCTGACAAATAACCTCAATAAACGTCTGTCTGTCTGTCTGTCTGTCTGTCTGTCTGTCTGTCTGTCTGTCTATGACTTACCCCCTCTATATTATTTTCTTAATTTCTTTTATAGATCTCGTATCTGACAAATAACCTTTATAAATATCCGTCTGTCCGTCTGTCTATCCGTCTGTCTATCTAAAGACCGACTTAGCTGCTGACTAAATTCTCTGTAGTAACAGATCTTAATTTGTTTCTCTCTCAAGAATCGGAGGTTGCTAATTGGCATGACACATATGGACATTTGTATTGCTGAAGCATCAAACATACAGACACATAACAGAAATAACAATAGACTCTAATAACACTGTATATAGAATATACTCTATGATATTGGGATTTGTGGTGAGAGTAGGGAGCAGGTTGTGAAGAGCCTGGAGAGGT
>MU598598.1:1034752-1057252 GCA_024362625.1 Silurus asotus | reverse complement strand
TATGTATACATACACCAATTTTATTAGATTTTTTTTAAAATAATTTTTTTTAATCTCATTAATATAAACAATTTTAAGTAAAGAATACAATTTTTGCAAAAAAAATTTCCACTTAAGTAACATATTTCTTCTTAATAAATATAGATAATAAGCATTACTCCTTTATTTAAAGCTCCAGGTTAAATTCCCGTGAGAAGTTTTTACAACGTACGAAGGACTAACGCACTAACGAAGAAAACCGCAGGGCGTTTCTCGTTAAAAAATAAAAAAAAAGGCCTTCTCCTCAAGATGCTCAGTGAATCTGGTTTATTCAACAACAAGTGAAGTTTTATTCATGAATAATTAACGCGAGAGCTCTGTGTGATTGAGTGTGACGAGTTTGTGTGATTTTTTTTATGTAAGGAGAGTCATTTTCACCTCAACGATACACCAGTGTAGTTTTTCCCTACACAAAAGGCCTCGTGTTCTTAGTAGGTTGTGGGTTATCATATGGTCAGGTGGTGGCGTTAAAGCCTCGATTGGTCACAGCGTGTCTGATTGTTCTCCGATCTCCAGTAATTGTTTAGTTGCTGTAGTTTTCAAGTGTCAGTTTTTTTAAATGGTTCGACGTGAAGGTTTTGGTATTGATGGAACAATAAATCTAAAAAAATATATAATTTAACAATACAAATTTTATTATTGATTAGATGGACTGGGTCAAGAAATGATTACAAGCCAATTTTTGTTTGTTTTTTGCTTATTTTTTTGTATGTGGGCTGTTTTTTTTTTCTTTTCTGGAAGGTCCAAGTTTGGTACAACACCCTAGTCTGAGCTTTCCCATTCCACATTTAGTCCCCATTTTCTGTACCAATAACTTTCCACTCTTCTGGGAAGAAGTTCCACTAGATTTTGGAGTAGACTTGTGGAGATGTCTGTGATTTAGTCATGAGTGTTAGTAAGGTCATTTACTGATGTGGGTGAGGTGAGGAGGCCCAGAGGTGCTCAGGGTTTAGGGTCAGAGCTCTATAGCAGTAGATCTTCTACTCCAACTCATGGCTCCTGCTTTGTGTACAGGAGCATCCTCATGCTGGAACAGATGCAGGGAAAATGTCATGCTATCCACTCGTGGGCCTCCAACTTTGTGGTAACAGTTTTTGGCAGAGAGTTCATCGGTCGATTGAATTCATCAGGTTGAAAATGAACCCATCAAATGAATGAACTCCAACTATGATCAAGCGTTGGATCCCCTTTAGCAGAACCATGTGACTCAGTCAGCCTAGAAGTGGTAATAAGTGGTATAAGGCAAATTAGCATGAAAAAAGGACTATTCAGTATCGAAAGAAGAATCCTTCAAAGAGAGTTCATTCGTTTGATGTTACTTTTTTATTTATTTACTTAATTTTTGTATTTCTTTGATCCCTGTATTCTATTTCTTTTTTATGTTTAAATGTTGGACAAAAAACTCTGTATGAGTGTGTATGTGACAAATACAATTAGAATTCAAATTGAATTTATTTTCAACCTGATGAATTCTTTCAGCCAACATACTCCATACGGGCAAAAGTATCGGGACACTCGTCTCTTCCCCAAAAAACAATAACAGCCGAGTGTTTCGTTTGGTGAGATCTTGATCTTGAGAGACTACTGAACACTGATTCCACAATATAAATTCAGCAGTTATAGAAAGTCATGGAATGAGTACGAGGTGTGAATGTAATGATAAAGGTTGCCAGATGTTCAGGGCATGCAGTTACTGCAGATAAACAGTTCAAAGTGCATCCATGCTACAAAGACGTATAGAGAGTCGTGTAAAGTGTAATATTACGTGGATGGTGTCGCGCCTCTCGCCGGAGGTTTCCTGTGTGCAGGCGGAGTAAACCTGTACACGAGGCAGCGATCGAGGGCTTTCATTTTACTCTCAGCTGTCTCCTGGGTTTTTACTGAGAGATAGACACATGAGGAGAGAAAGCAAGAGAGAGGATAGGCATGAAAGTACTGAGAGACGTATGTATAGAAAGAGAGACAAAGAGAATGTGAGAGATGTAGAGAAACATACCGGGAGAGAGAGTGAGAGATGTAGAGAGGCATACAAAAAGAAATTGGCAAACGAAAGAGAGAAGAGTGAGAAATGCAGAGAGATGAAAGAGAAGAGAGTGAGAAATGCAGAGAGAAAGTGGGAGATGAGTGTGAGGATGCAGAGAGAGACATAAACTGAGAGAAAATGAGGTCACAGAGAGAGGGAGATGCAGAGAGAGAAATAGAGAGACAGAAAGTGATAGAGAGAGGGTGGTGCAGAGAGAAAGATGAAGAGAGAAAGAAAGACACAAAAAGTAACGGAGAGAAAGAGGAAGACAGAGAGAGGGAGATGAAGAGAGAAAGAGAGACACAGAAAGTCACAGGGATAGAAAGAAAGTGACAGAGAGAGATAGAGAGGATGATGCAGAGAGAAAAAGAGAGACACAGAGAGGGAGATGAAGAAAGAGACAGAGAAAGAAAGTGACAGAGAGAGGGAGGGAGATGCAAAGAGAGAGAGAGAGAGAGAGAGAGAGAGAGAGAGAGAGAGAGAGGATTTTTCTCATGCAGTCCGAGTCTCACTGTCCCGTGTGTAACCCGTTGATGTGTTCCAGCTTCGGACTGAAATCCTGCTGATGCAGCAGAAACTGGAGACGTTAAATAGAGAACAGAAAATGATTTTTTTTTTTTCTCTCTCTTTGCTTTCACTTTTCCACATAATGTATATTTCACACAGACACTGGAGTGGGGAGGAGGATTGGTATTTGGTGGATTTCTTGTTGACAGGGCCGGGTTTTTATGAATGCATTTGTTTTCTATAGAAACGTGCGATTCACAGGGTCGTGGTCCACGTGACTGTTTTCTGTTACGACTGCAATAATCAAAGGAGTCTCCAGTGTCCACACACATTTCTAACGTGGAGATCTTCAGGATAGAGGAGTTTTTTTATGATGAGTGTGTCCATGTGTCTCAATCGTTCTCATTAATTTACAGGAATAAAGACATAATGAATTGTATGTATGTATTGACTTTAATCAATACAAAAATCATAGTGGTTGTTGAGATGCTGTAGGATCTTTTTTCCCCTCAAATTTCTGTCTTTTTTCACCTAACACAGGGCTGGGCGATAAATCGATTAACTCAAATGTGTAGTTTACATCGATATGTTTTAATAAAAATCGGTTTTCTCTTTAATCTCCGCCTTCGCTCCCCTCTGGGCTCCCATAGTTTCGAACGAACTCAGCCCCGCGCGTTTGCCATAGAGATACACAAACAACATGGAAGCGAGCCAGCAAAGGTATTAGTACCACCAATTTACTGCAGCACCTCAAACAGAGGCATGCTGTCGAGTGGGAGAGATGCAGGGCACTACGGAGTGAACAAGACAGCGGCAGCACAAGACTGCGCTTAAGCAGCCGCATCCTGAAAATACACGGTTAAGCAGCCGCACTTTGTTTAGTGTTGCGTCTCTAATCGTACATTTCCGGTATGGGTGGTGGGATCGGTCAAAATACCTGTAAAGACGCTTCAGAACGGCGTTTCCGTTAAGAAACAGAACAATCAGAGCATTTGAATTACCAGGTTTGCTCATTTTATGTTATGTTACGTTCTATTTTCACAATTTACAATGGCTTGTTGTTTCTGATTGCACTTTAACCCATTTAATGCGTTTCAAAGTTAAATTTTTTTTTTTTTTACATTTTCTTTGTCATATGCAGGTTGATTTTAAACAGGGGAAAAAATTGCGATTTAAATCGCAATTGTTTTTGTGAAAAAAACAGGGATTTTTTTTTTTAGGCCATATCGCCCAGCCCTACCCTCACATTTCCGTCTTTTTTCCCCTCACATTTCCGTCTTTTTTCCCCCTTTACATTTCCGTCTTTTTCCCCCTCACTTTCTGTCTTTTCCCCCTCTCATTTCCGTTTTTCCCCCCTCACATTTCTGTCTATTTCCGTTCCCCCCCCTCCCATTTTGGTCTTTTTTCCCCTCACATTTCTGCATTTTTCCCCTACACATTTCCGTCTTTTTTCCCCTCACATTTATGTCTTTTTCCCCCTCACATTTCTGTCATTTTCCCCCTCACACTTTCGTCTTTTTCCCCCTCACATTTCTGTCATTTTTCCCCTCACACTTTCGTCTTTTTCCCCCACACATTTCCGTCTTTTTTCCCCCTCACGTTTCCGTCTTTTTCCCCCTCACGTTTTCGTCTTTTTCCCCCTCACATTTCTGTCATATTCCCCCTCACACTTTCGTCTTTTTCCCCCACACATTTCCGTCTTTTTTCCCCCTCACGTTTTCGTCTTTTTCCCCCTCACATTTCGGTCTTTTTCCCCCTCACATTTCCGTCTTCTTTCCCCTCACATTTCCGTCTTCTTTCCCCTCACATTTCTGTCTTTTTTCCCCTTCACATTTCCGTATTTTTCTGTGTGGCAATCCGATTATCGAGTCTGGGTCTGAGTACTTGTCTGACTGCATTGTTCTAAGTGTAAAGTTTGGTGGAGGGGGATTATGATGTGGGGTTGTTTTTCAGGCGTTGGTCTTCGGTGCCTTACTTTTTACTTTTATTCCTATTTAAACACAAATATCTGTACTTTCTACTTCTTACATTTTCAAAACAGACTCGTTACATCAGTTTTTATCTATTTGGTGAAATGTCAATATTTTTCAGCCCATCAACATATTTCCTGTCAATGTGCGGCTTTTTCAGTCTGACACTGGTGTATTATTTACTGGTTCTCGCACACCACAGACGTAGACCAGTTTACAAATCTGGCAACAAGAAGTCTGGGGATAAAGTGGATGAGACAGAGGAGAGAGAACAGACACATTCCTGATCACCTGATCATCATCTTTTCTCTGCTTGTGTTCTATATGGTGGATGTTCAGCCTGGATACATTCATTGGGTAACAACATTTTAATTCGTTTTGTATTCATTTATTAATTAGGGCCATCAGAAATAAAATCGTCAACACACATTTTTTATTAAAACGAGATTAATGCAGGGCGCATTTCTGTTTGACCGTTTTTATAAAAAATTCAATAAATATAAAAGGCAAAACGAAAACCTTCAAGGCAACATTCGTTTACTCACGACGTCCATTCTTTATTCAGAAATAGACTCCGAAACAAACTTTTATTTGATCGTACAGATGAGAGCGACACATCATTAGAATCTGTAAAGGGTCTATTTTTATTTGCACATACTCATAATCACAACAAAACGCTGTACTTTTGTAAAAAGAAGAAAACAGGCAGGGGGCGCTCTCTCCTCACAGATTAAATAAATATATGTATAGAAAGCTCAAAATTTGAGTATTAAATACGTGAAAAGTGTGAAATTAAGGGACATTTAGAACAAATAAAATGTGCGATTAACTTGCGAATAATCGTGAGTCAAAACATAATTATGCGAATAATCGCGATTAAGCGTGATGTCCAGTTATCAGCGTGACACTAAAACAGGAAGTAGTAATGGCCAATTTTTTTTTTTACTTTACACCTCTGGCAACTATATATAATATATTAATAACTAAATTATTAATTGAACTGTACATTCACAATATACTTCAAAAAGCGGTTCTAAAGCTCTGTCCCTTGCTGTCAGAACGCCCCTGCATATTATTGACTTCAGTCAGCACTAGAAGTGGGAACACGACTGCCCCCTACTGGTAATGTACTCCATGTGCCAACACGGCAGCAAGTATTTTGTCCTCAATGTTGACGTTTTTGAAGCAGGAAAAATAGCCGAGTGTAAGGATTTGAGCGAGTTTGACAAAACGTCTAGACGTCTGGGTCAGAACATCTCCAAAACTGTAGCTCTTGTGGGCTGTTCCTGGCTGCAGTGGTCAGTGTTTTTTAAAAGTGCTCCAAGGAAGGAACAGTGGTGAACCGGTGACTGGGTCGTGGGCGGCCGAGGCTCAGTGGCGCACGTGGGGAGCGAAGGCTGGCGGTGTGGTCCGATCCAACAGACGAGCTTCTGTAGCTCAAACTACTGAAGAAGTTCATGCTGTTGATGCTCAGAACTGTTTAGCAGCAAAAGGGGGGCCAACACAATATTAGGCAGGTGGTCATAATGTTCTGCCTGATCAGTGTGTGTGATTATACTTTAGATAGCCTTACAGTAAGTAACTAGCGGCAGACTTCTCATGGACTGAATCATAGCTGGTGTTGGTTGGCTTAGGACCAGGAACCCCCTTCCTGCAACTTTTCCTTTTGTCTTTTTTGTAGAATTGCACTAATGAAACCGAGGGCAGTTTTGGAAACTTCTGCTCCTCATCAAAGAGAATTTGTTTCCCAGGATTGAGGCAGTCACCAGCAGTGGTCATCTATCAGCTCTCTGTCAAGCAGTTTCTTGAAAACGTCTTGAGAAAGCAGATTCTGTCTTCTGGGGGAGTCTGAGGGTTTTGATTGTTCATGTGTTAACTCCTTCAGTGCTTCTGAAGAACACTAATTATGGATCCAGACACCTCAGGAATACGTTGTATTATGATCCCACTAATCCATAGCTGCTGTACATCTAACAAAATCCGGTCACGGTTACGAGCAGAAAGGAGTACACACTCCAAAGCACTCCGTCCTCCAAAGCACAGATTTCAGATCTAAATGGATTAATGTGGACAGGACCTACAGTCCAGACATCACACAAAGCTCCTTCAGTCTCCAGAGTCGGTGTGGTTACTAATAAATTGGAAACAAGTGCAACCAAATTGATTAGATATTACTGCAGGCAGGAACTGACAAATAAGAAGTGTGTCAATGATGGTCTTTCTTCCTTTTGTATATTTAAAATATTTCACAGCTTTGCTCTCTCGCTGTGTTGGGTTTTTGGGGTCATCGAGTTCGGTGTAAATCTCTGAAGTAGAGTTCGACTGTTACGGGTTTTACTCTGGACGATATTTAGAAATCAGGGCATCCGATTATCTAATAAAGTCTAACGGTTAAGTAAAAATAATAGACCTGATCTGATTATTATTATGTTTCACGGGCACACGTGTGATGGTCACCTGTCAGCAAACTTTTGGCGAATATAGTAGTGTATCTATCTGTTAAAGACGTAACCGGTCCCCTTAATGCTACCGTGTCCCTTTGCTGCTTTCAAAAACTTCTATTAGATTGTTCAGCGTCTGTACAGACACAACACGCCAATACACTGAAGAGTTTTTGGTCCAACGACGCATACGTGTAAAAAAACAAACAAACAAACAAACCGGAATAATAATAAAAATAATCATTGGGATAGACACGTTCCAAAAATTTTGCCTGTTGGAAAATGGTAGCGATCAATCAAAACTTAGGGAACACGTCTGTTTCTGAATATCAGGAAGCCAACGCTGAAAGTCTGATCGATCGTGTTTGATGTCAAACCCAAGTTTTTTTTTTTTCTCCCACTTTTTTGCAGGAAAAACGAAACCGTTTCTTGTCGTTCCAGTACTTTAGACACGTATTCGCATACATGGTTCCGATCAGGAAAACGTGCTGCCCATGTGAAGACTTCTTCACTGGAACATGTTTACAGTGAGAAGATATGTGTGTAGGAGGTGTGTGTGTGTGTGTGTGTGTGTGTAGTGTGTGTGTGTGTGTGTGTGTGTGTGTGTGTGTGAGACCTTTAGGGAATGTTCCTGTTGCTTTTTCTGCTCTATCTGGAGTTAATCAGGTCTTTGTTACCGAGCAGCGATGTTGTTAATGTTGCCTCCCAGCATCAATTAATTTAATTAGAGTCGACTGTGTGTGTGTGTGTGTGTGTGTGTGTGTGTGTGTGTGTGTGTGTGTGTGTGTGTGTGTGTGTGTGTGTGAGAAAGAGAGAGAGATGATAGATGCAAGGAGAAAATGCACTCGAAGCAAAAACACCCCACACAAAAGTAACCCTGATTTCCACACTGATGTCAGCCATGTTATGGAATATTATCCGAGAGCCCCTAAAGCCTCACAATCTCCAGCTCGGAGCTCAAACCCGGCGTCTGTGTGTGCGAGACAAACTTGTCCCGGACGAGTCACCGTAATCCTTCTAGATAAGCGACACATCCATCAATCGCATCTGGATCAAGGTGCTAACCTGCGGGTTGGTTTGGGTCCTAATGAATATCTTTACACAAGACATCTGATCTTAGATCTTCTCTCGGGACAGACCCATGATGCTCGATCACGACAGAGGAGGGAATCAACTTCGAGGAAGTTTTGGAGGAAACTAAAGAGCATACAATCTCAAAATGCTCCCCACCATGTTCTTTACGGAAATGAAATGCAATTCGAATGCAGCTTCCAGCATCACTTTATAAAGTTTTATCCCTCACGAACAGAACAATTGCAACAGTGCGAAGGGAGCAAACCTTCAGAGATGGTACGAGGAAGAAACCTTGTGAGCACGCAAGCTCGGAAGTGAACCCATCCTTATCTGGGTGACATCTGGATACTCATCCAGTGTAAAGCTGATAGACACGAGTGCAAAACTGAGCAAACATTGTGTTGGTCCCCCTTTTGCTGCTAAACAGTTCTGACCCATCGAGCATCAAAGCATGAACTTCTTCAGCAGTTTGAGCCACAGGAACTCATCTCTTGGATCAAAACACACGGACCAGCCTTCACTCCTCACAGGCATCAATGAATCTCGGTCGCCCATGACCAGGAACATCCTACAAGGCTGCAGTTTTGGTCAGAAGCTCTGTCCCAGACGTCTAGACGTCTCACAATTTTGTCAAACCCGCTCAAATCCTTACGCTCACCCATTTTTCCTGCTTCAAAATGTTTACTTGTTGCCTAATAAATAAATCCACACACTAACAGGTGCCATGATGAATCAGTGTTCTCCACTTCACCACTCATAATGTTTTAATGTCATACCTGATATGGATTATATACTTTGTATGTACAGCTGTACAAGTTATACACAGTGTATGTACAATAAAGACACCATTTACATACAGAAATAATCATCCAGAAATTATAAAGACGCTATAAAAAAAAGGGTCAAATAAAGTAAGTTTGTTCCTAGAGCGAGTCAGAAACCTCGAGAGGAACCAGACTCAATAGGGAACCAGTCCTCATCCTCAACACCAAATGTCCATTCATTACAGTTCCATCATTGATACGGTGTGTGGTGACGGGCGATTGAATGCACCCTGTGATCCTTAACCATTGTTATTTGTTCCAGTCTAAATCCATCCTCAAAGTTCTTGAGTTGCTCAGTGACTTCGTGGATCTTTAGGATGCTATAGTGGAACCATCTTCAACTGTGGAGTGTCTCTTTTTGAAGAGAACTCAATTTAGAGGTATGGGGATGAATCAGATGTTTAGATTTAAATACCGGTTCATTCTCTGTCTTCGTGCACAAGGTGAATGTGGTTCCTCAGACAGCTATTGTAAGACTTATGAAAAATATTTATTCTAAACACTTCGTCAGGAAATTGAAAAAAATGATCTGAAGCAGGACCTGTGATTTGTCCAGAAATTAAGCAAAAACTTTTTTGGTCCCAGTGTGAACCTGATCTTTGTTTTGTGTATCTGGATTTCTGCTGTGAGCTTCTGGAGGGCCGGACCTCGTTATCCCGCCACATGTCTCCCACATCTGGCGCACGGAAGTCTCATTTATGGCTTCGACTCACTCGCCCGTTAGTGCCGTGACCCAGAGGACACGATGTGGAGGTCGATGAGTTCGGTCGGTTCGTTAAGCAGCGCCTTCGATGTCGAAGTTTTTTGTGTCATGTTTTGGATGAAGAGATGAACAAATAGGGGTGTAACGTCGAGCTCACGTGCTTTTCGCAGGAATACGCTTGCACGTGTGTATAGGAGTATGGAGGAAGGAGGTGTTCGAGGTTTGAGGATTTGATTTGGGGCCAAGAAAAGTGCAACAAAGTTGACTGTACCAAACAGAATTTTTTAAATCTTTTTGGATTTTTATTGTCTTTATTATCGCCTTGTCCTTTGTCTTTGTTGTCTTTTATCCTTGTCGTCTTCTTCATCTTTGCCCTTATTGGCGGTTTAATTTTTTTGTCTTTCTAATCTTTATTGTCTTTTTCTCTTCATCATCTTTATCATTGTCTTGCTCATTGCCATCCTTTTTTTTTTTATTATTTTCTCTAACCTTCCTGGTCTGTTTAATCTTCATGTTCTTTATTCTCCTCATCCTGTTTTTTTTAAATCTTCATCACGTTCACCTTCCTCGTCTTCATCGTTTTTGTCTTCGTCGTCTTGTTCATTGCCATCGTTTGTTTTGGTCATTTTCCTTTGATCTTCTTTTGATCATGTTCATCTTCCTCACTTTTTTCACTTCAGCAACAGCCTTGTCTTCTTTGTCTTCATTGTCTCGATATTCTTTCTCACATTTTTTTTTTTTTTTTTATCTCTGCCTTCATCTTTATTGTCCTCATCATCCTAAATCTTCCTTTTCCTTGTTTTTCATCACGTTCTCCATCATCTTCCTCGTCCTCAACGCTTTCGCCTTCCTTCCTTCTATTCATCTTCTTTTTCCGTCTTCCTCAGCTATTCTTTAACCTTTCTGCTCTTTTTGATCTTCATCTTTTCATCTTCGTCATGCCTTCATCATTTTTAATTTAATTTTTTACCTTTTTCATCTTTGTTGTTTTTATCATTGTCCTATTTATTTATTTAATCTTTCTCGTCTTGATGTTGATCTGATTGGTCAGGTGGTGTGAAGTATTTTCGTCTAGCAGTTCCAGCGGAAACATGGCCGTTATGGTTTATTTTGCTCCTGTTGTTGTAGGTTATTGTGTGTATTTATTTCTATTTCATATATGTGAGCTCTCATGACAGATGATGTCTCAGGATTTGATAATGTCATACTTAAACGTGGATTAAAACCCCTGAAATGTTAGCAGTAAAAATATTTACACTTCAGCTTCTATAGAGGTTTTGTTTTCACCAGCATTTTGTCCTCCATGTTTGTTTTTCTTAGTGACCTCAATGACCAAAAAAAAGTACATTTAGGTAATTAATTGACCTACTAAATCTAAAAACTGTGACCAAAAATGTTTCTTTTTCTATTTCAGGTGTCCATTAAGACGTTTCAGTATTGGAGTGGACGGCTTTGATGCAGCACGGGTGAGAACGCATTTCATCAGGACCTACTTTTTATCGAATCATTATAGAGTCAACTCTGAGTCAGCATAACATGAATACGAGTCAGGTTCAATTTCAGGGATTAAAAAAAGGAATCGAGGAAAAATAAGAGTTTTTTTAATTTAGGTTAAATGAGTGAATACTTAAAAAAAAAATAAAAATAAAAAAGCAGTCAAAAATTCAGGTTTCAGTAATTCATGCATTAAAAGTACATGCAGTAGGCTAGAATTTGTACCTTAAATATTGAGGTTAAATAGTTTTTCGGTGAAATGTTCACGTTCAAATAATTCAGTAACTCAAACGTTGTCTTCCAGGTTAAAATATTGAGGCAATTTAACATTTCAGGTTAAAAAAATGACGTGAAAATAGTTTAAAATGAAACATAATAAAAAATTACAAAATCCAATACACAAATGGTTAAAAAATTATAATTGTCAGAATCAGTTTTAAATAATCCAGTCAATAATAAAATAAGAAATTGAAATTAGTAAGATAAATCCAGATCATGAAATAAACAGCTTGAACAATCTAAATAAAATGAAAAGAAAAAAAAAAAAATCAGGTATAAATAATTCAGCGAATAAAATTAGGTTCAAATATTTTCACCTAATAAAAATGTTGAATAATTTGAATAAAAATAATAATATTAGAATTAAATAATTCAGCATATAAAATTGTGGTTCAAATATTTAAGCAAATAAAATCTATATTTAAGTTTAAATAATTCCCCTAATAAAAATTCTAATAATCTAGATACATTTTTTATGTTTTTTAATCAGGATTAAATAATACAAGAATGAAATTCAAATAATCCAGCAAATAAAACATATTTAAGTTCAAATAATTAACCTAATACAATTTTTAATAATTTAGATAAATAAAAAAAATTATAATCAGGATTAAAGAATTCACTTAATAAAAATTCTGGAAATTTGACCAATGTCTTTGTTTAGTTTGGATAAAAGCATAAGTGTAAACAGAAGGTCTTGAGTTCAAGTCTCAGCAATCCATCTGCTACATCTTTGGTTCTAGACACCACTGAGCACCTTCAGAGATCTTGTGGAGATCAAGGTCTGCATGGGTCAGAGACAATAATCAGTAGGTGGATTTATTGTGAATCTAAGAGGCAGGTTTTTTACGGTTTTGCCAGACCCCTTTATCCAGAGCGACTTTCATTCATACAACTGAGCAGCTATGGGGTTGGGGGCCTTGCTCAGGGGCCCAGGAGTGGAATCTTGGTGTGGCTGGGATTTGAACTCATGATCCAAAGTCCAATGCGTTCATTACTTTCTCCTATAGTCTTATAGACAATCCTGCATGCTGTCTTCCTGGTGGATATTGTATGTATATATGTGTGTGTGTGTGTGTGTGTGTGTGTGTGTGTGTGTGTGTGTGTGTGTTCAAGGCGAGATATTTAACGGGAAACAGTGGCGGAGGTGAAAACATCTGTGTCTTACTTTCACTTCGTATCAACTTGGTTTGACCGTGATGCAGGCAAACTTCTGATCCTAACAAGGCGTGTGTGTGTGCGCGCGTGTGTGTGCGTATGCGCGCGCATCAACAAACGATGTAAACCGTTTCCGTTTGTCCGTTTTCAGTCCTGAAGACGGTCCAAGATGACGGAAGAGGTGATCGTTATTGCCAAGTTCGACTACATGGCCCAGCAGGACCAGGAGCTGGACATCAAGAAGAACGAGCGTCTCTGGCTGCTGGACGACTCGAAGTCGTGGTGGCGCGTCCGCAACGCTACCAACAAAACCGGCTTCGTCCCGTCCAACTACGTGGAGCGGAAAAACAGCGCCAGGAAAGCCTCGATCGTCAAGAACCTCAAAGACACGTTAGGTAAAGCACGATTCACTCAGCTCAAAAGTATTGGGACACCCGGGGCGGTTGTTCTTGTGTGTTTGTTTGTTTGTTTTTTTTCCTTTCCAAGTCGTGTTTTACTACAAAGCAGGAGGCAGACAGTTGTATAAGATGCCTTTTGATGCTGGAACATGAATTTCGCCCTTCATTTGAATTAGTTGAAGTTCATTCCACCACCTCGGTGTCAGAACAGAAGGTCTTCCTGTGAGAGAAGCTGGCGAGCAGTGCTGGATCTCAGGCAGTTTGGAGCAATGAGAGGAGTGATAGACGAAAGGAAATGGGAATTGATTTTCTCACCCTGCATCACTACCCGACTTTACTAACACCCTTGTTGTGGAATAAATCGCACACAAATCTCCAGAAGAGTGGTGCATGTTATGACTGCATACGAGGGACTAAAAGTGGGACCTCCAGACACGATCTCATGCTCAGGTGTCCACACACTTCACTTCTCTCTTCACTATCGGATCGCTCGGCTCACAGCACTGCATGTAGGTCAGCTTTTTTTTCTTTTCACCCATAGCCTTTTTTTTTTTTTTTTTTTTTTTTGCAACTGTGTGTGTGTGTGTGTGTGTACTGAGTGAAGAACAAAAACACGCACACAGGAAGAGGTCTTCTGATGTAGCTGCAGAGAAGTCGCACAATAACTCGGCTAAACGATAAGAGCTGCAGGTGTAGAGCTGTAGAGCGGTGTGTCAGCAGAGCCTCGTGTTCATTATCCTGGTAAGAAAAACACATCTGCTTCGTTTCAATTCAGCAAACAAGTGACATATGGCGAGCATAATGACTTTATTTGGCTATAAACATCTGAGAGATTTGGTGGCTGGAAGCGAGCGCTTAATCACAAACAGGGGGCCGATGGCTGGAGCTCTGAGAGGGTGAGAGGAACGTGGCGAGAGAGAAAAACACTTATTAATCTTTTTTCTTTTGATAGAAAAGAGATGGATAATTTTTTTCTGTATTTTTTGCGCAGCAGATCTGCACAACTAATATCAAAACACATTTATTTCAGTTTGTTTCTTTTTTTTTATAATAATGATTAAAAAAAAAATAGATTTAAATATAAAATACTCTGACATTTACAAAAGAAATGCACCGAACAAATATTGCATTGTTTATAATTTTTCTTTTTTTTTCTTTTTTTTTCCTTTTTTTTTTTTATACTGATTATTACTTTTTTTTTCTTTTTTTATGAAAATATGCATCACAAGAGCAGACATAGTTACAGATATAATTTTTTATCATTTATAATTTTTTTTTTTTTTTTTTTTTTTTTTTTTTTTTTTTTTTTTGTTCTGCATTCAGACATTTGTTTCCTTTCTTGTATTTTTTTTTTATTGCTTTATTTGTTTGCTTAGTTTTTTTTTTCTCTGAAGGGATTTTTTTTTATGCGGTTTAATTTTTTTTTCTTTAAATAATTTTCTCCTGAAGTTTAGTTTTATTCTTTCTTTCTTTCATCCTGAAGCTTTGGCTCTTTTCTTTATCACCTCTTAATTTAAATTATTATTTTTTTTCCCCTCTCAAATCCTGGCCACTCGCTTCATGTTACAGAAGGATGTGTTTTATTCTATTGTTCCTCTGCTTCAGTTCAGGACCCTAGTGTTTAATTTAAACGCGTCTCTGTGATGAAGTTGTTGTATGTGGAAGCAGGATGAAGAGTTGTGAGGAGGAGGAGTTATAACTGAACACGTTTCAGTGTAGTTTTATTATTATTCAGTAATGAATCTCCCCCTGAGCTCTGTATAATCAGTGCTGTTTTATACCTGCAGCTCCACGTGTGTCGCCGCACTGTTATTTACGATCTTTATCATCTCTTACATGAAACTGATGTGCTTTTAGTTGTAGAATAGAATAAAAAGATAAGATGAAGCCCAACGGTGTACTAATAATCTCAACTTATTATTAAATTTTTTTTTTATTATTCATTTTTGGGGGTGGTGTTAAACAAATCAGAAAATTTTGTTTGCTTAAACTGCAATCACACAAGTTTATTTTGAAAAAATGTAAGTTGTGTTTATGCCAGTTTTTATTTAAGTAATTAATAACTAAACAATGAAATAAATACAATTTATCAATACAATCAAATAAATTAATTCGCTCAATTGAATTAAATAAGTGCATAAAATTGGACTAAATAAATAAATAAATATAGTAATTCAAATGAATAAAGTTAATAAATTACACTCCAGACTCTGCTGTTAAACAACATTAACACACTTCTCTTGACTTTGGATCGCATCTCACCCGCGATCAAGTCCTGTGCATCAGAGTCTTTAGTTTTATGACACAAAACAACACGTCACAACGTGTATACATGTGTGTGTACATATCTCACACACTTCTTCAATTAGACATGACAAACTTCAGTTCCTTTCAGCTTTTCAACATGGGCAAAAGTCTGTGTGCTTTTTGAACATGCCATTCCATGTTTAGTTCCCCAGTTGCTGTTCTAATAACAAGCTCCACTTTACCGGAGTGAGCTTGTGGAGATTTGTGCTTATTCAGCTACAAAGGTGCGAGTACAGTCAGGTACTGATGTGGGTGAGGTGAGGAGGCCTGGGGTGCAGTCAGCGTTTCAGTTGTGTTCAATAGGGGTGAAGTCAGAGCTCTATAGCAGGAGATCTTCCACTCTAACACATGTAAAACATATCTTAATAAAACTTTTGCACCAAAGCATCTTAATGCTGGAGTAGGTTTGTGTCTCCTAGTTTAAGTGAAGGGATCCAATGCTTCTGCATCGAGTGTGCGATTTAAACGTTCTGAAGGAGAACCACGTATAGTTGGAAAAGTCAGGTGTCCACATACTTTTGACTAGATAGCGTGTCTCTTTCTGTAAAAGAAGCTCAAAACATGTCGTGTATGGCTGTAGCGGGTTAGAAATAACACGCAACTCATATTTTCTGTGGTTGAAGAGAAAAGCAGAACCAGAACATTTACTCAAAAGCAGAACACTCAAGTGATCGCATCAGTTTTGTTGGAAATTCTGATATTTTGCAATGTGGAGTTTTTAGCTGCGCTGCGTCATCACAATCGCCCGAACCGAAACAAACACAGGCAGATCATGTGAAAATAGTTCCAGTCTGTTTGGACGTTTTCCGCCTGAAAAACTAAACTACATACAAATTTGTTTGCTGTAATGGGGTTTTAAAAGCTGCCCTTTCATATGCAGTCTGTGTAAACGTAAACACACACACACACACACACACACACACACACACACACACACACACACAATTAATATATTTTGAAAACCACAAGTTCCACCTCTGGTTTGGACTCACATTTTAGGTCTCGGGCCAGACAGAAAAATAAAAACAAAACAAAAACGATACTTTTTTTTTTTGTTTTCTACAAATATGAATCGAAACAGTCATGATTCCAAAATAAATAAACTTCAAATAACTTATGTTTTGCTCTCCATCAAAAATATCTCCTGTCAAAATGATTCAAAATATGAGCATGCTGCAAAAAAAACTGAAACTAAATATAAATAAAAACTGCTTTGATGTCAAAGTTAAAATAATAACAAATCAGAACTTCCCGTTTGTTTTTTTTGTTTTTTTTTTAACTTTTTGCTCTGATACCATTGTGTCAGATCTGGATGCTTGGCATCTTTTCTTGGCCTCCTGTTCGTCTGGGTTTGGGGTTTGATTCTGTGTCGTGGAGATTCTCAAGATGGACATTGTTGTGTTCATCAGTGAGTCGACTCCCGTGTGATGTTTTGTTGATCTTCATCATAGAGAACAGCTTCTCGCACAGACGTGTGCTGCCACGCATACACATGTAGACTGAGCTGGAGCAATACTTCAGGAACGAAGCGAGTGAACTGTGGAACCCCGCAGCGTCGTACTGTTCCTTTAGTGTCCCATGACACTGCGGCTCAATCAGCTCCATCTGAATCTGTACAGGTGCAGTTTTTATGGCAAATGGGTGTCAAAGAAGCTCAGATTAAAAGCAAAGTGTTCTTTGGGAAATCTCCGTGGCGCTGACTTGGTTTTGCATTACTTGGCAACAGAGAAAGTGAGAGAAGATGCCTTCACTGCATCCTGCATATCGGTGGTCATGCGGTCCCACAACGTCTGCTCTGACGTCCGATTCCTCTTCAACTACTTTACCTTCTGTAGCTTATACTCTGCATTCAGGTTCTTCAACTTGTCCTGGTGTTTTTTTTTTTTTCTTGTCGTGGCATATTGGATTAGATTCCTTAATTACAGCCACATGAGCTCCACAAATAAGATACGGGTTTACCGGCAATGTCAGAAAACATGAACTGATACTTGTAGTGTGTGTTCTGGGCGCTTCATATCGCCAGGCCATTAAAAAAAAAAAAGATCTATAAAATGATCTTGCGGGCGGGATATAATTGTACGCCGGGCCGGATGTGAGTTCAGCACATATGCTTTAGACCTTAGAAAATCTTTCAACCTGAACTCTAAAACTCTGTTTCTCTCTATATATATGTATGTGTGTGTGTGTGTGTATAATTTTAGATAGATAGATATCTCTGTGTGTGTGTGTGTGTGTGTGTGTGTGTGTGTACACAGTTATATTAATGCTTTCTGGTTTCTCAGTAAAGTGTCACCACCATCCTTTTTAATCATTATTTACAGCTGTATCTTGTCTCTCAGATGTTCCTCAAAATCTCGATCTTCACATCATTAATACCTGTGACAACTCGTTTGTTAATAAATGAGAGTATAATCGCTACTAAATGGTGGCCTAATAAAAACCGTAACACAATCCAGACTCTGCTGGAATAAAAATAAAGCGTTGTAACTTTGTAACATGGGCACAGGTGTAAGAGCTGTTACTATAGAAACAAGACGTTGTCACCATGTAGCTGTATAGAAATTCAGAATATACATTTGTTTCATGTGTTTGATTTGATCCCTAATGAATGAGCCAGGGATGATCTCAGCATGTTAAAAAAAACTTTGAGACTTCATGGGGAAGAAACTTTGAGAGACTCAAAAGGAACCAATTTTTATCAGGATAACATTCAGATAATAAATAATTCCCTTTATTACTGTGTACTACACGGCCACATAATGTGTATTTGTGTAACCAGATTCTCCTTTTTATACACTGAGCTGAGTGAAGGGCCTTTCTCAGGGGCCCAGCAGCGATTGCTTTGATAGTTCTGAGTTTCAAACTTGCGGCCATTTCTTACCAAAGTCCAACGTCGTAACCACTAAGTTACTTCCCTCACTAGCACTTACATTCTTTTGACTTTACACTGCTTTTTTTTGGTTGACTTTTGTTGGTCAGCAAAAAAAAGTGACAGTCGATTTAAAAAAAAAAAATAGAAAAAAAGAAAGAATAACCTAAAGCAAGAAAAGTGAGACATCACACAAATAAATGTTAGAATGTAAAATAATATAATGTATAAAATTCTTTAAATGCTTAATGTTTAAAAAAAATGTATTTGTGTAGAATTTTTGACAATAATTGTAAAAATAATTATAATTGTAAAAAATAATAATGTAATAATTGTGAAAACCGCTAGAAGCTAAGGTGCACATGATAAACCTTCAGTTAATTTTTATTTGTATACCACATTTAACAATGAACATCGTCTCAACGCAGCTTTACAGAGATAAAGCGTTAATAAAAGAACGTAAAAAGCGAAATGAAAATGAATATTAATGCGAGTCTTGGAACGAATGGACGTTGTAAAGCGAGTCGTTTCTGTAGCGCTGCATGAAGTCGTTTATGCTGAGGTAAAAAAAAAATGTTTAAAAAATCTAGAGATTGTAATCGAATAAAATGTGTGCTGGCTTGTTTTTTTTGTTTTTTTCTGCCTCTCAAGTGTTAAATTAAAAGAGGAATAGCGAGGAAGGAAAGCAATAAATATAACGTGAGAACAGCATGGTGCGTTCGTGTAAAATCCGCTACAGTGCTTTAGGACCTCAGTTTGCATGAATACTTCTGCATTTCAGCGCCTTTCTCTGATCAGTCCACCTCGATAATGATGCTACTGGAATAAATGGACAGATGAGGACGGGTTTCTGGTTTCTTCATCATGAAGTCTCAGGGAGTCTTTCCACAGTCTCCATCGGCTCAATCATTAGAGATAAACTTACAGGCACTTACATGTAAATTACAGAATTTAGCAGATGCCCTGCTCCAAAAAACTTTCTTGTTTCTAGTCGTCTGCGATCTAGGCGGTCCAGTGACCCCACCCACGCCCTCGCCTTTCAAATTTACCCGTTTAACTCCCATTCTGTTCAATATACACATATGTTTACATACTTAAATTCAAGGTGTTTAACCGTTTTTTTATGGTACGTTGCGAACAATTTGTAAAATTTGGGACGGTAGGAGGGCGGAGCCATTGGGGAGCCATTAAGATCAATAGGAATCTTGCCTAGGGTTCCTTTATTGGATAAAGAAAAAATGTAAGAGTACAGTTAAAATACTTTTTTTTTTGCAAGACTGCGCCCAATTTTATCTTTCGGTTGTTGAGAAATCGCTACTTTTTTCTTTTTTACGATTCGTCTACTTTAATGCTTCGCTTGTTGGGGTTTAAGTATTTACATCAAACAAGTTACAGGTTGTCCAAAATCTATCTGCTGATTAAGTGCAGGTCTGATGAGCATATTTCTCCGGTTTTGGAGTCATTGCATTCGCTCCCTCTCTGATTCCAGATTGATTATTGATTATGACCCTACACGGGACGCCACCTCGGTATTAACTTTAACTGTCTACACTCCAGAACATGATCTCCTCTTCTCTGATTCTGCTTGTTTAGTTGTTTAGTTTTACCTCTTATGTACCAATGCTGTGGAATTCCCCCCCACCCCGGAATGAGACTTTTTCTTATTTCTATTCTATTTTTAAAAAGCCAGAAACGGTTTCGGGGCCTTGCTCAAGGGCCCAGCAGTGGCAGCTCGGTAGTGCTAGGATTTGAACTCGCAACCTTCCGATCCAAAGTCCAGCGTCTTTAACCTCTGAGCTACCACGTCCAAATTCAAACTTTTTAACCTATTTATTTCTGTAAATCGACAAACAAGTCGACAGTGTCCATTGTTAAAAGTGCTAGAAAAATAAAATTGAATTGAATAAAATTTTAGGATAAAGGAATACGTGTGGTATGTTGAAAAGCTAAAAGGAAATGAAGTTTGTAGTGTGTAAATGGAGAAGTGTGTGTGATTTGGTGGCTGTGGTGGGGGGTGTCAGGTTGCTAGGTTATGACTTGGTGTTTTGTGTAATAAAAGTGAAGACATGCTCACAAGTCTTGATTCAGTGAGTCATTTAAATGAATCAGTTGTGATCCGGGTCTACGACTGCCAGGGTCATTATTGGAGGAAGTGTGTGTGTGTGTGTGTGTGTGTGTGTTTTCGTTTGTGTGCAAATGCGTGCGCGAGTGTGTGCGAGAGAGAGAAAAAGACTATGAGAGACGAGCCGAACACCGCCCCGAAGTGAAGACATGCTCACAAGTCTTGATTCAGTGAGTCATTTAAATGAATCAGTTGTGATCCGGGTCTACGACTGCCAGGGTCATTATTGGAGGAAGTGTGTGTGTGTGTGTGTGTGTGTGTGTTTTCGTTTGTGTGCAAATGCGTGCGCGAGTGTGTGCGAGAGAGAGAAAAAGACTATGAGAGACGAGACGAACACCGCCCCGGCTTCGTGCCATTGGCTGAGAGCGGTCACATGGGCGGAGCTCCTGCTCGCTGTGCAGCCGTTCGTCCTGTGGGCGTTTCACATGGAATAACTGCACAGCTGCAGAAGGAAGAGTCGCCGGGAGAGCCCGAAATGGATATGGCCAACCTATTTAAACACTTCTTCCGTGAGTTTTCCACTACTTCTCGTTTCGTCTTGTCTCTCCTCTCTCGTTCTATCTTTTCCTTTTTCATTCCCGTGGCTCAGGAATCGCCGATTCCTCAAGAATTTCATTACAGTCTTTGTCGTGTTCATAGTTAAAGGATTAGCAGGTCTTGCTTGGGTGGGAACTTGTCAGGACGCTCCCCCCACCCTCCCCCTCAACCGTCTGTGCGGTATTTTTTCCTCTCTCTCTGTGTGTGTGTGTGTGTGTGTGTGTGTGTGTGTGTGTGTGTGTGTGTGTAGCAGAAGAAAGAGAAATTCTGAGATTTCTGAGGATATTTTATGACAGAAGTTTCTCTGTTGGTGAAAAGTTTTTTCCCCCCACTTTTTTTTGGCCTATACCTGGGTGGGTAAGGTTGTGCAGAGCTCCTGTGGGACCCTGTAATTACCCCCTCTCGCACTCAGGCGTCCCAGTAGTCAGGTAGCAATTCCCAAAGTCAGGTGTCCCGATAGTTTTGTTTTTTGTGTGTGTGCGTGTGTATGTGTAATATATAAATGTGTGTGTGTGTGTGCGCATGTTTCTCTCTCTCTCTCTCTCTCTCTCTCTCTCTCTATATATATAGATGAACATTTTTAAATTCCACACTTTTGAAGTTCGGCCACTTCCATCCTGAATGCCAGCTTTATGTTTTGTCGCCTCTCCTGAGGGGTTTCCTGTCATAAGTGGGTGTGCAGTTGTGCAACTCTGGAGCTCGAGCGAACACTACACTCATTGTGTCATCTTTACTGTCCCGGCTGATTGACGAGGCCCAGGGAGCACGTATCTGCCGGGAGGGGGGGTGGTGTACGAGGGGAGTACGAGGGGAGTTACGGAATGTCATTACTTTGACACGATTCACACAGGACAAGTCCACATGCACACGTTTCCGTTTTGGCCTTCCGTAGACACCGTGACGGCGTTTCCCAGGTTCCATGTTTTGGTCCTCAATAGGAAAATGTTTCTTTAGAATGCCCCGATGATGTGTATTTAAAAAAAATAATAAACATAAAAGATACGAATAGGAAGTTTTCAGAAACTGGTTTAGAGTTTTGCACAAAATCTTAAATCCCATTAAGACAGGGGAAAAGGTTGTGCAATCAGGAAAGCGTTTGACTTCCTTCCCTCGTTTTTAGTAACAGCCTGGTCAGGGTTTGTTCTGTGAAAGAGAACCAACTAAATTCTGCAGGTACCAACAAAAAAACAAACAAAAAAAGAGACAAAGAAAACTATTATTTATACACAACCCTTCTGCTCAGTCTGCTACAATGCCTCTGATTTACAGTCTGCAGAAGCTCTGGAATGTTTCTCAACGCTCTTATTCTGTCTATGGATACAAGTTTAAGAAGCGCCACTCTTCTGGGAAGATGTTCCACTAGAGTTTGGAGTGTGCTCATGGACATTTGTGTTTATTAAGCTACAGAGGTGTTGTTAAAGTCAGGTAGAGATGTAGGTGGGGTGAGGAGCTTGGTTTGAGGTGTCGTAGTTCACGTGTAGGAAAAAATTTATTTTGTCCTAACACTTTGGAGAAGATCCACATACGGCTGGAAATGCCGGTTCTTCCAATATTCTTCTTCATATGGTGTATGTAAGAACTCTTCCATTTCAAAACTTTGGACTGGATGATTAGTAGGGCTGGATCGATATGACTAAATTACGATATTGCGGTATTTGAGAACTTGCGATATCATAGAGCCTCTAAACTGTCCACTAAAGAAGAGTTAAAAAAAAAGGCAAAAAAATTATGAAACTGTGGTTTGGTAAAACAAAG
>MU598598.1:997252-1032252 GCA_024362625.1 Silurus asotus | reverse complement strand
ATCCTGAGCTTCGTATATTTAGCTTATTAAAAAAGCTGGGGAGTTGAGGGCCTTTGCTCAAGGGCCCAGAAATGGAGCTGGGATTTGAACACTTCTGATTAGAAATCCATCTTAACCTGTAACATCCTATAAAAGGCTGCAGTACATTGCATTATTTTTAAAACAGATTTTTATTTTCATTAGCAAGAATTTAATTATTGGTGGTATTTATTTTTATGTGCTATCATTAATTTTATTAATTTATTATTGAGGGCCTTTGCTCAAGGGCCCAGAAATGGAGCTGGGATTTGAACACTTCTGATTAGAAATCCATCTTAACCTGTAACATCCTATAAAAGGCTGCAGTACATTGCATTATTTTTAAAACAGATTTTTATTTTCATTAGCAAGAATTTAATTATTAGTGGTATTTATTTTTATGTGTTTTCATTAATTTTATTAATTTAATATAATTTATGCATGAAAGCCATAATTTTTTTATTCTGATTGGGTGTTAATTGCCAGATAGTGTCTAATATTATAATTATTTTTTATTTTATTTATTTATTCATTTATTCAAACCCGATTTCCTGTTTCATGTAAATATAAACTAATTATTTCCAATTTGTTGACTTAAATGCAAATAATCTGAATTTCTTCGTCACACCACATCATGGATTGCTTTATTTCTTTAGTACAGTATATGATCATTCACTTTTAGATGATAACGAGATGTCAAAATTAGAAGATAATCAGATAATTAGTGTATAAACTAGAAATAATAGGAGAGATAATCATCGGTTTTGCCATATAATACAAATATTTTGCCATAAAATACAAAAATCCTACAGATAATTTTTTTTTATATTATATACATTTGTTCATTTTATTTACATTTTTTTAAAGACTGCATGCTTTAATATATTATAAATAATTAATCAATTATATAATATATATTATTTAATATATAGAAACAATAATTTTTTTTTACATTTCTTAATAAGTTTTAATTAATTTGTACCTTTTTACTTTTATAAAGTTTTTTTTTTATAATTTAAAAACATTAAATCAGTTCATTAGAATAATAGACTTAAATATACTTTATTGATCTGGTGAGGGAAATTGGGTTACAGCAGTTTTATTTGTTGTTGTTACCAAACCAATAAAATCAGTATTTTATTATATTCTAATATAATTTAAATATAATATCAATTTTGCAATTAATTTTTAATAGCTGATTTTTGGAGAAAGAAAATCACTTTTCTTGTGATATTATAAAATCAGTATTTTATTATATTCTAATATAATTTAAATATAATATCAATTTTGCAATTAATTTTTAATAGCTGATTTTTGAAGAAAGAAAATCACTTTTCTTGTGATATTGATTATCATCTGTTTAAAATTCAATTTAATTTGCTTTATAGATACACACACACACACACACACACACACACACACACACACACACACACACACACTATATTACCAAAAGTATTGGGTCACCTGGCCATAAGTACGGTATGTGATTTTCGAGCATCTCATTCCACATTTAGTTGTTGATGAAGACATGAAGATGTTCCAGTGTGCTTATGGATATTTGTGTTCATCAGCCACAAGGGTGTTATGAAAGTCAGCTACTGATTGAAACTGGGATGTAGTCAACTTTCACATTCATCCCAAAGGTGTTCAGTAGGGATGGGATCAGAGCTCTATAGCAGCAAGATCTTCCTCTTCAAAGCATGTAAACCAGATGTTAATGGAGCTCAAGTTTAAGTGAATGCAAAATTATAGTGTATCTAAAGACGTCCTGTACAATTGAGTGCCTCCAGCTTTGTGGTAACAGTTTGGAAAAGAAGGTCAGGTGACCCAATACTTTTGGCAATGTAATGAATCTATACAATCGCACATTGTTAAAACAACAATTAGGATTTTATTGCAGATGATGAATAGTTACAGCTGTTAACAAACAGCGAATGATGATTTAGAATAACAATGGAATGACCAGGATTACCTTCCAGCCAATCAGATTCGAGTGAGAGAACATGGTAAAAAACACACACACTATATTTTTCCGCACCCCATGTTGTGTGATGGTAAAGCAGTGTTCGAGTTCGTCCAGTCATTACATTATGGCGCAGATGTTCGTCAGGGGCTATTTATACCAGCCGAATAGTTCAAAGTACCTGGAGCATGGAGCGAAGTGATGACAGTCCTCGTCGTCTCGCGCCCTCCCCTGCCCACATTCCTACCTTTGATAACACATGCACTAGAGATAAATTACTCACTTCTTCACCGTTTCACTGTGTCGAGAGGAGAAACAAAGAGGAAACCTTGTCGAATACGAGAACTCGTGTGCAGCACTTTCAGATAAAAAAAAAAAAAACAACGTTTCTTGGAAGCCCCGCGGTTGAAAGACTATTTGTAGCGACGTTATCGCCTTTGTGCTTTGTTTTTAAAATGTAACTATTACGTAAAAAATAAAAATAAAAAAGAAATGACGGGTCTTATCTAGACATTCTTCGGATCGATCAATTCCTCTCCTTAGATGTGTTTTTGTTTTTGACCTTTTCAAAGTTTCGCCACCTGCAAGGACTAGACAGCGTCCGTCTACCTGCTGTTAACCTTTATTTGTCCTGCGGTGTGTGTATTTCACCATAAGACACTATTCCTTACTAGTAAACTGCTCAGTGTGTGTTAGTGTTTGTGTGTTTGTGTGTGTGTGTGTGTGTGTGTGTGTGTGTGTGTGTGTATATAGAGTCTATACACACTACGGAGTCATGTCAGAGAACAATAGGATGTTCAGCCCAGAGGAAGTGGCTAATCTGAGCTCCTCTGCAGCATGCTCTAAACTTCTCTAAGAGGAAAGACCGTAATGGACGGGGAAATCCACCCAGAGACGGAACAAAAGACCCTCCAAAATGGCTCGAGAGCATTCTGCTCGTTCAGCTTTAATAAGCCAGACACTGATCCAAAATGAAAGTCGAACGAGAAGGAGAAGCGAGAACCGAACACTTCAAACGACACTTCTGATTTACAGACCCGTTGACCAACATGGCTTTTTTTCTGAGCATCCTCGCCTGAGGAACGCTAAAGAAAGAACACGCTGACAAAACGCCTACAAATTTCTTAAGATTATTTTTTTTATGCAGAGTTGGAATGGAGTGTTTACGATGATTAGAACGATGTTGTAAAGCGACAAATCAGCTCTGGTCAATCCCTGAGCTGATTCTTTCTGAAACGTGGCCTGAAAGTTGCTTCACTTCCCTTCTCACAACTGCGGTTATTTCCTGTTTACTGGGCAACATGTACAAGTGGAAGGAAAGATTTATATGGCGTACATGGAACATGTACTCCGTTTCGTTAAGTGCTCTGCTAGGAGAAAGAATGCTAGAACAAAACCTAGCATGTAACAGTGTATAATATAAAAAAAAATATATAAAGTGTGTGTGTGTGTAGTGCATTGTTTAATTGGTGTGTGCTATTATGCGCTAAATTGCCCCTCGGTATGAATGAGAATAAAAACGTGCCCCATCCAGAAAGTCTTTCCCCTTCCCAATAAACCTCCATCCTGACCAGGAGAATGTGCCCCTTAGCTGTTCTTACTATTTCCCCGGGAACTCGGAGCTCGACCGTTAAGATGTTGGACATCTAATTGGACAGTCGTGAGTTCAAATTCCTGCACCACCAAGCAGCCATTTCTGGGCCCTTCAACAAGGCCCTCAACTCTCATTTGCTCATTTGTATGAACGAGAGAAACTTTATTTATTTCTTCTGTCCGTCCATCCATCCATCCATCCATCCATCTACATTTACATTTACATTTGCGGCATTTGGCAGACGCCCTTATCCAGAGCGACTTACAACTGAGCAGGGGAGGGTTTTTTAGGGCTTTGCTCAAGGGCCCAGCAGTGGCAGCTTGGTGGTGGTAGGATTTGAACCTGTGATCTTCTGATCCAAAGCCCAATGCCTTAACCACTGAGCTACCACCTCCCCATCTACACCATGTACTATTACCCACAAGCTGCACACACTGGAACACTGTGGTAGTAAAGGTGCACAGTGAAGGCAGTAAGATGTAGCTATAAGGAAAACCCAATAGTGACAAGCAGATGTCTGATTCTTGCCGCTTGTTGTTTTTAGATGGTTCCACACTTCAGAGTAAGCGTCACACTCTTCCTGTGCGGACAGCGATTTGTAAAAACAAACACGGCCACCTTGGCTTTCGCTTATGCTGTATAGTCACAGGGTCTGATTTCTCATCTACATGCTCATAACTGGTGCGAGAAACCAAACCGCTGCCTTTCACCCTACAGCTTACCACAGAGCTCTGACTCTTCCAGCACAGGGGTTTCGAGACCTGACCGAACTGGGACGGGCTGTTTGGACCTTTTTATGTGGTGTGTGAGAGTGCACTGAAGTGACTGCCGCTTATTTTTAAACTCGGAAAATCTGTTCACGTCTCTATTATGCTGTTGGAATTGGAGTAAAGTGTTTTATTACAGTGTAAACAGGAAACCTATTTGAAATTCAAATCAGGATTTTAATATTAAAATCACGTTCTTGTTGCCTGTAACTGCTGTGGTGGATGCGCTGTAGGAAACGCTTTCACACCACAAACTTCGACAAACATTTAGAGTTATTAAGTTGAATCTAAACAGCATTTGATGAGAATTTTCCCCTGAGTGCTTGAGGTGGAGATCAGAACCTTTTTGCTCTGCAGAAAGACGTCACGCGCGTTACTGTGGTGGACGAAGTACACAAACCATACTTGAGTTAAAGTAGAGATTTACTCAGTAAAATATGACTCCAGTAAATGTGTCCTTTTAAACTTTTACTTGAGTAAAAGTACAAAAGTATTTGCTTTCAAATGTACTAGGATTTTTTATTAATCAACTCAGTTTATGTGTAAAGACTCTAATGTGACTCTCAGCACACTGATCTATTAAAAAAAAATGATATTAATGACTCAAACACTGATTGACTTCTATTACAAATATCACGAGCCCAAAAGCTTCTTTTCAACTACTTTAAAAAAATCCCATAATTAAGGCCAAGGGTGATGCGGCGAGTTCGAGGCTGAAGTCTTTATTATTTATTCCTCTCAAAATGTTCTGCTTGCTGTTGAACTGATGCTGAACTGTATGTTGATGATAATAGGAAACCACAACGCACCAATCAAAACGAGTTATAAACAGAGCTTGCGCTCGACCCTGATTGGTGGATCGCTGCGTGTTTCGACAGTTACGTTTTTATCCTCATGATTAAAAAGGACCGACTGATTACGCGAAACGTAATTTAGTTAAAAGTATTCGACTTTAAAATGTAGTGAAGTTACAGTAAAAATCTCCCCAAAAGGAAATACTTCAGTATAGTGCAGATACACGAAAAAGCTACTTAAGTACAGAAACTAATCATATTCACGTCCTTACTGTCCACCACTGGGGAGTTGTGCATTTATTCCCTGAAATAAGGCAGCATTTCCATTCAAGTTCACCTCGGTTCCTTTTTACATTTTTTATTTTTTTTATTTTTGCTTTGTAACAGGAGCCTTTTTGATAACCAATAGCACCGACACCATCGAGCACATCCTCATGCTTCATGTGTCCTAGGCAAATACAGTGGTTCAGGTGGATTTGTACAATACAATGCAGTTTGTCACAAATGACCCGGAAGCCAAGAATTGATTTAATCAGACTCGTGTATAAGTGCCGGAGCAGAAAGCGCCAGAGCCCAGGCTTTGTTTTCCTTCATTTTCATGTTTAACCTCCGGAATGAACCGTACTGCCATACAGACTAGATGGCATCTCTATCTCTGTGCTCCGAGATTATTCTAAAAAACTGTGCAGAACGTACACTATATAAACAGTTCAAGATCCATAGATGCAGGGAGGGAGGGAGGAAAGGAAGAAAAAGGAAGAAAGAAGAAAATAAGGAAGGAGGAAAAGTGACGGAAAAAGGAAGCAAAAAAAGGAAGGAAGAATGAGAAAAGGAAGCAAGGATGGAAGGAAGGAAGAAAAAGAAAGAAAGAAAGAAAGAATGGAGCACTAAGACTTAGGGGCCTTGCTCAGGGGCCCAGCAGTGGCAGCTTGCCGATACCGGGGCTTGAACCTGCAGCCTTCAATTAAGTAACAAGTGAGCTTCCGTTTCCCTAATACAATTCATCATGGATTACAATTTAATATTTCATTTTTATATCATATTTAATAATAACATTCAATAATAGAATAGTATAATATCATTCCTAGAAATATTGCATTTATTTTGCTGAAAGGACATCAGTGTTGTTGGACGACTCGTTTCTTGACTCAGTAAAATGAATGCGTAGGAAAAACAGAAAGAACTAGATGGAATACTAGAATTTTAGTGGATGTGGGGATTTTTCATCATTTGGCAACAAGAACATGTTGGATGAGGAGGTCTGTGGTTCAGTCAGCATTCCAGTTCATTCAAAAGTTCTTCAGTGGAGTTGAGAAGGCCGGGGCTCTGTTCAGGACACTTGAGATCTTTTGCTCTAACATTAACACACCATGTCTTCATGGAGCTCACTCTGTGTCACGCAGGAACCGTGTTCGGGCCTCTAAGTTCCAGGGAAGTCAATTGTAACACACACCCCGATCTTCTATAGAACTGTGTGGGAGTGTTTTGAGAGTCCGCTCACTCACCTGCAGTGTGTTTGGGACTTTTCTGGGAAGTTTATCCGAAACATTTCAGACAATAGATCTTCAGAAGTCCTATGAGACCACGCATTATAACACCAGATTCTTTCTCGTTTTCTTGCGATCACGACTTAATCCGTGAGCATGTTCCATCGGGCAGCATCACGGATGATCGCGTTCTCTTTTGCTTTGCTCGGGGATTCACTCAAACCGAAATATCTCTTCCACATGAGGTCTCCTCTGGGACACCCCTCTCTCAGTGCAGAGGTAAAGTCTATATTTGTTAGGGGAAATTCGTAACTTTATGAAAGAGGTTTCGGACACCAACACGTACTCCACAATATCCTCTTCGGCCGATCGCTGGGGAGACAAACTGTGACTGTTTACCAAGTTTCTGAATACTCCCCGTTACAGAACATTGGTTGACCAGAATTGTGGGATCTTTATATGCAGAACATCTTCAATAGGTTTTCATGGTCAGCATGTCAACTGGAACGACTTGTCCAGCAAATATGCCTTACCTATGCAGCCATTTCTCAGACATAGGATAAACATTGTGTTCTCTGTGTTTATATAACACAGTCGTGAAAACAACTCGTTACGGTGAGAATATTAAGTTGTGATTGCGAGAAAAAGTAAATATGATAATGCAGCTCCTTTTGTTTGGACTTTTGTAATATTCTCTTCTTAAGGGGAAAAGAGCCTCATGGTTTTAATATTCACATCCAGTGGTTTTAAAGTGGTCAGATACCTAATGTTGCTTCCTTTCACCCTCTTGCACAAAGCCAGTCAGAATTTGATTATTAGGATGAGATGAATGGAAGCCCACAATGAGTATTTGCTGAGAAGATTTTTACAATCACTATCTTATCTAAAGTAGGTTCACCGCTCTCACCGCTGCGGCCCGGGTTCGATCCCCGGTCAGGGAACCAACCCCAGACATTAGGGTTGCACAAGGTTGTCCTTGGGTTGTCCCAAGCCCGGATAAATTGGGAAGGGTTGTGTTAGGAAGGGCATCCAGCGTAAAAACATGCCAAATCAAACATGCGGATGGTCCGCACTGGCGACCCCTAATGGGAGAAGCCAAAAGAAAGTTTACTATCTTATCTAAAGTACCGACTGCCTCCATTTCTACATTTGTAACAGTGGAAAAAAGTGATACTATACTAGATATCAAGATCTATCCTCCTTTTTTTTGTCAAACCTTAGCAGCTCTTTCTGTGTAGCAAGAGAGAGAAAAAAAAAAGAACGTGATTCATTTCTCGAATCTCGGGCCGTGGAGCATCTCCCTGCCAAGTGGACATTCCTTCATGGTAACACCATTTGCAGGTTCTTGCCAAACCCAGCGGTGAGTTGTGGAAGCCCGGAGCGCCGCTCTCTTTTCCCAGTAATCCTTAAACTCGGCTTTGACCTAGCTTGTGTCAGAAATCCTCCAAATCTTCCCGTTAATTTCTTCTTACGTCCTTTTTTTATGCACCACTCCCTAAATTCTACTCCTTCAACTTTCCCCTCGCTCCAGACAAAAGAATGACACGCGGGTGTGGCGATCATTCCAGCGACATGCCTTTTACGAGGAATCGATTCCCAGGATAATTTCGCAACGCTGCGAAAACATAATTAGACCACACCTTTGGCTTCAAACCTGGGAGCGGATTACGGGGACAATTAACAGAAATTTGCGGCCGTCGTTAGGGGTTGCTTGTTTTCTAGCTTTGCCAGTCAGATCATATAATCCTATACACGAACCACAGATCCTGTGCTGGATCTTTATCCGAGAACCACAAAGTGCGACAGACCAGGGTCCTCCTATAACAAAAAAGTGTATCCAGAACCTTGTTCTCGGCCAGGAATTCCTACAGAACCCTGACCTCTGCGAAACGATGATGATTTGCTGGACGAGTTCAAAATCTGGGCTCTTTCCAGCTTTGACTCATCCCCGGGAAATAGGAAAGACGTTCCATGTTTGTGCGAGCGTAAGCAGTTTGCTTCTCTATGTAGCCAGTCAGCGCCGAAAGAAAGAAAAAAACTCCTGAGCACAACAAAGCATGTGCTTGGGCAAGTTCTTATTTCTCTCACGTTCTGCCTGCTGGAGCTTGTAACAAAAGCCCAGTGCGAATAATGATTTCTGTGCACGTGTGTGTGCGTGAAGAGAATTTCATGAGCGTCCGTCTGAAAATAGGAGGTTGCTGGTGATTTTTCAAGATTGGGAGATTTTTTTTTTTTTTTCATTTTTACTTGTTTACTGCTTTTAACATTAGACGTTGTCTCAAAGCAGCTTTACAGATATAAAGCGGTTATAAGGGAATCCATAGGAGCCAATAGTGATTGTGACGAGGAACCCCCCCTGAGATGGTATTAGGAAGAAACCTTAAGAGGAGCCAGACTGAAAGGGGAACCCTTCCTCATCTGGGTGGCACAGAATGTCCATTCAATGCAACCTGTGGTCGATTGTAGTAGACTGATGATCTTACAGTCCAAATCATTCCTCAAAGTTCTTCAGGTGCTCAGTAGTTTCATGGATTCCCAGGCTGTTGATGTGAGTGTCCTCCAGTTGAAGAGGCATCCAGATGCAGGGTTTTGGGATTAATCAGGCAGACCCGAGGAGAGGAAAAGGACAGGAACACTGGTGAAGAGAAGGAGGATAACCGGGAAAGATAATTAAGCATCCTTATTGTTATATAAATTGCCGTTAATTGATTCTTTTGCATTTGTTTTCATCTGGTGTGTGAACATGGAACACCATGCAGGATCAGTCACGGTGATATCACTGATTAAATCCAGCCGAAGCTCTTTAACCACTCGGATGACTTGCAACAGCTTTCGCCAGCGATTAGTCATTGTTTGGTTGCGCCTCAAGAAGACTCAGGACTACGGAGCAAGCGTTTGACTCTGTGTTACGTGCACGGCGTATGTTCAGGGATGTGCACCGACATGCTCGCACAAAGACACCGCCGCTAATTACACCCTCCCACTTTGAACTGTTCACTCTGCAACGGGATACTTAAAGCAGTTCTGCACCAGACACTGGCATAAGCACAGACCACTGAACACGTTTGATGTGTCTGGCTTTAAAGCCGAACGCCAATGCTGTAATTTCGGAAGGTATTTTTGATCCAAGTGCAGGTTCTTTGAACGTGCATAATGTTTAGTTGTTTGGGGTGTAAGAAAATATCGATACTGGTTAGTATCATGATAATTTATTTTTTGGCGATACAGTATCGATTCGCAAAATTGATATAAAGAAAAAGAAAAAAAAAGAATTAGTTTTTAAATGTATATTGAGCGCTAGACAGATAGCGGTCTTCTCATCTCTAACCTTAAAAAGTGACGGAAAGTGCTAGCATAAGGGCACGTCACGTAATGTTAGCATTTATATGCAATTTTTTTTTAAGATTGTTTTTAAGCATATGTACATAGTCGTTATGAAGCAGGATGATGATTGTATTATGTTATTAGTGTTAACATTTGTATAAGACTAGTAGTAGAAGCATCTGAGTGCTAGCCAGAAAAGCTACAATCCTAGGAAGGCAAGAAAATAAAGAGTAAGAAAGACTATTATTTCTTCTACAAAAGAAAGGAATGCAGTCAGGCACGGAAAACTCAGGCATGTCATACACGCCTACAAATGCAGTCCGCTATAACTTTATTTGTGTGTATACAGCACTTTTATTTATGCTGCAAATGAAGCTTTTTCTGGTTATAAGTGCAACCACGAACAGCATGTGTTGTCAGTCAACGCTGCTACTACTTCAGGCGGAAGTTATACCCATAATTGTTGTTACAGCAGCGCCCCCAAGGAAACCGTGGATATTTCACTACTAGTAATGGAGGAAGAAAAAATTGTTCCAGCTCCCCTATAACTGAGAGATTTAACTGCAGAATCCTGCAAGCACTTTATTTTTCCCCTTTTGAATATTTCTGGGACTGATTACTGCAAATGCAGAATTCATTTGCTAAGGTTTGCATATGGTAGTGTGTTCTTATGACAGCTTTCCTGTGAAATATATCCTATTCCTAAAATCAGAAATTTCCCAATATATCGCCTTGTGTACAGTAACGCAACGTGTCATATCGCAACCCCTGTATTGTGATGCATATCGTATCACCGATACACAGCCCTATCCCTTGTACATAATATAATTAAATGGACTCATTGTGCAGGCAAAATTTTATCCGTTTAACCTAAAAGCCCCGGTCAGGAAGAGTCACGTCTCTTCCCCAGAATCTGCTTTGTTTATTATCCCAAAAAGTGTGCATGTTGAACCGATTACAAAGTCTCTTTAGGGGCCAGCGTATTGAGCCAAGTCCTAGGATGTGTTTAGGCTGCACGTTATTCATATTATTCCCAAGTATTTTATCAGCCATCAGATCTAAACGTTTGGCTTTCAAGTGATCCGTGTGTTTGTGTGTTCGCAGGGATCGGGAAGGTGAAGCGAAAAACAGGAATGAGGGATACGGCATCAAACGCGGAGGCAGACTTCTACCCGGACAACGGCGAGCGGCTGTACGATCTGAACCTGCCGGCGCTGGTGAAGTTTAACTACACAGCTGAGCGCGAGGATGAGCTGTCTCTGACTAAAGGCTCCAGGGTCATTGTGATGGAGAAGTGCAGCGACGGCTGGTGGAGAGGCAGCTACAGCGGGCGCTCCGGCTGGTTTCCTTCCAACTACGTGACGGAAGACGCAGACGGCTCAGCCAGTAATGACATGATGGGCTTGTCGGAGAAGCTGGCCGCAGTGGTGCACAGCGCAAACGGCAACAGGGTGCTCCATACGGTCCAGGCGTTGTACCCGTTCAGCTCGAGTAACGACGAGGAGCTAAACTTTGAGAAAGGGGAAGTTATGGACGTCTTGGAGAAGCCAGAGAACGATCCTGAGTGGTGGAAGTGCCGCAAAGTCGACGGGCAAGTTGGCCTCGTGCCTAAGAACTACGTCACCATACTTCAGGAGTCGCAGAACTCGGGGAGCATGGCCGGACCTCCTACGCCCGACTTCGACTACATTGAGCCTTCCGGAAGCGGGCGCTTCGCGGGTAAGGAGTGGTACTATGGCAAAGTGACCCGGCACCAGGCGGAGGTGGCGCTCAACCAGAGAGGCACAGAGGGAGACTTTCTCATCAGAGACAGCGAGTCTTCGGTGAGTGGAAGTCTACAATGGCCGAGATGCAAAAAAAAAATAATAATAATTAGAAAACAAAATGAAGATTCCAAAAACAGATTAACATATCCGAAAACAAAATACATCCGAAAAACAAATAAACAAACCAGAAAACGAACAATGTCGAATTAATGTTTCCCAGTTTTCTACATTTTCCAATTTTTCCACAAAGAGTCAGTGTAGGTGCACATTTTCATATCAGCCAAACAAGGACCACACATGATAGTCCACTGAAAATGAAGATCTAAACAAGTGGAATCTGGTGTTGTTTGATTGAAATGAAAACCTGCACCCACACGTTTTGTGGAAAAAATAAAACACCGATGATCTGTATATTATTATGGTTGGATTCATATTTGTTGGATTTTCTGTAAATGTCCCCATAACGCTCTAAACCTGTAATATGTGTGTGTGTGTCCCCGTGTAGCCTAATGATTTCTCCATATCGCTGAAGGCCCAGACCAAAAACAAGCATTTCAAGGTGCAGTTGAAGGACAACCTGTACTGCATCGGACAACGCAAGTTCAGCTCCATGGAGGAGCTGGTGGAACACTACAAAAAGGCGCCGATATTCACCAGCGAGCAGGGCGACAAACTGTACCTGGTCAAGGCCCTGGCCGCCTCCTGATCCGGACCGTGACTCGCATCGGAAATCTCGAGCCACGTGGCAGGACTGAAAGACTTGGAAAATAGAGCATTCCAACATTGGAGAGGAAGAGGGGGAGAAGAGAAAGGGGTGGGGGAGCGACGGAAATTTATTATTATTTTTTTTTGGATTCATGGTGTTCACGCTCAGAGCTCGGCTTCACGGATGGACGTGTATCAATACAAAAACAATTATGTTTAGGGCCTAGGTGATGTATTTTGCTGTTAACATGTATTAGAGTTACAACTTAGGTTTTCTCTTCTTCATATATATCCTTATTTTATTTCCCCGTCAGCCACTTTCGGTAATCGCGTCGTCGGATTACATTTGTAGCGTTGAATTTCACAAACCCGCCGAAGCGCACCGTACTGTTTAATTTTATTATTCTTTTTTTTTTACTACACACCACCACCTGCTTTTCAAATCACCCACATAACTCAAAGATGACTTAACGTGCTGCATCTCTCGGGGGCCAACACTTTTGCAGAATAAAAATCGCCGACCAAAGCGTATCACCTCGTAAGGGTTTTAGTGGCTTCTTTTTTTCTTTAGAAACGTAGCTCAATGTTTACGAAGAATATCAGCAGAAACAGTTGCTTGCAGCTTAACAGGATGTAGCGGCTGCATTCTTCCTGTCCCTCGTATCAAGCCCAGGCTCAAGCCAAGGCGACAGGAAGCTGTTCTATATTTATAAAGTGGATCTTTTTTTTTTGTGTGTGTGGTGAGATGTGTGTTTTTTTGTTTGTTTGTTTGTTGTGCAAAAAGTCGTACAATTTGGGATGCGGGTGAATTTATTTGAACCTGAGTCCTGATTTTGGTTACATAAATTATCCCCCCCCCCATGGTTTTTTACAAAGCGTACACATTTTGCCTTGATGTAAAGCGTCCTCTGGTCTCGCTGCGTTCTCTACGAAACGGAACATTCACACTTTGCATCGATGCGCGACTCGTTTCTGGATGACCGAAGATCCGATCTCACGCTCGCTTGTTTAGGTTCCTGCATCGTGTAGAATGAACTCGAGGTGCAGGTTGGGCGGAAATCCAAGACGGCTGCGTCATTTATTTATTTTATTTTTTTTTTATCCTTTCATTCGGATTTTATCATGACGATACACGAAGCCTTCACCAGACATATGGAGATTTCCCACCCGTTTTTTTTTTTTTCGTTTTTTTTGTTTGTTTTTTTAAATCTATCTAGTGACAGCAACCGCATTTGTAACACAAGATGTTGGACAGAAAACGTTCCTCATCCGTAAGGAGGTTCAGGATTCTGCCTGTTTTCAGTCCCGCACATGGCCATCAGGTGTGCTACGGATCTTCATAGAGGTGTGTGTGAATCCTGGGATTACGTTGTGATGTTTACACGAGGCCGCAGTTTAAACAGCAGGTCGAACGGCGCCAGTGGTGTTATATAAAATCCGCAGCTCGCCATAATGGGGACGTCTGCGATGTTAAACGGGAAGCACGGATACCCTCGCGGTGTACACCCCCGCTGTCGATGATGTGCACTTCCTGTTGTTTTGTGGATGTTTCCCGGATTCATATTTCAAGCCACAGCTAATAAGAGGATGTTTTTTTTCTTTTCTATTCTATTTTCCGTAGCGAGATCAGGGGTCGAGCGCGTCACGGCTTGCCGAGGCCTTATTCCAGGGGGAACATCAGCAACTGATGATTACTTCCCCAGCTGTGATGAGTCGAAGGGGGATTTTTTTTTTTCGCAGAGCGAACGGGGAGAAAAAAAAGCGCTCAGATCTGAGTCAAGGGTGAACACCGGGTGAAATACGATCTGGAATATCTATCCTGAAACACCCGGGGCCTAGAGGTTGTAGAAGGAGCGGATGTTGTGCAGTGGTTGTTTTTTTTTTTCTCATTATTTAAAAAAATATAGGCGGGAAAAAAAAAGTGCCTTGATTCCTCGACTCTGTTAACCATAAAGGTTTAGTGTTCCTTCACCAGGTTTCTGTCGTTCCTCCCAGCTGGCCACGCCCTTCTGTGATTTCAGCATTGCTTTGCATGCGATTTTCTGCGTCCCCGTACCGCCTTTTTACCGATATTTAAAAACACAAATAAGGCTCAATCACTCATGTGCATGGTATGAAGTGACCTTATTTTACAGCACTCTTTCACTCACACACACACACACACACACACACACACACACACACACACACACACACGCGTGCCGTGGGTCGTCTAGCGACTGCGCTTGGATTCAGGACGGCGTGGATGTACAGATTAATTTATAAATCGGGAGAGTTACACGGTTCCTCGTTCACGTCCTTATTATTGTGGGGTTTTTTTTTTTCTGTGTGAGAATCACTTCAGTCTGATTTTGTCTTGTGATATTTAACACTGTAGTGTGGATCGGATTTCTGTTGTCGTCGTCGTTTATGCTGTCTAATCTACTAACAAGTTAACTCGCTACTCTCTGTAACAGGAGACGGAGCCTCACGGGGTTTAAAGGCACGGCTGCGTCACAGGAGTGTCTCTTTTTTTTTTTCCTTTTTTTTCTTTTTTTTCTGCTCCATGTGATGCACCGTATTCTGATTTTGATTCGCCCACACAGAAACCAAACGTGATGATCCCGTCGATCCAGATCTACTTCCTTATAGATCACGTCTCACTTTCACACCATGTTTCTCTTGGAGCAGTTTTCAGCTCAAATATACTCAAAGGACAGGAGGTCAAAATTTTTTTTTTTTGAAAATAAAAATCTCGGCACTAAAACCATTGTTCCTTTACAGTGCAAAATGTGATTTTTATTTTATTTTTTTTTATTTTATTTTTTATAAAATAAATCAATTCACTCCTGATGAAAACCACAGGTTCCAAACCTCGCCTGGTCTCGAACGGTTTCTCTCGATTTTGAAAATCCTGCTTCACGATGTAAATTTGTAGCGATTAGAGATTCCTCCCGGGCCGACGCCGAGAGCCGGGCTGTTCGAGGAGGCGATCGAGAGACGATGCTGTGAAAAAAGAAACTGTACTTATATGCTCACTATCTACATGGACTCGTCTTCATATCTAATAATAGAAGTTTATTAGACTGTGCAAAGGAAGTAATAAAGTACATCAACCAAACCATTTCTCATGTCGTGTTAAAAAAAAGAAAAAAAGAAAACGAGGGTAAGAAAGAGAGATATTCAGCCACACCAAGCTGACATTCCTGGGCCCTTGTGCAAAAGGCCCTTAACCCCAAATCTGCTTAGTTGCATAAATGTGATAAATGTAGATTGGTTTGCGTTTTTTTTCGAGGCAGGAAAAATATTCATGTTCGTCATAGTTGAAACATTGGACTGTGAATCTGAAGGTCACAAGATCAAAGCCCAGCACCACCAAGCTGCCACTGCTGGGCCCTTGAGTGAGGCCCTTGATCCTCAACTTCTCTGGAAAAAGGGCTTCTGCAAAAATGCCGTAAAAGTTAAACCACCGAGGATCTGAAAAAAAAAAGGCTTGTTCGGTCGAAATTCCAGTCTTCATCGCAGTTGAAGCAACAGTCCTCATGATTTTATCAAAGACTCCACACTGTGGCCTCACAGGTGCTCCATGGAGGTCAAAAGTCACAGAAGACTGATCGGATCTCGGATGTTCGGCTTCAGATCGGCTTTGTTTGGCTGAGAACCTCATCGACACGGAGTGTGTGATCTCGAGACATGGCCTTCTTCCCCAGGAGTCTTTAAGAATGATCAGTATGGCTTTTTGTTTCGCGTGATGATGATGGACAGGGTTAGAAATGAGTTTATTAGAACGACATCACATGTAGGATGTTTTGGAGACAAGGTGAGGGAGGTGAGATGGTGATGGTTTGGACATGTGCAGAGGAGGGACATGGGGTATATCAGTAGGAGAATGCTGAGGATGGAGACACCAGGAAGAAGGAAAAGAGGAAGACCAAGGAGGAGGTTCATGGATGTGGTGAGAGAAGACATGCAGGTAGTTGTTGTGAAAGAGGCAGATGTAGAGGACAGGGGGGTATGGAGACGGATGATCTGCCGTGGAAACATAAGCAGCAGAAAGAAGAAGAAGATGATAATGCTGATGATTGGCACTTATTGGTAAAAACAACGCCCTCTATCTTTTAAAATCAGAACCAGGTTCATTAGCCGAATGTGTTCACACACACACACAAGGAATTTGGTTCCAGCTGTTGGTGACTCTCAGAAGTACAGACATGAATAACACTACATTTATTTTAGACTAAACAACAATACGAGACCATACAGACCAAAGAGGAACACGATATACACAGTACACAAACAGTTTACGCCTCACGCCAGGCGTCAGGATTCAGTTCAGGATTTCATTCGCTCTCATTAGTGATGGTGGAAATTTAATAACATTCCCCCCAAACCTGTACTTGAACCCACACCTGGATGTACATCACGACTCATAACGACTAAACAAAAACAGGAACCGCAGCACAGTTTCTAAAACATGGAAGAAAAAGCTGAATGAAATTGATGGAGTGTAAATATTATTATTGGAAAGCAGGGTTTATCTTTATTCCACAGCCATGTCATGTTTATTCACAATTTACTCTTGTGGCCCCTGAGTAAGGCCCTTAACCCCTCTGTGTATCATGGCTGACCCTGCACTCTGACCACGCTTTTCTAACATCGTTGGGATTTTCACTGTGTTCTAAAGTACATTTGATAATAATGTAAACTTTATATATATATTGATATTTCACTGTCTGAAACCCCTCAGATCTCTCATCAGATCATGTTGGATGTTTTTTGTTTTTCGCACCATACGTGATTCGTGTGAACGGATTGGACAAAATGTTCATTCCTTAAACGAGCATTAATACGCTGAGGTTTAAGTTGGTTGATTGGTTTATTATTTTAGATCTGAATAATAATGATATCAGCATTAGTGATCCTGCTTCATCCACCTTCTGCTCTCTGGACCTGCCTGATGGACCCCGAAACCTACATTTAGGTAAAGTTCTCCTCAAATGGAACCCATACAATGCAAATTGTGTCCATCAGCGAACAGGTGAACAGCTTCTAACCTTAACAATGATAAAAACTGTACTGAATGGATATTTGGTGTCACCCAGATGAGGACAGGATCGTTTAAAAGTTCCTCTCAAGGAATTTTTCCTTTCCACTGTCCCCCTCGGGACTCATTATGAAGCTGTAATGTTCTATCTTTAAAGGTGACATTTCGTCTCTTAATATCCAACATGGTCGCCGCAGGAGATGGGTATGAACAGTAGAAGAGCGCCTTCTACAGGTGACTTTAAATAATGCAGCGATGACGTCATGAGTCCAGAGTTACACTGCAGTTTCATCAGTCTTTTTAAATGATAACTTATTGCATTGCACTGGATTTGGTACGAGATCATTGCAATCAAATGGTGTCAATAGCAGTCATGTTTTCGGGCAGAGTTCGTTTAATGCCATTCCCTTAAAGCCTTATGCACTTTCATACACTATGGGAAGAAGTGTTTGAAGGCAATGTGATGTTCTGAGGAAAACCTCAAATCCAGGCTTTCATATACAGTGGTGTGATTTCTTTTTTTTTTTGCATGTTTGTTACACTTTGATGTTTCGGCTCATCAAGCTAATTTAAATATTAGTAAAAGATAACACAAATGAACACAACATGCAGTTTGTAAATGAAGGTATTTTATTATTGAGGGAAAACAGAATCCAAAACTACATGGCTCTGTGTGAAAGTGTTTGGGCAACATAACAACTTGCAGTGAGTCTGTTACAGCGCTGTGGAGGAATTCTGCTCCACTCATCTATGCAGAATTGTTGTAATTCTGACACACTGGAGGGTTTTTGAGCCACAGGTCATGAAGGTCATGCCACAGCATCTCAATAGGTTTCAGGTCAGGACTTTGACTAGGCCACTACAAAGTCTTCATTTGGTTTTTCTTCAGCTGTTCAGAGGTGGACTTGCTGGTGTGTGTTTTGGATCATTGTACTGCTGCAAAACCCAAATTTACTTCAGCTTGAGGTCATGAACAGATGGCCGGACATTCTCCTTCAGGATTTTTTGATACACAGCAGAATTCATGGTTCAGCAATTGCACAGCACAGCAAAACAGCCCCAGACCATCACACTACCACCACCATATTTTACTGTTGGTATGATTTTCTTTTTCGGAAATGTGGTGTTACTTTTATACCACACGTAATGGGACACACACCTTTCAAAAAGTTCAACTTTTGTCTCGTCAGACCACAGAGTATTTTCCCAAAGGTCTTGGGGATCATCATGATGTTTTTTTGGCAAAACTAAGATGAGCCTAAATGTTCTTTTTTCTCAGCAGTGGTTTTCATCTTGGAACTCTGCCATGAAGACCATTTTTGTTGTCTCTTTCTCATGGTGGAGTCATGGACACTGACCTTCACTGAGGCAAGTTCTTTGAATGTTGTTGTGGGTTTTTTTGTGACCTCTTGAATGAGTCATCGATTTGCTCTTGGGGTAATTTTTGTCTCCTGGGAAGGTTCTCCACTGTTCCATGTATTTCTCTCACTGGAGTCCCAAAGCTTTAGAAATGGCTTTATAAACTTTTCCAGACTGATAGATCTCAATTACTTACTTTATCATTTGTTCTTGAATTTCTCTGATCCTCAGCATGATCTCTAGCTTTTAAGGATCTTGTGGTCTACTTCACTTTACTTTGTCAGGCAGGTCCTATTTAAGAGATTTCTTGATTGTGAACATGTGTAGCAGTAATCAGGCCTCAGGTGTGATAAACCACAGTTTTAACAGGGGGGCAAACACTTTTTCACACAGGGCCATGTAATTTTGTTTTCCCTCAATAATAAAAACCTTCATTTAAAAACTGCATGTTGTGTTCACTTGTGTTATCTTTTTCTAATATTTAAATTAGTTTGATGATAAAACTTTAAAGTGTGACAAACATGCAAAAAATAAATAATATCAGGAATTAATTGTTAGTTGTTTTTGGACAGATTTACATTCTGGCGAATGAGGAACAAATACACGTGTGAAGACGACATGATGAATACAGTAAGCAAACAAGACACTTCTTTCTCAAAGCACCTTTATTGTAGCAAAACTACAAATAGAAATTTCCAAAAAAAGCGTAACAAATTAGATTTTAAAAGCACAAGACGCAATTACTCCCTCTAGTGGCCAACCCCCAAATAACACTGAACACTGGGGTTTAATACCTATAGCAGGTTTTACCTACAAAAGGAAACACTGAGGCTCAGTTATCAAACCAGATCATTCACAGAAAAGCTATTTTAGATATTTTTCTGCTTTTTGTCCCATGAAAACAGTTTCACACTTTAGAACTTGACTCAAAGTTTGATCAATAAACCCTTTGTTGTGTTTTCCATCGTATTAAGCGCTCGAATCAAATTCCTATTGTGTGAAAGAATGCAGTCGAGTTCTGAAGTGCTGAACTCTTCAAAACTCTACATTTCAGTTTCACTTCACTTTTATTACACAGACTTGGACCCGGACACGACCACAGGCGCCCCCTTTTATCCCGTGGTGGTCTGCTGTCTAACTGAAAACAGACCACAGATTGACAGCAGGCGCTTCACGCAGATCTGCTTCCTTCTCGTACGCAAAACACGACCAAAACACCGTGCAGAACTTTTAACCAGGTGTGTGGGTAAAAAATGCTGTAAACTCAGAACACTTTAAAAAATAAGTGTTAGGAATTTATTTAACAAAATGAAAACCAGAAAAAATTTTTTAAATCAGTATTTGGTGTGACAACACTTTGGCCTTCAATTCTTATTTTCTGCACAGTCAGGGATTTTGGGAGAAGAGAGTCTGGTGAATGATTAACCAACTGTAACAAAGCAGGTGATACCGATCATCAATTTCATACGCAGGGTGAATCCCAGACATTAACTGAAACAGAAACAGCTGTGTAGGAGCTTCACACTGGGTGAGGAACAGCTGAACTCTGCTACTGAAGTGAACTTGTGGAAGACGAGGATCATGTGACAGGACTGGTGGTTCTTGTCAGCAAGGTAGAACAATGAAGGAGATCAATACTCAATAACACTGGGGGAGTATTGATGATAATATTGATCTCAATAATTATATATAACTCTGCTCTTTTAAACCATGTGATATGACCGATATCGCTGAAGTGATTAGTGACGGATTTGTGCAATGACAAAATTTAGTTGTTTTCACTTTCACATTTTTACTCGCTGATACCAAAAACTGCGTTTTTCTAACAGCATCGTCGTGATGCATTGTAAATCCACACCTGTAGTGTATACACTAATTAACCTTCGATTAAAAGAGAAGAAACGGTTTCACAGAAAACTTACTAAACTCAACAACTCTGTGCTGATGATCAAATCTTCAGTCAGTCTTATTTTCAGTCCTCTGATTTCTGTGCACAGCGTATCTGACCCTGTCATCAGGTCCGCCTTTTTATTTTAGCCTTTTTAGCCTTATTTTATATATATAATATATAATTTTTTGTTTTTTTTTAGATTTATGCATTTGAAAAGCAGATTTAAAAAGATTTTTTGTTTGGTCCTTATTAAACATTTATAGAAAAATATTTCTATATATTCACTTACTTTATATGAAATTATCTTTATAATGTCATTAGATATCCCGGGGGATAAACGCATTTGATTATGGGATGTATTCAAACGGGTGATCAAATCTCTTTTAAAAAAATAAAAATAAAATTATATTATTTCACTGCAAGTCGTTTTCTGAAAGTAACTTTTTATATATATATATATATGATGGGGGTGCTCAATGTCTGATTTCAGGGGAATCGTTACTTCTCAGGCACAATGTCGTCCTGACGTGAAGAACCGCCGTCTCCATGAGGGTATTTCTACATTACATTCCTCTATAGAAGGCTTTTACACGTGAGCGGTTAATCAGGTGCGCCATCAAGTGGTTGGACGATATTGTCTCTCAATTATTCTGCCACTGGTGCAATGACGATGTTTCTGATTGGATGTGTGGGTCAACATGTTTATTAAAAATAAACCTCGATTTAAGAAAACATCGTAATCGTTTTAAAGTGTAAATTCGAATTAAAAGCAGCCCTAACTTTAAATAAAAAAGTGAAAAGAAAGATGCTTTTAATTACCGTAATTTCTACATGTCTACATTGAAACTAATGTACTTTAAGCAGGCTTTAATGAAAGACAGTGTCTGTTACACGGTGTAACAGGTGAAATATGTTGTTCCTCCTTTAAGAACATAGCAGTATTTTGGGAATAGCCTGCTGCCGCATTTTTCCGCTATTACTGCATGTGTGCAAGGCCGAGGAATATGTCCTTATTTTTTTCTGATGCTCATTTCTACGTTTTTTTGACTAACCCATAACGCTGTTGCCAAGATAAATAAAAAAGCACGAGTTTTGGAAATCTGTCTGTGCTTATATGATTTCAGTTGTAACTGGAGTTAGCGAGCTCTCCCTTCACCCAGACTCAACACGCTACAACGACTTGTATCTAAACAGCAGCCTACCAAGAAAGTCATTGTTCACTGTCTTCCTCCTTCCTTTCACAACTATTTCTCTCAGGAGTTTATCTTTTGGCATCGTCGTGCATTTAAAAAAATAAAGTTTTTTTCTCCCGATGCCGTGCAGCTCAGAACACAGGTGAGGTGCGTTTTTTTCGTTTCCATTCGGAAATTTCATTGGTCAAATGTTATGGGGTTTAGTTTTTGAAACCGGGAAAAACCCAGGAAAAATTCATAAATTAGCCGTTTCATAAATTAGCCGCGCGGTTCAAAACGTGGGAAAAAAGTAGCGGCTTTAGTCAGAAAAATATGGTAATATCTTTGACATGCGTGAATAAATCCGACCGCCGTTAACGAAAGTTTTACTTTCCATGATCCGTGAACAACACATGAGCATCTTGGCAGCAGGGATTGAAATATTTAACAATGTTTGTAAAGGTCAATTCTGTTCTCATTATTCCTGTAAATGTATTTTTGATTGTTTTTCGGTGCATCGATGTTGCGCTGTACTTCGAGAGCTCCTGCACGGGCGATCTGGGCGATATAATTCGCTTTTCCGATGTGTGAAATGCAAATCCTGTCTGCGACGTGGCCTTTCTGCAGTTATTCATATGTCTTTATTGAGTTTGTGTGTGATGTTCTGTACGTCGTGGTTTTAAAAGGTTAAGAGGAATCGTTTTATGGCTCTCTTCATCTCCTGCTCACCAATCAGCACTCTACCATCATATAACAGAGCCCAACTGGGAATGTGAAGGCTATCCCAGGCGTTCTCCGAGACACTAGAGACCAGGACGTCGAGTCAGGACGGCGTGACACGCTCAGAGGAGAGCACTATTTGCTCTCTGATTAGGGATGTAAAATTGCGATCTATGCTTCTATTTTTTTGTTATTCGGAGAGACCACATGTTGAGTTTCGTATCGGATGTAATTCCTAGAAATCAGAATGCTGGTTATCATCACATGTAACATGAATATCTGGAATGCCTGAGCAGACCCACAGAACTCATCAAACAAACGTGTTATTTCATTTCACAGCATGTTAAAGATGATGTAGAGTTTTGCAAACGCGAGCAAAGTTTGATAATGATCATGTGAGAGCAACCCTTAGTCATCATGTGGATAGATAGATAAAGCGCGAGACAGAGAGAGAGAGAAAGAGAGAGAGAGAGAGAGAGAGAGAACGAGGGAGGAATCAGAACGCTTTAGAAATACAACCGGTCTGAAATGGCTCCTGGGAGATGGCTCATGACCTGCATGCGAATCCACCAGTACGGTTCCATGGGGTTGTAGCGCGTGAACGGCCGTTTGGAAACGACGGCGTCTGTGATGTCGTCCAAAACTGGCGTGACGTCGCGCTGGCCGCTGTTGCAATAGGAGCGCATCAGGGCCATGTACTGCTCAAAGTGGGGCTTTCCGTAGTCCTCCTGCACACCAGGGGGCGCCTCTTTCCACAGCTTCTCGGCCGTAGAGGCCACGATGTCGCGGGTCAGTATTCCCGTCGCCACAATGAAGTTCCCGGGCTCGATGACGGACACTTTGACCCCCCAGGCCTTCATCTCGTACCGGAGGCAGTCGGAGAAGGCCTCCACACCGTATTTGGAGATGCAGTACGGGGAGCGCAGAGCGTTTCCCATCCGGCCGTACATGCTGGCTATGTTCACCACGCGGCCTGGAACACAGCAGAAACTTTCAGCTTTTATTTACTGATCAAGAACTGGTCAATGACAAAAACAGTTTTCAAAAAATAACGAAAATAATTCACATTTTCAACGTAAGAACATGGAGGTGCGAAGAGGACATGCATTATAAATTTTTGTGATCTGGAAATTAATTTTTCAATACACACATTTATTGTTATTATCCATCATGCTGCCTCTAGAACATGAAATGAAAATTGAGCACTGGTGACTATCAATTATCAATTAATTAACTAATAATGACAATCAAGTAATTCATTAATTAACAATCAATTAATCAACTAACTGATAATAACCAATTAATTAATTAACTAATTTACGTCGTAATAACGAGAAAACTTAAAAGAAAGGGAACTATAACGGAGGACTTCCATATAAGTAGGATGTTTTCTGTATTATTTATTGATTTGTTTGTTCAGGTTTATTATTAAAAGTTGTAAGTAGAACACACTATTATTTTTTTTTGAAGGTTTTGAATTTTAATTTATCCTACAAACACATAAGAACCCATAGAAATGTATGACGCTCTTTTCCAGATGACCTGAACAACAATAACTTGGAGTTAATTCACCCGTGTTTGTACAATCCCTTTGTGATCCAACACGTTTAGAGTTCTACATAAAGTCTTTACGGGTTTCTTTTTGAAAACACTTTCAAACATAACTTAAGAAGCCAAAAATCCCTAATTATTAACTAAATCCTTCAAGAACCATAGAGGAACCTGAGTACACTGAGATCCAAGACCTAAGAGTGTACCAAGAGTTTACAAAGGTGGGTTTTCTAAATGAGCTGAACATCTGCCAGGGTCTTGTTATTAAAATGGAAATAATTATCAATAATTAGGAGTTTGTACCACACACTTATCCAGAACCTCCAAGGGTTCCTGATTGGTTTCTACAATAGTGTTTTTTTATTTGTGTGCTTTCCATGTAGAAGTCTTTAAGGAGGTGAGAATCCATCCATCCGGTATGACTACAGAGAACCCCAGAGGAACATACTCTTTAAAGAGAATATGCTCTTCAGGGATTCAGTAAACAATTAAGGGGTCTTAGCTTTCCATAAATATGTTCTACTTGTAATGTCTGACTTTTGTGAATAATTTCTGATGGGGTACATGGAACCTTTTAGGAGCTCCTAGTTGTTTCTACAAAAGTGCCATCATAAACATGTCCAAGTAAATATTTTTTGGGAAAATAAGCACCAATAAAATACCATTTAATAAAACATGTAATAACATGACAAGATGCACTTTAGAGAAGGGTTCTTCAAGAGATCTTCAATGTTTAAAAATTATTAGCTCCAACAAAACGACTCAAATCAGTACATTTCCAAAAACAAACAAATCGGATTCATGAAAATGTTTTTGGACCTTCAGAACTCTTTCCAAACAAATTTCAGAGGTTTTGAATGAACTGGCAACCGAACCACATCCATGCATTGAGTAGAAGTTCATGCTAACCAGCTTGAATTTGTGTGTGTTACCTTTCGCTCTGCGGATGAGAGGCAGAACAGCTTTGGTCACTCGAATGGTTCCCCAAAGGTTGACCTCTGACACCTGCTTGTACGTGTCCATGGTGGTGAATTCCACCTCCCCGAACATGGAAACACCGGCGTTGTTCACCACGGCCCACAAACCTGCAGAGAAAGAAAGGGAAGTGGAAGCTCAGCGGTGGAAGATCTGTTGCTTTAAACTCTCTGACCCCAATGCTGTTAGTGGGAAGAGGATTCTTGGTGGTTCAGGTGATGGACTTTGAAACAGAAGGCCATGAGTTAAATTCCCAGCACAACCTAAATGCCACTGCTGGGCCCTTGAGCGAGGCCCCTAACCCTCAACTGATGAGATGTAAAAATGAAATATGCAATTATACAAAACACAATGGAAAGTATATGTTCATGGAGTTGGCTTTGTGCAATGTCATGCTGGAACAGGTTTGGGTCTGCTGGTTCAAGTGAAGATAAAATGTACAATATAAACTGTTCTATCCATCCAACTGTGATGGATGGATAGAAAGTACAAACATGACTGCACACCTCTCTCTGGGTTCTCCAGGTTGGCCCTAATGAATTCCACAGCTTTAGAGACCTGCTCATCACTGCACACATCCAGCTGTACCACCTTCAGCCTGTCACAGTGCATGTTCTCCAGCTCCATCGCCCCCTCACCAGCCTGGTCCTGTGGGTCGACACCATATTATACACTCAACAACCAGTAACACACAACACACCACCTCAACACCACCTCACACACTCAACACCACCTCAACACCACCTCACACACTCAACAACCAGTCACACTCTCAACACCACCTCACACACTCAACAACCAGTCACACTCTCAACACCACCTCACCCACTCAACAAACAGTCACACACTCAACACCACCTCACACACTCAACAACCAGTCACACACTCAATACCGCCTAACACATTCAACAAACAGTCACACACTCAACACCACCTCACACATTCAACAAACAGTCACACACTCAATACCGCCTAACACACTCAACAACCAGTCACACACTCAACACCACCTCACACATTCAACAAACAGTCACACACTCAACACCACCTCACACACTCAACAACCAGTCAAACACTTAACACCACCTCACACACTCAACACAACCTCACACACTCAACAACCAGTCACACACTCAACACCGCCTCACACACTCAACACCCCCTCACACACTCAACAACCAGTCACACACTCAACAACCAGTCACACACTCAAGACCACCTCACACCCTCAACACCACCTCACCCCCTCAACAACCAGTCACACACTCAACAACCAGTCACACACTCAACACCGCCTCACACACTCAACACCACCTCAACACCACCTCACACACTCAACAACCAGTCACACTCTCAACACCACCTCACACACTCAACACCACCTCACACACTCAACAACCAGTCACACACTCAACAACCAGTCACACACTCAATACCGCCTCACACACTCAACACCACCTCACACACTCAACAACCAGTCACACACTCAACAACCAGTCACACACTCAACACCGCCTCACACACTCAACACCACCTCAACACCACCTCACACACTCAACAACCAGTCACACACTCAAGACCACCTCACACACTCAACACCACCTCAACACCACCTCACACACTCAACAACCAGCCACACACTCAACACCACCTCAACACCACCTCACACACTCAACAACCAGTCACACACTCAATACCGCCTCACACACTCAACAACCAGTCACACACTCAATACCGCCTCACACACTTAACACCACCTCACACACTCAACAACCAGTCACACACTCAACAACCAGTCACACACTCAACACCACCTCAACACCACCTCACACACTCAACAACCAGTCACACACTCAAGACCACCTCACACACTCAACAACCAGTCACACACTCAACAACCAGACACATACTCAACACCACCTCACACACTCAACAACCACCTCACACACTCAACAACCAGCCACACACTCAACACCACCTCAACACCACCTCACACACTCAACAACCAGTCACACACTCAATACCGCCTCACACACTCAACAACCAGTCACACACTCAATACCGCCTCACACACTTAACACCACCTCACACACTCAACAACCAGTCACACACTCAATACCCAGTCACACACTCAACACCACCTCACACACTCAACAACCAGTCACACACTCAATACCGCCTCACACACTTAACACCACCTCACACACTCAACAACCAGTCACACACTCAATAACGCCTCACACACTTAACACCACCTCACACACTCAACAACACCTCACACACTCAACAACCAGTCACACACTTAACACCACCTCACACACTCAACACCACCTCACACTCTCAACACCGCCTCACACTATCAACACCGCCTCACACACTCAACACCGCCTCACACTATCAACACCGCCTCACACACTCAACACCGCCTCACACTCTCAACACTGCCTCACACTCTCACTATGTCTTAGACAACAGCTGCACACCTCCATCCACTCATTTTTAACAATATCACAGGAATGATTCATTCTCGAGTTTGGAGAATTATTTAGTAGAAAAGCAGAAGGAAACAATCAAAGTTTATCTTCTTCTTCTTTTGACTGCTCTCAATAGGTGTCTCCACAGTGGATCTCCACACATTCAACAAACAGTCACACACTCAACACCACCTCACACACTCAACAAACACTCACACACTCAACAACACCTCACACACTCAACAACCAGTCACACACTTAACACCACCTCACACACTCAACACAACCTCACACACTCAACAACCAGTCACACACTTAACACCACCTCACACACTCAACACAACCTCACACACTCAACAACCAGTCACACACTTAACACCACCTCACACACTCAACACAACCTCACACACTCAACAACCAGTCACACACTTAACACCACCTCACACACTCAACACAACCTCACACACTCAACAACCAGTCACACACTCAACACCACCTCACACACTCAACAACCAGTCACACACTTAACACCACCTCACACACTCAACACAACCTCACACACTCAACAACCAGTCACACACTCAACACCACCTCACACAACCATCTGAACCATCTGAACCACTCACACAACTATCTGAACCATCTAGAGACGTACCCGTGCCATTTGAATCCCACTGCATGTGTGGAGTTTGACATTGGACTTCCTGAAGTGTTTAAAGGCTCTGGCTTGGAGAAGCTGATGCTGAATCTGTGATGATCACAAATGTTGAGCTCAGTAGCTCCTACTTTTATACCGAAGACTGTTGAAAGTACACTTACTTATAATCTTATACTCCAGTGCTCATGTTTGTTCTCACTCTCCAGTGTTCTGTATTGTTGAAAGATTTATGATCAAACTCTTGGTGTCTCCCAAATGAGGATGGGTTCCCCTTTTGAGTCTGGTTCCTCTCAAGGTTTCTTCCTTATTACATCTAAGGGAGTTTTTCCTTGCCACAGCCGCCACGGCTGCTCATCAGGAACAAATACACACTATTCACCTTCACTGTTGATTTCTGTAAAGCTGCTTTGAGACAATGTCTGTTGTGAAAAGCGCTATACAAATAAACTTGGCTTCACTTGACTTGACACTTAACACCACCTCACACAGTCAACAACCAGTCACACACTCAACAACCAGTCACACACTCAACACCAGCTCACACACTCAACACCAGCTCACACACTCAACAACCAGTCACACACTCAAAAACCAGTCACACACTCAACACCACCTCACACACTCAACAACCAGTCACACACTCAACACCACCTAACACACTCAACAACCAGTCACACACTCAAAAACCAGTCACACACTCAAAAACCAATCACACACTCAACACCACCTCACACACTCAACAACCAGTCACACACTCAACACCACCTCACACACTCAACACCAGCTCACACACTCAACAACCAGTCACACACTCAAAAACCAATCACACACTCAACACCACCTCACACACTCAACAACCAGTCACACACTCAAAAACCAGTCACACACTCAACAACCAGTCACACACTCAAAAAATAGTCACACACTCAACAACCAGTCATACACTTAACACCACCTCACACACTCAAAAACCAGTCATACACTCAACAACCAGTCACACACTCAACAAACAGCCACACACTCAAAAACCAGTTACACACTCAACACCACCTCACACACTCAACAACCAGTTACACACTCAACACCACCACACACACTACACACCACCTCACACACTCAACAACCGGTCACACACTCAACACCACCTCACACACTCACCATGTCTCAGACAACAGCTGCACACCTCCATCCACTCATTTTCAACAATATCACAGGAATGATTCATTCTCAAATTTGGAGAATTATTTAGTAGAAAAGCAGAAGGAAACAATCAAAGTTTATCTTGTTCTTCTTTTGGCTGCTCTCAATAGGTGTCTCCACAGTGGATCTCCTGATTAGGGTTGCAAAATTCCAGGACTTTTCGGAACACTGAAAACTTTCCAATTGGAATGAACAAAAATATGGAAATTAAAGGGAAATAAACTGCGAATTTACAAAATTTCAGATTGGACTATAACAGGGAACTTAAATATAAAATAATTCTCTGTGCATTGTATAATCACACTGATCAGTAAAGCAGGGCTAAAGAAAAGAAGTGTCCGAGAACATTTTCACACATTCCCTGCGCACATGCTCCTATTATGATTCGGATAAAACAAAGCAGCTCTGCAACACGTACCTTCAGGAAGCATCCGGCAAATACGGTGAAGCCCAGTTTATGGAGGTGTTTGGCTAAAGCGTGGCCGAATCCGCTGTCACATCCCGTAACGAACACTGCCTTCCCCTCAACCTGTGGGAGGAAATGACACAATAACGTTACTCGCTGACTTTCTTACCTTCCTGTTAGACTGGCAGTTTAATCTTCAGTTCCTCTAGACCACATTTTTACTCTTCTACTCCTCAAACACACACTGTTTCACATCACAAGGAGCTTTTTATTAAACTGATGGCTTTAATCTAGTTGCTAAAAGCATCAAGAGCAGTGAAATGTGTAATAAACATTAAGGCAGCAAAGGAAAATCAGGTTAACAGAAAATCCTAAAAAATTCAAATTCACAATACATACGCAATATATTGCCAAAAGTATTGGGACACCTGGTCATAAGTACGGTGTGTGATTTTCGAGCATCGCATTCCACATTTAGTCAAAATGCTCTCTTATGATTCCCTCCACTCCTCTGGGAAGATGTTCCACTAGATTTTGGAGTGTGCTTATGGATATTTGTGTTCATCAACCACAAGAGTATTATGAAAGGCAGGTACTGATGTAGGTGATGTGAGGAGACCTGGGGTGCAGTCAGCGTTCACATTTAATCCCAATTGAAACTCTGTGTCAATTCCAAATGTTCTTGTGAAAAATCCAGCATTGAAACGAAAATGATTGAAAGAGTGCGAATGAAAATCCAGACAGTATGAGATTTAGGTGCTAAATAGTGGTCAATCATTGTTAGCTACATGAACTACTCTTTCCCCAGTCTCTGAAAAGTTTGTCAGCTAGATGAATGCGATGGTGCTCAGATTTTCCCACATAAGCCGCCCCCACAATATGTCGTAATAATCACAGGATGCGAATTCAAAACATTACCGAAATGACATTTTAGGAAAGATTCACTGATAAAATAAGAAAGATAAGAACGTTTCAAATCCTGTTATGTTACATCTCACATTGACGTCATCTGTGTTTCTCTTTAACTCTCTGTTATGGACTTTGACCCAAACACACCTACAGCTCTCTTATTACTCACTGGCCCAAAACAATCCACACACACACACACACACACACACACACACACACACACACACACACACACACACACACAAAAACGTTAATGTGTCTGTAGAGCAAAATGCAGTTTAAAAAAATAATCAGACTATTTGCTTTATTCTGAATCGAGACAAGATAATAATCAGATGTTTTGCGCTGAGGATTCATGATTCATCGATCGATCATGTATTACTACATGTTTGGAACAAACTTTCAGTTCGATGAACTGTAGGAACTGAAAACAAACCAGCATGCAAATGAGTCAGTAAGAAAGCTGGTAGGACGGTTTACAGACAGGTGAAGAAAATAAGTTGGTAAGAAGCAAGTAAATAATTTGGTAGATTCGTTGGTAGGTAGAAATAAATTAGCTAAGGAAAGTGGTAGGTTGGTACCAGAAAGCAAGTACAGTGGTACCTTGACCTACGAATGAATTAATGTATGAGTTTTCCGAGGTATGAGCGATCACTAGCGAGCAAAAAATTGAGGTACGAGCTCGAGATGCCGCTGCTAGATGGCGAAGCGAAGCCAGAAAGCTAAGACTGCGATGAAAATTAAGATAAGCAAAGAAGAAAAAGTAAAAAATTAAAGTTTACGGATACGTAGTGTACAGTAGTGATAGTAAAAAACGAGTTTTCCCTCCGCCTCTGCCTATCGCTTCTACCCACCAACCCTGTCCCCGCCCCCCCTCCGCCAGCGTCTTCGTTAACTCAAGTCGTCTCATATCCGATGTGCGAGCAAATTGAGATACGAGCTCGGCCACGGAACAAATTAAACTCGCCGTTCCAAACGAGGAGCAGCGGATTATCGTAGATACGAATACTTTGATCAAATGTCAAATTTCCCCGAGATTCCGCCTCTACCTTTGAAGTCTTATTTTATCTCATTTACATATTCGTATAATGCATCAATTTCTCTTCTTTGTTGGAAGTCTCGCTAATCTCCTGCCGGTCCTAGTTACATGTTCCTGTGATTTTTTTTCCTGTATGATACCCAGTTTAAAAACATCAAATAGTTTTTCTGGCCTTTGATGTCGAGCTGCTACTGTTTTACACCTCTCTTTTTGTTTTTCATTCGACTTCAACTAATGATTTACTTACTTCCGTTATACACGGTTTAATGTGTAAAGCTCACATATCGCTTGGTGAAAAAGTGAAGGTTATGTTCTGCTATAAATGTGTATATTATTGTCCTAAATTAATCTTATTTCTACACAACAGACTGTTAGACTACCACTACTGAGATTTATCATGCTGAAATTAAAGCTCAATATTAAGTAACACTAGACGATATTAGCAGAAGTTATTTTAATGCTAAGTAAACATGGACTACGCTAATTTCCTCCCAAAATTTATCTACAGTAAACTGTAAGAAAGTGGCAGGTTGGTGGTGGGTATGAAGTGGTGGTAGGTGGGTAAAAGGTGGTAGGTTGGTTTGAAAAGTTTTGGTAGGTAGATAGGTGGGAAATCAGAAGTAAAGTAAGTAAATGTGTAATTTATTAAACCCAATCAGTCTTACAGCGGGCAAAATTATGATGGGATTTCTCTTAAAACATTTCAATCCAAACCCAAACAAAACCTGACATTTCCTTAGTTCAGTAGATACATGTGTATTATAGAGCTGCACACTGAACATTGAGGTTTATCTAGAGCTTTGGAGGATTTCTCTCCACATAGCCAGCACGGTATTCTCTATGAGACATGTTTAGACTGATGCTGAGCTGACAGTGATAGAGAGAGAGACGCTCACTGGGGGAGATACCTGACACGTCTGAGCATAGCTAAACCCATATCGCTGACTCTTCTTAATGAAGCCATGAGCATGTATAAAGATGGAATAGCAAATTGCTTCAGAGAACACACTCATACCAATTCGTCACAAACTTTTCCTAAAAAAAGCATGGAGTTTGGGAAAACACACATCATGAATCATGAATAGGGGAAGTGAGTTGAAACTGTTGAGCAAGAACATGTGGAAATCAAAGCACTTGAGGCACTTCCAGCTTACAGATCCATCATCTATCCAGCCTGCAAGGTAATAGCAGATTTTGACTATAACTGGAAAGGTTTGACTCTATGGGTGCTGCATAGATGCATAGATGCATGGATGGATGGATGGATGGATGGATGAATGGATGGATAGAGCTGGGGTCAGACAGCAGGATCAGCCATGATACACAGGGTTGTTAAGGGCCTTTCTCAAGGGCCCAACCGTGTCAGGTTGGTGATACTGGGGCTTGAATCACCAAACCTTTGGTCAGTAAGTGTGGTTAATAGTTATATAGTTTAGTGAAATAGGAGCTCAGTGGGTAATGCTCTGGATTACTAGAAGGTCTGGGGTTCAAGTCTCAGTATTGCCAAGCTGACACTCATGGGCCCTTGAGCAAGGCCCTTGACCCTCTGTTCTGTATTTTGAAGTCCAGTTTCCTAACATCACTAGGACCGAATTTCACTGTGCTGTAACGTACATGTGACTAGTGTAAAGCACCTTATCTATAAATGATGCCAAACATCTCACTCGAGCAAAATGACTCAAGTTCGAACCTCAACTCAGACCCCGTATTTAATTTTTTGGGTGATTCTATAATTGCACTAATACAGAGCACAAAAAGCATTTGAAAAGCCAAATAAAAGAAAATAAGATATCAAAACATTTAGCCATTTTGGCAGAAGCCCGTATCCAGAGCGACTTACTACAAAAAAATAAATAAATAAATAAAAATAAAAATAAAAAACCTGAAACAATGTGAAACAATTATTATTATTATTATTATTATTATTATTATAATCATCAATATTATTATTATTATTATCATCATCATTATTATTATTATTGTTGTTGTTGTTGTTAGTTTGTAGTATAAAATTTACTTAATAACACAAATGTGCATTTTCTTTTATATTTCAAGAATTAAATTAAGTATAAAATATTGTTGTTAGTTTGTAGTATAAAATTTACTTAATAACACAAATGTGCATTTTCTTTTATATTTCAAGAATTAAATTAAGTATTAAATAAACAAGAACAGGAGGAATGTTTTGGGATAGAAATATGGCAATAGAATGTATTTAATTGTAAATAAACTCATTTTTAAAGACCACCATCTGAGATACTGTACATACAGAGCTACTATGGTAACTATAGTAACCGATAGAGTACGTACAGTACAACGTTTTATTAATATTAGCTTTTTTACGACTATTTACGGCAGCTGCGGTTTGCACGTGCGTGAATATACTTATATATATATAATTAAATATACGTGTGTGTGCGTGCGCGCGCGCGCGCTTACCGAAACCGAGCCGCGAGGGATCCGGGGCATGGCCACGCACAGCACGAAGAGCGCGTAGAGCAGCGCGAGGCAGTGCGTGGCCCCGGCCTCCTCCGTGAAGCCCGCACAGTGCGCCAGCCAGGCCAGAGCCGCCGGGAGCCCGAAGGCCAGCACCATCGTCAGGAACAGCGAGAAGGCGACGAGCAGCGCGGCGCGGAGCAGCGGCCGTGGAGCCATGTTTCAGCTCCGAGAAGACTGAAGACTGACTGCGGGAGACCAACTGAACAGGGGTTGAGACTGCGGGTCGCGTCCTAAACACAACGCCTCTCACAACCCACACACTACACCTAGTGCACTGCGTCATGCATACGCGCGACGGATAGGCCGCCTACTGAGTGGAGGGTTTCGCGGATTGGGACGAGGCCCGGTTAAGTGCCACGATCATCATAATCATGATAATCATGAGAAGTTATAAAAAAATAAAAAAAAAAATAAAAAATACAAAAAATGAAAAAAAAAAAAATAAAATAAATTATGAAATATCATCACAACTGCCAAAATACTACTACTATAAAAACAAATATATATAAACTATATTATAAAAGTGCAATTAATATTAATAATAATAACAGTAGTTAAATACAATATAAAAACAAATTATTTTGTTATTAATAATAAAACTATGTAAATTGTGTACAATATAAATATTCAAAAAATGCTACTACTAATAGTAATAATTTAATAATACTATAATAATAATAATAATAATAATAATAATACTTTA
>MU598598.1:973083-996224 GCA_024362625.1 Silurus asotus | reverse complement strand
TATGATTTTTTAACTATTTATTTGTATGATACAGCTGCAAATAAGTATTTGAACACCTGTCTATCAGCTAGAATTCTGACCCTCAAAGACCTGTTAGTCTGCCTTTAAAATGTCCACCTCCACTACATTTATTATCCTAAATTAGATGCACCTGTTTGAGGTCGTTAGCTGCATAAAGACACCTGTCCACCCCATACAATCAGTAAGAATCCAACTACTAACATGGCCAAGACCAAAGAGCTGTCCAAAGACACTAGAGACAAAATTTTACACCTCCACAAGGCTGGAAAGGGCTACGGGGAATTTGCCAAGCAGCTTGGTGAAAAAAGGTCCACTGTTGGAGCAATCATTAGAAAATGGAAAAAGCTAAACGTGACTGTCAATCTCTCTTGGACTGGGGCTCCATGCAAGATCTCACCTCGTGGGGTCTCAATGATCCTAAGGAAGGTGAGAAATCAGCCCAGAACTACACGGGAGGAGCTGGTCAATGACCTGAAAAGAGCTGGGACCACCGTTTTCAAGGTTACTGTTGGTAATACACTAAGACGTCATGGTTTGAAATCATGCATGGCACGGAAGGTTCCCCTGCTTTAACCAGCACATGTCCAGGCACGTCTTAAGTTTGTCAATGACCATTTGAATGATCCAGAGGAGTCATGGGAGAAAGTCATGTGGTCAGATGAGACCAAAATAGAACTTTTGGGTCATAATTCCACTAAACTTGTTTAGAGGAAGAAGAATGTTGAGTTCCATCCCAAGAACACCATCCCTACTGTGAAGCATGGGGGTGGTAGCATCATGCTTTGGGGGTGTTTTTCTGCACATGGGACAGGGAGACTGCACTGTATTAAGGAGAGGATGACCGGGGCCATGTATTGTGAGATTTTGGGGAACAACCTCCTTCCCTCAGTTAGAGCATTGAAGATGGGTCGAGGCTGGGTCTTCCAACATGACAATGACCCGAAGCACACAGCCAGGATAACCAAGGAGTGGCTCTGTAAGAAGCATATCAAGGTTCTGGCGTGGCCTAGCCAGTCTCCAGACCTAAACCCAATAGAGAATCTTTGGAGGGAGCTCAAACTCCGTGTTTCTCAGCGACAGGCCAGAAACCTGACTAATCTTGAGAAGATCTGTGTGGAGGAGTGGCCAAAATCCCTCCTGCAGTGTGTGCAAACCTGGTGAAAAACTACAGGAAACGTTTGACCTCTGTAATTGCGAAAACAAAGGCTACTGTACCAAATATTAACATTGACTTTCTCAAGTGTTCAAATACTTATTTGCAGCTGTATCATACAAATAAATAGTAAAAAAATCATACATTGTGATTTCTGGATTTTTTTAGATTATGTCTCTCACAGTGGACATGCACCTACAATGACAATTTCAGACCCCTCCATGATTTCTAATTGGGAGATCTTGCAAAATAGCAGCGTGTTTAAATACTTATTTTCCTCACTGTGTATATAATGTAAAATTGGACTAAGCTGGATTGTGTGTTTATATTGGGAATCAAAGTGATGTCATGATAATAATTTCTAATGCCGTTTCTATTTCCACGGTTGGGGTTTAATTGATTGAGAAAACAAGGCTTTACTAACTCGGTGGTCTTCCAGGCAAGATTTTTGGGAACCGCAAAGGTCATCCTATTCACTATAATCTGAGGTTTTCCCCCAAAACTTGTACCAGAAAGTCGGAGACACAGCTGTATAGGATGTCTTTAATTTTTCCCGTCACTTGAACTGGGAGACCCAAAACTGTACTGTGCCCTTAAAGCCAGCTCCATGAAGATATGCTTTACATGGGTTAGAGTGGAAGATCTCCTGCTATAGAATAGTGATGGGTCCTTCATAAACGATTTTAAAAGAGTCTTAAATGTGACTGGATGTGCATGAGGCATTCGCAAAATCTCTGTAGGTTACGTACATGAATCAAAATAGAGTAGTTCATCTCTTGAATCTTCTTGTTCGAGTCGTTTGTTCTTTGATCACGTGACTCCCATATACGCTATGAAGTTATATATGTATATATAAATTATTGGAACTATAATTAAAGTTGGTGTTTGTAGACGTGTTGGGAGATCTAATTATGGAAAAGTTAACATTTCGTTTTATTTCTGATCAAAGGAACGAGACGAACTAAATGACAAAAACTAAAAAAAATTTCATTTTGGTGAACGAGATTTAAAGAACCGAATATATACAATATATAGAACTATAGAGCTCTGACCTCAACCCTATTGAACACCTTTTAAATGAATGAACACTGTCTGCACGCCAGACTACCTCCTCACCTACATCCCTTCCTGCCTTTATGAACACCCTCGTAGCTCCACAATTACACTTCAAAATCAAATGGAACATCTTCAAATTAAAGTGGAGGTTCTTACATGGGACAGGATGTTCACACCTGAATGTTAAAGAGCATCACCAATGTTATTCTTGTAATCAAACACCTTTATTAAACCTCCTTTTAGGTCTTTATGACCTTCACAACAGAAACACAATCCAAGCACCGGTTTGCTGTTAGAGAAGCGAATCTGATAACGATCAGCAGTGCGTCCACACACGCAAAATACATACCTTTATAGACACGGTAACGAAGTCATAGAAATGTGGATGTAGATCATTGAACGCTTGAAAAGGAACCGCTGAATGACATCAGATTATACTAGTGATAAAGTCTATAAACCACAGATAAAATGGTGGTCTGACAGGGGGGTGTAAACATATCGTAAAATCCTGATGTAAATGGTGTATGACCGTGTTGAAAGGGTGTCAAGTAAGTGTCCTGGGAGAAAAATCTGACTGATTCCAGTTTTTAATAACGGCTTTAAAATGTGCCACAACCCTGGATTTTAGACTGGACCATTCTATCTTAAGAGGTTATAACCACTTTGCTAAGCCTTGGTGAACACCATACCGCAATGATAGAACTGTAATGAATCGACATTCGGTGCCACCAAGATGAGGATGGGTTCTTTTTTTTGAGCTGGATTACTCTCAAAGTTTCTTCCTCACGCCAGCACAAGGAGTTCACCACTGGCTTAAGCATTTATATAAAAAAATAAATTAAAAAAAAACCCCCAAGGGTGTTTTGTAATACGCCAACAAATAGCAGCACGCACAGTCACAGGGTGCACCAACCTTCATAAGTCAGTTTGCCAAAAGACAGTGCTGTATACATTGGGAGTAGTAGTATAATCTGACTACTCGCGTTACCAAGTCTGCGATTTCATCATGGACAGCACGTTGGACCAAAGCGCAAACTTAACATGAAATTGGGCAACTACGACTGAAATATGAGTTCACTTCTGCATTCACCATATTTGCCAAATTGGTCTGTCAACTTCGCCCTCTTCCTGAAGATGATGCTCCAAGGTCGCCTGCGACACCATTGTGGGGATTCAGCACAAATAGCAGAAGGTGTGCGACTTCAAAAAGACGACTTCCGACACATCTTTGTGTCCTGTACGCTGGGAGCTCTATTGCCGTGCAAGGGGACCAATTTAAAGATGGCGTTAAGGTAGATAAACAGTGATTTCTAGTAAACAGCTGGTCTTACCTTTTTGATTCCACCTCATGAGGAACAAACAGATTGGGAGGTTATAAAGTTGGAAAGTAAAAACAGATTTACAGTGTTAAAGTTCAATAAAAATAAAACTGAATTGTTGGATTTGCTCCATGTTCACACAAACCAGTGCCACAATGCTGTTTAATAGTAATTATGTAAAGTGAAGACACGCAACACAATTTAATCTCACAAATGTTTATTGTGCAGATGAAAATGTAAGACACTCAATGAGAGAGACAGAAGACAGCTTCAGAAGAGGTATAGCGCGTTTACCTCAGGTTATGTAGACAGTGGCTGATTGACTTCATGATTGAATTGCGCAGAACTATAGACTTCATGAACACTGATTTACTGTGATCGACTGTAAACTTTCAGGGCAATACCAAGGCAACAGTTTACAACCAAGCAAAAAAAAAAGCCTATGTTCAAATTTAAGTGCTTAAATAAGAAAAAAAAAGTGCTTGAGCAGGTCACTACTAAGCGAGTCATGTGATCGGCGTGGACAGATTTGAAGACGGCTCACTGGTGAAGGTGAAACATGTACACTGTTTTGGAAATCTGTGCTGTTGTAGAGTCACCTCCTCTGTGTATACGACAGTGGAACTCTGCTTTGCTTATAAAACATGACTATCTGGAATACAAACGAAGTGTTTTTTTTTGCTGAACAGCACGGTGGCGAAATGAAGCAGTTTCACAGTGTAGAAAAGTTTTAAGAAAAAGAAAACGGGTGGCGAGGTTGGTTGGCACGCTGCAGTGACAGTTCTGCATAGCTGAAGGAAAACCAGGCAGGGTGGCACTGTAGCCATGGTATCTACGCTCACATTTCAAAACATCACTCTAAAAAAAAAAATAATAATAATAACGTAAAGGAGCCCTTGTAGGACGTCTCTCCCCCGACCACGCTTCACACTATTTCAGGAAAGCAGAAAGCTTTTTCTCGATGTTGTCGAAAGAGTCCATTCCCATGTAGTCAGCTTGGCCCTGTTCCCAGCGCTGTTTACGCTCTGCTGAGGAGAGAGGAGGCAGACCAGGAAGAGCCTGAGGCTGAAACTCCTCCTGTCAGAACAGAGCGAGCAAAGAAATGTGAAAACGTGCACTCACATCTTACACAACACAGTGTCCATTACAATATGACGCACTTGAGATCCACAGGTCTTTATGGAGGAATGGGCTCTGGTCCTTTGCCAACATCAGGCATTATAAGAGAATTCAGGGACCTTTGCTTTTTCTATTATATCCATCAACATTTCTATACAGCCATCTATCTACATTAATCCACATCTCTATTCAGCCATCCATACACACCCTTTAATACTCAGCCTTCACCAAAAGTAAAGATGTTAATTAAGCCATGTTTCCTTAGATTTGATGTAGTTTACAGGAAACCTCTGCTATACAAGTGTGTGTTTTTAAATGTGCTCGAGCTTCAACCTACAACAGAGTGCAGGGATATACAGCTTACTTCAGTGTTTTCCAGTTCATAAGTGCTGGTGTTGAAAGCTCACCTGAACTGTGAATTCACTAGGCTGGTCTGCCAGTTCTTGCTGCTGCTTCAGTGGAAGCACACAGCTGCTGTAAAGACTCCACCACTCCAGGAGATAGCCAGGGTGTGACGAGGCCTCCTGCACATCTCCCTGCACTCTTCTCTGATTAGGGTCGTAGGTGTAGCTCCATGGCTTCGTCTTTCCAAGGAAGTGCACCACTTTGGCGTTTGAGCCGTACCTGAGGAATGGAAGTGGTTGAAGCTGATGTGGAGTCTGGACATTAGATAAACTTCACCGAACTACAGTCTACATACTCTTTGCTCTTCATGAACTTCTCACCTAATAGTACAAAAGACTAAAGTCAATGGTATGAGATCATTTGTCAATTTACCAGTACAGATAGTTGATCGCTAGAACAATTGGCAAAAATCCACTGCGATAGTTTTTCCGGCTTTCGGTCATTACGAGAGCACCCTCTAGAGGCGATTTACTGACACTGCTGTTTTTACATTGGAGATTGCACAACTCTATAATTTATAGATAATATAATTATCGATTTACATATTTATCTTCCTATTGTTTTTTTGTAATAAAATTTAGTTACATTTTACATGGTACAAAAACATTGTTAGCCAAGTTAAAATCCAATCAGATTAAACACTCCAACAGCTTTTTGTAAAAATTGCAGAATACAATCTCTTTGCCCTTAGATAGTTGCTAACGCTGTATGAATGCTGACCATTAATGAACAAAGTTCAACAAAGCAGCTTCAGTCCCACCGAACTTAACCCGATGTCCTATAATATATCTTGCACGTATCGTGTTACATCCTTAATATACTCCATGCCATGTGAATGCAGTTTCAGCTTGTCCTGAACTCTCCTTAACTAATTCGAGATGGTGATTATGATATTGCAGATCAAGCAATGAGCATGGTAACAAATGAACAACAGTTTACACAGCCGCAACATCAACAAGAAACCAACTGCTGCATGATTAACATTCACTGACTAGAGCTTTCGTCACTTTGCCAAGTTGGGATCAATTGATTTTAAATACCAGGACAAAAACTCCCCTGCATCTCAAATCCACAGCACAAGGAATACAATACCCTGAGTAAAGTCAGTAAAACCAGGCCAGAAGTCATTTGATTGGCTGCTAGATGGTGCATGTTTCCATTAGAGACAAGATGACAGACTTTTAAATAGACATTAGGCTGAGCCCTTAAACCCAGGCAGCTACAGGGGTGTCCCGCTTCCTCAAGCCCATCGAGCCGAGGTCCTTTAATCAGCAATGCTATTTTCAGCTGGTGGAGTTAGTCCTACACATGGACATTTAATCGCGCTCTCGCCATCACTGTGTCTACGGAGCACATGACTCTCAGTGAAACCTGATGATCCTACTGCCATGTCGTCACAGGGCAGCGTTCATGTGACCCCTGGTTTCTTGTAACTCTACACGCAGAGCTAATCCCAAATCTTAAACTCGGACTACCGTATTTTTCCGTGTATAAGGCGCCCCCATGTATTAGACAACTCCCACTTAATTGCCCCAAAATAAAAAAAAATTTTTTTAGTAATTAGCCAACATTTACATACCAGTACTACACTGTAGCGTGCATCACACTTTACATTAACGGTCCCTGTCGCATCTGCGTTCTTATTGGTTTGTTTAGAATCAGATGACGTCAGTTACACAAGGCTTGTGATTGGAGGAAGCCCGTGTGCAGAGGTACGGGCAGTTTCGCATCTGTGCGGTTCTCTCTTCGGCTTACTTCAGCGTGCAAGTCTAGACCCTAAATTTGTCTAATGATTTTAAAATAAGTCTTACACAAAAATACAGTAAATAAGCTATAAAGCAGACACTGTACTTACTGTTTAAATGCAGGAAGGTAAGTGTAGATCGCTATGCTGCTCATGTTGTAGATAAACGGGAGGTGTTTTCTGATGTCTGATGTCGCCCAGTCGCTGAAATAACCGTTGAGCACGCCTTGATCTCCACCTGAACAGCAGACAAGAGCACGTTTAGAGACCTGCCCTTCTCACATAGCAGTGGATTTAAAGGGAGTTGAACATTCATTGAAAATTTAATGAAGCGACAACAGGTGGTGGAAAGATCACGACATCATGGAGCCAAAATTCCATTTGAACAAAAGCTTGAATGGGAGATCATTCTTCAGCCAAAAAAACAATTCACTGCAAAGCCAGTGTTGTGCAGTTACACAAAACATGGTTCAAATGCATATTAAAATATTAAGCAACACAACCCAGGCTTTACACACCATTTCCCCAATTCGTAGCTTTTACAAGCCGTTGCACAATTTGTACCAACATGACCATTAAAGCTTGGCTAGATTTGTATAAAGTTTGGTGGTGGTGGTGTGAACGTTTTCCTGGCACCCCCTCACGCAGACAATTTCATCATTCCATGGCTACAGTTTATTCCCGCTCTGACGCACATGTCCAGCATGACAATGAGTCATGTCACAAAAGCATGAAGTGCTGTAATCTGCTTGGAATTATGGCGATCTGGTTTTAAAGCTACGGAGTCGATTGAATACAACCATATCACCGATATCTAGTGGGATGAATGAGCAGCACCACAGCTGACTAAGTGCACAACTGTAGAACTCTCACCCAATGCATTTGACCTTAAACAAGTTGAAAACAAGGAAATTGTTAATAGATAAACAATATTATATAATAAACATTTGTATAGTTTGGTGGATGAATCTCAGTTTTTGAGATTTTGCTCTCTTATCAGGTTCAACATGCCAACACTTTCTCCTTGATTACTGCTACTCACCAAAAGTCCATTGTTCCTAGTCAAGGTCAGACTCTCAATGTACTCATTCACTCTGTAGCTTTTCAGAGCACAAAGAAACTCTGGTATGAGCAGCAGATGAGTATCTGGTACACACCCCATGCTGGAACAAATTTGGTAAACTAAAGTCGTCCATCTAGCCAGACATTAGACTTTGTTGTCCCACCATACCTTAACTGTATATAGTTTATACGTCTAATTCTTTCCAATTCTCAATTCTCTCTTAAAAATCCCACCAATTACTCTCCATAAGCTTTATAAAGGAACCTCTTAACCAGACACCAGAGCTTATTCACATGCAACATCCAAACTTGCACACGATCCATTGGAACAGCTTTTATTTTTAATTCCAAGTCATCATAAATATTCATCATTCCATCATCTTCCTTACAATTGTTTACCCACAGACGAGTGTTGCATTACAAAACATTCTGACCTTAATACCAACAGGACACACTCATACCCGGCCTACCGCTCTAGTTTTAAAAATAGTCCCATACATTAAGACCGGCTCGCCGCACATGTGCTATATAGGGAATATTATTTGACACAGTACAGGTCAGACAGCTGTACATTAATGGCATCCATGTGCAGGCTACAAATAGGAGAGTAACGGTTAGAGGTTATGCTGTAGAACATTGGGACATTTAGTTGTCTGGTCCACATTAAAAGATGCTCAGTAAAAAAATAAATACTTTCCCATTAGTAAGAATAATTATTTGGTTTATTTTTTGCAGAGAACTCAGGTTATGCCCAATCTCCCAGGTCCTAAACACCCCCATGCACCTAAACCCACCAACACAACCATGTTTCTTAATTTATTTTTACATTCCAAGCCTTAACTTTCCATTTACATAGGACCCTTCAGACCCCAGGCAACCCCAAGCATATTAACTACCAAGCCATGACCAACACAAGGTCCACATGCACCAAAACTATGTAGGCCCTCCAAAATCACCCCGATATGCATGTCTACAGGAGTGACTACTCAAACACATTAAACTTCATCTGTACAAGCAGAGTCTTTGCCAAACACCATACCACAGGACCACTATGAGATGCGTATACACACAGCAGCTACATCCGTGTATGCTTGTTCTACTTGCTAATAATTCACTCAGTAAAGAGTAGCCTGCAGTTTAAAATAGACACTCTATCAGAAGCTTGACAGGGCTCAGAAAACCCTCCTGGGTGATCGAGGCTGTACAAACATTACACAAGCTACAGTCTTCATTTGGAGAGGATGAACAGGGTTCAGGAAGAATGTACCTTGCCAACAACCGCTTTAGTCTGGCAGAGGATGAGCGCAAGAGCTTTCGCTTATAAGCAAATAAGCAAAGAAAAACAAAAATCTCCTCGAGGTCACTTTTTCCATGGCCAAACACACACAGCCAACCCTTTTGCCACTCATCGCCTCAAAAATCTTTAAATGCACACACCTGTTTTGCTCTTGGCAGTTCAATAAATCCACAGGTTTCAGAGAAATGGCTCAAAAAAGGTCAAACGTTGGACTCGATAATATTGGTAATATTGTTGCAGGGCCACAGAATATTGCAAGATTCCTTTCAAACGAGCCGTAAGCCTCACGCTACCCAGTAATATTGCAAGAAAAGAAAACTTTAAAAGGTCAGTGTGTTCATCTTGGATACCACAGAGCAATCCAACTGAAAATAAATACCCATTAAAATAGTTGACATGCTTTCAGACCATATTTGTTTAATTCCCATAAGTATGTTACCAGATACTCCACAAATCCATGACTTAAAGTAAACAAACTCATCTTTAACCACAAGAAGGAAAAAGTCATAAGTGCATCAAGACTGCCATGTCAAGACTGGATCCTGTTCACAGAAGAGCCAGGATTCCACTTGCATTAACATTAAGGTTGTGTTAAGCTTAGAAGCAGAAGAAATTGATTCTCAAACCCTTACACTTAGGCTTGTTCAAATTTGACATCTAGAAAACTGGGTCAGAGAATCTCCAAAACTGTAGCTCTTGTGGGATGTTCCTGGTCTGCAGTGGTCAGTATCAATAGTGGTCCAAGGAAGGAACTGTGGTGAACCAGTGACCGGGTCGAGGGTGGCCGAGGCTCATGATGCACATGGGGAGCAAAGGCTGGTCCGTGTGGTCCTATCCAACAGACTGACTTCAGCAATTTCAGCTACAGGAGCTCATGTTGGATCTTGTTTTGCTGCCAAAAACAGCCCTGAACCATCGAGCATCAATATTAGGCAGGTGGACTAATAGGTATATGTACAGACCATGTGCCTGATCTCTAGAAACCTTGCAGAAACATCTCAGGTAACTAGTTGCTGGCTGCCTGTTTGACCACCTTTTCCTGTAAAAGACTGCTCGTGTGTACTGGCAAAATTCATCGATTAAAATCAAGTAGGATTTGGTAAAGCTCTAAACTATAACGCTCCCATGTTGATGATCCCCTGAAGCAGAACATCCAATCACAACCTGAACCGACTTCCATTTAGATGTCTTGGTTCTGGGATTTGAACTCATGACCCATCAAAAGATCCAATTCCTTAACCAAATGAGCTACAACCTCCTTACACAGAAAACCTAGCCGAGGAACACTGGATTTAAAACAAGATATTTCATGTTCCTACCATATCTATTGTTAGAGTTAGATCAGCAGCTCAGCTTTGTCCTTTGGCTCACTTTACAAAAGACTGCTGAACATGCAGGTATGCCAAGACAAACACCAATAAAAGGGTTATTAACCCCATTAACAATCAACTACACTAAATACAGCAGTACAGAAGCAGCCTGAAAAAGGCTTTTTGTTTGCACATTGACTCTGGTCCAATTTCCTCACATGGAGAAGGAACACTGAGGGGGAAAAAAGCTTTACTTAAAAGCTTTATACATTAAAAGGGGCATAATGAAACAGGACAGTAAAATTACACCTGTCAGCATGAGAAACAGCAAACCCATCAGGTCACCAAGCGTAAAAGCTGTTCAGAGAGATTTCAGCTTGAACAGATGGCAGGAATGTAGAACACTGAGAATCGAGTCCATGGTGAGAATGAGCCATTTCAGAAAGAACCATCACACCCAGGCTGAACATAAATCTGGAAAGAGAAGATGGCCACATGCCAATTCTGGACACAGGCACAGCAAAGACCCTGAAAAAACTCTATTCAACACTGGGTAAACATTTAAAGGTTTTCGCTGTACTATTTATTTATTTTTTTTAAATGCCAATGATGAAGCCATGTTCATGATCACTTCACACTACGGCTGTTTCCAGGACACTTGCACACAAGCCTATTTTTAAATCAAGTGTGACTAAATACATTGGAACTCCTCAAGATTAATGTAATTTATTTTGGCCACTTGTGCTGTAATCCACTATACAACCCCCTAAACAACTTACAAATCAAGATACAAGTCGAACCTGATGCTCCCAAGTCTGTACAAAGCTCAAATTGTAGGCCACAGATCTTGAAGGCGAAAAAAGGAAACCTCTACAGTAGAAGATCTTCATTGTACAACATATTCTTTATATTGAGAAATAAAAATATAAATCCAATTTTATAATTGGCTTTTACAAACAAAATGAAATTAATATACATCATGTTTCTACCGTTTCAGAATGTTTCATTCAGGTTCCAAGCCTGGAGAAATTAGACAACTAGCTGTCCAGGGAGGGGTATTATTGTACAATGTATTGGTTGAAGTGAAAGATCTCCTGCTATAGAGCTCTGACCTCAACCCTATTAAACAAATTTGGGATGAATATAAATAGAGTGCACCACAGACCCTCACCTTACCTACATCAGTACCATCTTAACCAACACCCTTGTGGGTGAACGAGCACAAATCTCCACACGCAACACTCGAAAATGTAGCGAAAGATTCCCAGAAGAGTGGAAGCTGTTAGAACAGTGAATGGGATGTTCAAAAAGCACATACTGATGGGTGGGAGGTTACTTTTGTCCATATGGTGTATTAGTCATCATTTGGGTATCTGCCAGACTCTTTGTTGCACAAGGTCATAAATTGAATCAAGATGGATAAAGCAGGGAAATATTGGATTAGTTTCATTTTCTGACCAATTTCTCATTAAGACCAATAAAAGTCTCCCAACAAGACATATTGACAGTTTTGGCCCAGGAGCAGAAACCATTTCAAAGACACGCTAATTTTCCACGGTTTTCAATGACTGCATTCTCATACGATTGGTGTTTCAAGCATTGTGGAAGGTTTTATTCACATTTCCAAACAGACACAAGGGCACTGTATTACATCAAATACAATTCCAAATTTCCTGACATGTCTACAAGTCAAGTCATCTCCTGGACTCCAGATATGAAAACAAAAAATCTGAGGTAAAGTCAAGAATTAAGGATCTTGACGCAATTGCCCATTTAGTACTACAATTAAAATATGCCATTTCAGAATTAAACGTATTTTTTATGTGCCCAACAAAATGTGCATATCTTGCATAAACATCAGCTCCGATTAGCATGGTGTTCATACAAATTTTCTCTAGTTCACAAACAGCAGTGTCTCCAATATAGGAAAAGATCAGCATTCAATTTTGATCAAACTACACTGACTGCATCTTCCAATATCAACTACAAAATCCTGTTGCTCAAAAACTTTAAAGCTCTAAAAGGTTAAACTCCTGATGCCGAGACCCTGAAGCAACACAAATCCACAACTTTAATGAACGTCTGCAGCAGGTCTACATTTTACTGCCAACATTTCAAATGTTCTAGTCGGCTAGTATACAGGTTTCTCCAGCTTTGAACCTGGAATCTCACTTTGCTCAGCTCTCAAAGTAATAAAGGATATAAAAACAGAGTGGCTCTGTGGAGCTCAGGTCCTAAACCATGTTTACAATCCAGAAAAGGCACGCAAGAAAGGAGAGGGGTTTACTTGCCATCAAAGCTGCCGTGCTCTGTACAGTACTGAAGGAGTTTTCCGTAGGTCTCGTTGGAGGGACAGAAGACGAACACGCCCGAGTTGAAACAGTCAGGCCATCCGGGATCTGGAGCCGCTGATAATTCCTCTCGGTCAAACAGTTCATCAATGTTCGCTACTGCCTGAAAACGTCACACAAACACCTGTACATAACATTTATAACAAAAAACAGATCCAAACAACAGTCTGATTACTTTAACAGGACCTTGAGTTTCACTAATACAAAGATTTAACAGTTAAAGACACTCAAATACTATAAAGTCATTTTATACACATGTTGCAAGCAAAACCAACAAATACGCAGAGAATGCGATTTTTTTACAAAATTCTATAAAAACAAACTAAAATTCAAACTGCGAACAAAAATCTGAAAGCAGCAAACTAACAGTTTTAGTCGCTGTTGGGTTTTTTGGTGGCTATTAGTATGCATTTGTAAACCAATGTATAACATGTAGCAGAATTATATATACACACTGGATGCTTATCTTCACAACGGAAAAAAATCTATTTGTGTCAATTTCATTATAGTTATAAATTTTTTTTTTTTTTAAACAGTGTTAACTTGCCATCTGCAAAAGGAAATACAAATGTTAATTTACACAAATTACACTTTGCACAAGTATTTGTTTATAAGAGAAATCCCTCATGCACTTAAGCAGCCACTATAAGCATTAAAATGTCTAAAAGATTAACGCTCAATGTGGCTTTCGCATTTTTTTATATATATTTTTTTTCAAGTACACTTGTATAAATACCCTGAATTTATTTTATTTCAAGTTATAATAAGCAAAAAAAAAAAAACATTTAAAAATGTCTGATTAAACGAATATAATCGTCAAATAAATTAATTACCAAAATAGTTAGTTGCAGCCCCAAGTGTTCTACAAAAAAACCCCAAAAAAACCCTGAACCTGCTGCTCACTCAAGATGGACATGATCAGAGATCAGAAAACAAGGCAGATTAAATTCCTTAGTTGAGATACTACAACCTGTGATGTACCACATTCCACACAAACCCTCTGCCTCTTACCATAGTGTCTGCATCCATAAACACACATTTGGAGTAGTGCGTGAGTGTCCAGCAGTGGAGCTTAGTAAAGGTCACTCCCAGGTCTGGTCTCTGCATCATGGCCAGATGTGCGGTGTCCCCACTGTCCAACACGTCCACCAGCCTGACCTCATCGTACAGCGTCTGAAGCACTGCCCTAAAGACGACAAGCGGAAACACGAGTCGGTGTAATGCTGGTATCTTTAATGATCCATAGCTTACATCTGATAACACCCTGCTGCCCTTTTCACAATAGAACATGGCTGAATGCCATAAACCCCCATAGATCTTAAAAAGGTAAAACAAGATCACTGAATATAAATGTAACTGTCGTTTAAAATCAGGACGATAATATATCAAACAAGTCAGGGCTTGAGGAGAGATTTGACTGCATACGTGTTAAACAACACTCCCACACAAATACAGCTACTCACGCACGTCTTCTCGCATCGTCCAAATGTCTGCTCGCTTATTTCTCTTACTTCCTGTACTTTAAACTGCACGTCATGAAGCATCAAATTAGTGCCAACTGTATTAGGACATGTTTGAGCCAAGACACACAATAAGTCTTGGAAAGGGAATAACCAGCAGGAACCTGCACCACCACAACTACACAAAGAACCAACAGCAAAGTCAAATTACATTATTGTGTACAGAGATCTTACTTTTTACTCACCAATATATAATTATACAAAAGCAAGCATACTTGAGTGGTTATACCAAAATTAGGATTTTGTGAAGTGACATTTTGCCAATATTCCATAAAACTCACAATTGAGTGTCATGGTGACCCTCACCTTAAACAGATCAATAAAGTAAATAAATAAAACTCCAAATAAAGTGCTTTTTTTTTTAATTTTGCATTAGCCCGAGTTTAAAAACAAAAAAACATTTTATAAAATGATGTCAGCAATTGCCTTTCTAATAATGAGCAGAGGAAGATTATAAAGATTACACTTGATTACCTTCAGTACACAAAGACTAAATGTTTTATAATCCTCATATCTTGTTGTCTGAGTATTAACAGACGTTTTTGCGGCATCCAGATGAACATTAATCCTAGAGATTATCCTACAGCGGTGGTTAAATGCAACAATACAGGTTTGTCACTGCGAAAGCTATAGGCAGAAGTAAATCATATATATAATGTCTGCAGACTGCACATAACATCCTTTAAATATTAGTCAAATAACACCAGTACACGCAGGGAAATAGAAGGAAGCTATTGCAGCAAAATTTTAAAGAATTGAATCAAAGCAAAGCAATACAATTGACGCCCAACATGTAATAATTCAGGACTGAAGTCATAGGTGAAGGAGAAACTTGCCATACGATTACATTCTCTAAAACCTGCCAGCAAAATAACTGATAAGGAAAAGTAAGTAATTACAAATCTACACAGTCACAGCAGTAACATTCAATGGTGCCAATTTAAGAAGCTCTGGAAGTGTAGGGCATTAGACATCTAAAGAGCTGCAAGTGAACCTGCAATTTGGGCATTTCATTTGGAATTTCATTTCCACCCCTGAGCAGATTAGAGTCTGGAAAGATATCATCCCTGTACCCAGAGAGATGGTGGACCCAGTTGAGCAGTGATTGTGGATCAGAATGATCGTGGTGCATTGTTTAATATGCAATAGTACACCAACATGCATAAATAAACTTCAGGCTTGCTCGAAGTTCACCAAAAGGCCGGAAAACTGGAGTAAAACTAATTCCTGACCGAGCACTGGAGCAGAAACGCCTCAGGACCATGCATTATAGCGGAATAAAAAGGTGACACCGGGTACTCTGGAATTACGAACATTGGCTGGGTGCTGAATTGTCTAAAAGTACTTTAGTATTTGGCAAAATTGGTGTGAAAAGATTTGCAATATGGGGAAAGGGTAATATTTAAAACAGGACATATGAACCTCTCCTCCAGCTCCTGCTTAACAAAGTGGCCTCTTTTGCAACTTGCATGTTACGAAGTTCATGGCTGAGGGAGGGGAAATGACTAGGGTGTGTTACGAGGATTGAGCTTGCTTGCAAAGCTTCATGTTCCTCATGGTCAGATTTCTAAAATGAGCACACGTCGAAAAACCCACAAACAATAGGAGATTAAGAGCTCAAATCCCAACAAGGCCATTTACCATTTGTAAACTGCGTGGCCAGGAAAGCGCCACTCACCCACTATTCTTTACGCCATTTGGCATACGCCCCTATCCAGAGGGACTTGCATATAATCTTTATGTATCTGTATGTATTTGTTTTACAAGCATAAAAATATTGAATAATGAAAATCTGTATAATCACTGAAAATATCCTGAAAAAAAAAAAAGATTCAAAAACATTAAAGGACATTTCTCTCATTCACACACTTTGGCCCCTGAGCAAGACCCTTAACCCCATAGCTGCTAATGATTGGAAGTGGCTAGGATTTGAACTCAACCTTCAGATCTCAAGTCCAATGTTTTAACCACCCACATTTCAAATGCATTTATCCACAGCAAACTCTCATTCATTAGGCCTTTGCTCAGCATAGGCAGCTTGGTAATGCTGGGATTTGAGCTCAACCTTCTGACCAGCAATCCAACATATTGGCCACTGAGCCCCCACTGCCCTCTCCCCATTGAAATAACCTATAACCCTTAGCAGGTCATGGGCATCTACGAGCTCATCTATATAGAAGAGGACTGATAGGACCCAAGTGCATAACATTGACCAACTGCATCTGCTTGTACTTTGTTACAAGGCATTCACCATTTTTTTATTTTATTTTAGACCATTCTACTGAAACGTGAGGACTTGAGATTTCAGAGACACCCTTAGCATCTGGACATCTTGCACTAAAGAAAAAAGCTAGTGTCATGTAAGGTTATTTAGCTCAGCCATTTTAAACAATTACCAAACAGACCATCCTACAGTGCATCTGGAAGGTATTCACAGTGCTACAAAACAGTGGAAAAAGTGACATGCTGTGAATACCTTCAGGGTGCACTGTAAATATGGGCCAAAGGAAGAAAGACTGGATGGAAAAAGTCGAATATTTCAGCATGATTGCTACCAAAACAGTGTTAAGACTGAATGTGTAAGCTAATAGAGCAGAGTGACTTGCCAAATGTACCATCAACAGGAAGTTGGATATAGCAGTCACCAAATTGCCCAAGTTCAAATACCACAAGTTTGTACACAGTTCTGTTACACTTCACCACAATGCACAAGTTAAAATTCAGCACAGGAACCAAGATTCACTCTACACCAACTTCTGCTAATTTTAGTCAGATGACCCCATTTTAATAAAACACATGGGATGCCAACACCTGAGCTTGCACTTAAAAGGTTACATATGCAATACGTCAGAATTTGAAAATCAGTTTCTGCTCCCATATACTTAAATATTCCTGGAAAAACACAGCTGTACATTTACAAAGTCTACACCAATAAAAAAGTTATCAATAATATCCGCAATTTTACACCAAAGCACATCGATGCTCTAGTCATATGGTTCGTTGGATTTACATCTTTTTGAAACCATACGCGACTCCTCATGGGTCAACAGGGGGCTGAATAAAACAAGTTGACACGTTACCAACTTTCTAGCATTTTACACATCCACAATCCATATACTATCCATTACCAGAAATCCAAATACTCATGATTTCAACAAGCTGATTCCTACCTGGACGGTTCTGACACGTGAGGTCCGATGAGCACCACTAACTTCTTGGAGGTCTTATGGTTCCTCAGGGACTTCCCCAGCACCACTGCTCCTTTAGCATATTTATCATTCGTGGCCAAGGTGACGAATGCCTGGTCTGCAAAGAGAAGATATTTATTTTCGATCACACCTATTTCACAAACAAAAGACTTTTTGTACAGACTTGTTTTGGTTAACTGCATGATGCGCTCTATAAAATCAGTTGACGTCGAGCAAATGTTTTCCATGACTGAAGGCCAATTAGGTCCGAGATGTGCCAGTTCTAAGAACATGCAACACTGGGAATTAAACAAGAACCCCTTGTATTTCATAAAGAGCTTATTAAAAGCAAAGAATAAGAGTCTTACATTGGACTATGAAGACAAAAGTATGTGGACATCTGACCTTTCCTAAAATGTGGTTCTTCTCCAAACTTACTACAAAGTTTGGAGGCACACAACTTTAAAGTATGTTGTATAAGAAGTTTGCATTCACTTGAATTTGGAAACCCAAACCTGTAACAGCATGGCAGTGTCCCTGTGCACAAAAGCCAGCTTTATGAAGATATGGTTTACATGGTTTGGAAAGGAAGATCTCCTGCTATGGAGCTCATCCCTAATGAACACCTTTCAGATGAATGAATGCTGACCACACCCCAGGTCTCCTCACCAACCTTTAGGTCTATCAGTACCTGCCTTTACGAACACTGGTGTCTGATGAACGCTAATGTTCAAGCCAAAATCTTGTGGAGCAACTTCAGAAGAGGGAAAGGAATAAGAGCAAATTGGGATTAAATGTGGAATGCGATGCTCAATAAGCACATACCGTACTTAACTTTTGGGAATATAATGCATGTATTATGAAGTTTAACTTGATCAAGAGAAAGGTGGACTTGAATGAATAACTACTCGGGCCTTTTCTTCCTGAGCATCAACAGTAAGGTACCACCACATAGTGGCGATGAAGGAGAGCTCAAATCCCAGCACAAATCATTGTGCTGTTTCTGTGCCCTTGATCAAAGGCCTTAAACCTCAACTAAGAGAGAAGATAAATCATCCATCATTTGTATGAAGGGAGACTGACTAACAGGTGATGTAATCAAGTGATCAGCTGCCATGTTACAAGGTTTCAAATCATTTAAGCAACCAAATATATACGAGATCCAAAATAGCAGCAGTCACATGCGTGAGCAAACAGGGCGGTTATTAACCAAGCGATAAAACATGGTGGATATCATTTGGAGGATCTATAACGGTGATGTTATACTGGTGTCTGAAGATTTCCAACTCCACCTACTTCCTGTCACAATCGCACTACAGCTGTACATGACTGATCAAAAAGCTTTTACTCCTTACAGCTTAATTTAAAAGAAAGGAAATCTAAAAGATCACAGCTAAATTTCTCATTGGTGACATTTAGTCTTGAATCTAAGAAACAACTTCCACTGAAGGCAGAGAACATGCTGTTACAAAGCACCAACACTGAAGACTTCATTTCTGAGTTATGAAGTAGCCATGTGTTAACACCAGGAGCCCTGAGAGCCTCTTGTTGCCAGGTTGTGCTGTGGGTCATCTTGGCAACCACATGAGTGCTGGACCATTCTGTAAATCACTGAGGGTTTAGTGCAGAGTAAAATCTCGAGCCAAGGAGGAAAGAATGAGGCACAGTTTGGTAAATTCACCGTTGGAGTATCAGTTACATCTAACTTTCCTTTTAACTTTACTCACTAAACCATTTAACTTCACATGCAGCAAAGATCTGGGCGATTCTGATTTATAGAGCAGTTCCAAGAATTAAAACTGTGAATGAGAAGTGATTTTACTCTGATTATAGTTTTAAGCAATCCGCTAAATAATCACCTCGAGATGATCAGTTATGAAACGAGCATTTTTTGGCTTAACCAAAGGAACAGACGAAAGCAAAATAAAAATCATACACATGTTCCATGAAGAGGAGAAATATCCACGGTGGATGGAAGAGAAGCTTCTCCAAGTTCTGTTCAGAAGCTGAATTACTACAAATTATTGTTATACATTTTCCCCATTTGCTATTTGAACAGTTAACAACCACCATGGCAACCATGTCATTATGGTCTTAAAACGTTATATAAAACAGACTACGATTCAGCAGTGTATATTGAGCTACTCGCTATTATAGTTCGCTAGTTTTAGCTATACGTTTTCAAATTTAAGCCAAATTTCTAAATGAAGGCATTTCAACAGCTGTTAAAAGACAAAACAATCCTGAACCTAGAACACTTCCCCTTTCCTTTTTTTTTTGAGGAAATCTACATCCCTCCTTAATGACTTAACTGCTTTCACAAGGGATATGATTAAACATGATTGGGTAATAAACGATTAACAGAAATCCAGATCGAATGCAAAAGAAATTTTAGAAATAAAATTAAAATGTACTGAGCAAAGCAGATCTGAAGGAAAGAAAGTGTTAAATCAATTAAAAGTTGAAGACAGTTTTCAAAAAAATAACCTAGTACAAATCTTGAAAGAAAAGATCTACTGCACAAGCTTGCATAAAGCTTTACAAAATTGTGCATAAAAGCTAAATAGATATGGACGTCTGATCGTCTAACAGAAGCACTGCTTTTATTGAGCCTTTTCCATTGCAACAACAGTCAGCTGGGCTTTTCTGTTGTGAACAATAAACACTTCTATTTAACACAAAACATGAGTCATTTACTAACAAATTCATCAACACAGTGACATTATATCTCATTCAGTTCAAATATCCAGCATCAAGTTTTCCCACTATGGAAACTCTCAAACGAGTTTACATTTTGAGGGTTTCTTTATAACATGGCAGGCTGGATGTTGAGAGACCAGTAATCACCATTTATAGCTGCTATAACACAAGTGATAACAGGAACCAGCTTGCTTTATGGAAGTTACAGAACCTATCCAGAGCTACTTATCGTTTCTGAAACATATGGATGTGCCTTTTGTTGCAACAAACACCGTAAAATTAAAACCAAAACAAGAATTGGACAGTGAATGACGAAAAAATCGTGCAAAAAGGAGAACTGGAGAGATGATGTAATCAGACTGTGTCAGCTGCAGACAAACATGGACGTGGAAGGCTAATGGTTTGGGGTTGTTTTAGAGCAGGGAAGGTTGGAGACTTATTCCAGGTGATAGGAACCAACATGGCAACCATTCCATTCTTCAACACCATGCATTTTTAAGTTAAATTCTATGTTAATTCTGTGTGTCAATAAGTGGGTGAAAAAACAAAATAAAAGCCACTCATGGAAAAACTGGAGTAGTATAAAAATTGTTCTTAAAAGGTTGGGAATCAACTTTTTTTGGGCAAAATAATGTGAAAGATATGAGGAAATTAATTTCCTTTACAATTAGCAGAACGCATGCTTTTTGAGTTGTATTTATTTATTTTATTTTAATGCGTATTTGAAATTATTTAATATAAACAAACACACGTGTTCATCCATTAATGTAGGCACGTGTGTTTATGTATAAAATTACCAGCAATAAATACAATTTTAAAATGTTTCCTAATCCATAAAGTATTAAAATTAGTTTTTTTTTTAGCTATACACGTTTTTCCCCCTCAATGAGATACCAATTTAAACCATCACGTTCTTACACATTACGTGAAACTAGCAATAAAATAAAACTATTTCCATTTTAAACAGTTTGCATTGCGCAAAAACGTCACTTCCGGTTCAAACACTGATGCGACACAGTTTCAACGGTAGAAACTTCAAGCAGTGGAGGAGTGACCAAGTGCACTAGAGAGCGGTTTGGGACACAACCCGGTGCAGGAGAAATAGTTTCCGTGTTTGGGGTAAAAACAGGCATTGGATTAAAGCGACAAAAAAAGAGCGAAATTACAATTTAAGTTCATGATACATTCTACAATGATTTCGGGCAGGTGTATGTGCGTGTGTGTGTGTGTGTGTGTTTGTGTGTGTGTCTGCGCGTGCATGTGATGAGCCCAGGATGGACCGGAACCATTGTACTGATGTGCGTGTTTCAGTGTATCCGCCGTGTCGCAGTCAAACCTCCGCACCTACCTGCCATTCTCTGTCTCTGTCCTCCTGCCTGATCAAAGCCACACCGCCGCCGAGCTCGGACCCACAGCTCGCATGTACACACACTCACACACACTCAGGGAGAAACACCGTGAGCGCGCAGACGCTTTTATACCGCCCCTTCCCGGTGTCACGTGATCTGACACGCCCACTCGCCTTCAGTTCTGCAGTGGGATCGACACGTGAGCACGACTTTCTACACGTTTATAGCACAGAAAGGTGTATCAGGTGTAGGGACAGGGACAGGGACAGAGGCAGGGGACATGGTGGACACAAACCTGGGCTTCAAGGATAATGATGCAGCTGATCATAATTAAAAATGTTTAGTATATTTATATATATATATCATATATCAGAACACTAAATGGTTTGGCTCCCATGTATGAATCCCTGAGATCTCAAAACTCTGGGCTTCTAGTAGTTCCTACAATTGCAAAGTCCTCTAAAGGTGGTAGAACATTTTCACATTTAGCTCCTAAACTCTGGAACAGTCTTCCTGACAGTGTTCGGGGCTCAGACACACTCACCCAGTTTAAGTGTAGATTAAAAACATATCTTTTTGGCAAAGCCTACACATAACACACATCACATATCATAACCTTGTGCTCCAGAACATCTGATCACATGCACATTATCGACTTGTGCTGTTAATATCATGAACAGCAGCTACGCTAATTCCTCTCCACTGCTTCTCTTTCTCTACCCCTGAGGTTTGGCAGCTCCAGTCACCTCCCACCTCAGGAAGATTATGAACCTTTGAAGAAAAAGATGCCCACAAACATCCCGAACCATCTAGAGACGTACCAGTGCCAATTGGCTCCCACTACATGTGTGGAGTTTTGACATTGGACCTCCTGGAGTGTTTAAAGGCTCTGGCATGGAGAAGCTGATGCTGGATCTGTGGTGATCAAAAATGCTGAGCTCATAAAACTCGGAGCTACTAACCATAAAGACTGTTTAAGACTGCAGAAAGAACATCACTTATAATCTTAATTGTTGAAAGATTTATGATCAAACTCTTGATGTCACCCAGATGAGGATGGGTTCCCCTTTTGAGTCAGGTTCCTCTCAAGGTTTCTTTCTCATAACATCTAAGGGAGTTTTTCCTTGCCACAGTCGCCACGGCTGCTCATCAGGAATAAATACACACCATTCACCTTCACTGTTAAATTTTGTAAAGCTGCTTTGAGACGATGTCTGTTGTAAAAAACGCTATACAAATAAACCTGACTTGAATTATATTAAATTAAATTGTTCCTTGTTCTATATATATATATATATATACATACATACATACACCAAAAATACTACTACTACTACTAATAATAATAATAATAATAATTAGTGTTTTAATTTGTTTTTCTTCTCCTTTTAATTAATATTATTAATATTATTATTATTATTATTATTATTATTATTATAAGTAGTAGGAAATTGTTTCTATCTATCTATCTATCTATCTATCTATCTATCTATCTATCTATCTATCTATCTATCTATCTATCTATCTATCTATCTATCTATCTATCT
>MU598598.1:946841-972035 GCA_024362625.1 Silurus asotus | reverse complement strand
AAAAAATAAACTTGAAATCATGTGTGCCACAATTATTGGCACCCCTGATGTTAATACTTTGTACAACCTCCTTTTGCCAACAAGACAGCACTTAATCTCCTCCTATAACATTTCACAAGATTGGAGAACACAGAGAGAGGGATTTTTGACCATTCTTCTTTGCACAATCTTTCTAGATCATCCAGTGTCCTGGGTCCTCTCTTATGCACTCTTCTCTTTAGCTCGCCCCACAGGTTTTCGATTGGGTTGAGGTCTGGGGACTGAGATGGCCATGGGAGGACCTTGAGTTTGTGACTGCTGAACCACTTTTGTGTAGATTTTGCCACATGTTTTGGATCATTATCCTGCTGAAAGACCCAATGACGACCCATCTTCAGCTTTCTGGCAGAGGCCATCAGGTTTTTATTTAAAATATCCTGGTACTTCAAAGCGTTCATAATGCCATGCACCCTAACAAGGTTCCCAGGGCCTTTGGAAGAGAAACAGGCCCACAGCATCACAGATCCTCCACCATACTTCACGGTGGGCATGAGGTGCTTTTCGGCATACTCATCTTTTGTTTTACGCCAGACCCACTTAGAGTGTTTGTTGCCAAAAAGCTCAATCTTAGTCTCATCTGACCAAAGCACACGATCCCAGTTGAAGTCCCAGTACCGCTTAGCAAACTCCAGACGTTTACGTTTGTGAGTGTTAGTGAGAAAAGGCTTTTTCCTTGCATGCCTCCCAAACAGCTTGTTGGCATGTAGAGAGCGTCTGATGGTTGTTTTGGAGACTCTGTGACCCCAAGATGCCACTCTTTGATGCAATTCTGTGACGGTGAGCTTGGGAATTTTTTTTACTTCTCTTACCATCCTCCTCACTGTGCGTTGTGGCAAGATAAACTTGGGACCTCTTCCAGCCTTGTTTGTCACTGTTCCAGTTGTTTTAAACTTCTTAATGATTCCTCTGACTGCAGATACTGGCAAGTTAAGGCGAGTGGCTATTTTCTTGTAGCCATTGCCTGACTTATGAAGGTCGACACACATCTGCCTTACTTGAATGGTGTGTTCTCTTGTCTTTGCCATGTTGACAAATGGGTAAGAGAATTAGGCCTCTGTGTCACGTCATATTTATACCCCAGGGAAACAGGAAATCATGAATTACTAATTAAAAGTCCCTAGATACCCTGACCAACCTTAGCAACTACAGAAAAATATATAAAAAAAAAATCAATTAAATTTTTCAGAGGAATTGTTAGGGGTGCCAATAATTGTGGCACACATTATTTCAAGTTTTTTTTTTTTCTAAATGTATGATTTTTTTTATCACCATAGTAATGTACTTAAATGAAAGGTTGGATTTTTCTCGCATTTGAGTTCTATGTTGTTTTAAAAAAAGGAGAATTTTTTAGAAGTCCACGACCACATCTTAAACAGGGGTGCCAATAATTGTGAAGGGGCACTGTAAATAAAGTTTAATAGACATTTTAGATGACAGATGTTGACAACTGCTTTAACCATTTTGCATTTAATGACGTATATAATGAACTGATGCTGAGATGTTTTGGGGGTTAAAACTATTCAGGTGAAACCAATAGAATATATTCAGATCAACATGAACAACTGATAATGTAGGAAACAGCAGTCACTTGTACACGATCAATTAAATGAATGTACAAAAACATTGGCAAGTTGATCAAAGCAACAAGAAATTTATTTTAAGATGTGCACAAGTGAATAAATGATGTAGAGGTTGAACAAGTAGTTTTGAAAATTTCATTTCTGATCTGAGAAACGCTCCGAAGCGACTGAGAAAAAAAGTCTTAAAAAGTAAATAAAGGCAAACTCACACTTTTGTTTTATTATATGTTTTATTTTCCAGCACGTGCATGCATGCATTGTTGCACATTTTCCTCTCACTACAGGTTTTTAAGCACATGGTCAGAGATGTACTTGACAGCCAGCATGGTCTCCTCACATGTAGGCTTGATCTGGGACTCAGGCAGCAGGAAGCCGTAGCGGCCGGTGTCACGAAGCTCAAAGGTGAACGAATATTTCACACCAAGATCATAAGCCCAATCATCAGAACCTCCAGCAGCAGGGTCTGCAGAGGAAAACACACACACACACACATATGTTATATGGTTGGCTTATCTGTATTTCACACACAAGGTTGAATAAACCAACATTTAACAATTTTGTCAAAATCTTGTCAAACTCACTCAAATCCTTACGCTAGATCATTTTTCCTGCTTCTAACAAAGACAAAATGTTCACTTGCTGCCTAATAATATTCCACACACTAACAAGTGCCATGATGAAGAGAGAATCAGTGTTCTTCACTTCACCACTCATAATGTTATAATGCCTTAATGTTAATTCTGCTCTGCGTATATTAGTGTTGTTCCTTAGTCTAATCGTCATTTTGGGACACCAGACCACCAGGAGGCGCCATATATGTATATACACACACACACACACACACACACACACACACACACACACACACACACACACACTTTACGATCATTTGTTGAAAATGTTTATGTTTTGGAGAGTAGTTGGGGACTCCCTTGTGGTGTGAAGAAAATAGAAATTACAATGAACATAAATTATTTCAACATCCGATTATCATGAAGCGGTAACGTTATGCATTATATCGAATTTAGCACATTATAAGTGCTGAATGTCTTCAACGCGTCCACTGATTCATCGTAAAATAATACATAAAATTAAAGAAAGTCAGTATAAATCAGTATTAATTGAATTTCCAGTAAAATTCGGACATGGGGTAGCTGGAACTTGGATTTCTCTAAATTGCACTGAGGGATTTGATTTCTTTAAAAATTTTCAAACCTGTACATACACTGTTTTATCTACTGTAGGTTTCATTCTTTTCACTGTAGATCCAGAACCATTCATCATACGGGGTTATTGACGAATATAAATACAAATATCAATAATTCTAAATAATAAAGCAGCGTTTAAGGCTTATTTATCCCATTAATTTATCACTTTGTATATTTTATGGATGGTGGAGTTTTTTTTTATTTCCCTGTGTGTGTGTGTGTGTGTGTGTGTGTGTGTGTGTGTGTGTGTGTGTGTGTGTGTGTGTGTGTGGACTTACAGATGGTGGTTGCTCCAGGGCCACTGGTGTAGCGAGTGCCATACAGACTGCGCAGTGCTTCTGATGCAGACACTGCCACGCTCATCTACACACACACACACACACACACACACACACACACACACACACACACACACACACACACACACACACACACAGAGATTCACTTGAATTCCAAAAGCAATGCTTCAAAAAATATATTTTGGTATTTAATATATAATAAAGAAATTAAAACTTATTCTACAAATTGTACTAATAACATAATATACTTTATGTAGGTACTATAATTAGAAACTTTTATATTAAAAAAAGTAAACATTTTTTAAGGTTACAACCTTAATCCAAAATGAACTTAATGACGAATGGGACTTTTTGCTCATTCATTTCAAAGTTACTGAGCATCGACGAAACAAAACAATCATGTGGGAATATGAAAGAATTTTACATTTATACATTTTATATATCATGAGAACATTTTGACAGCAGAGACTATACTTAAAAGTTGTTGCTCTCTTTTGCCCCCTAGTGAAACAAAAGAGAATTAGCTTTCCAATTTTATTCACAGTAATGATTTCTAGTCCTGGACTTGCATATAGCAGCTCATATAAACCTGTGTGATGTGATTGTGTGCATTGTACAGTATGCAGTCAAGACAACTGGAGTTTCTGGAGTAATTCTTGTGTCTATTTCAAACCACTCAGTAACTGTGCCTGTTTTCAGAAACTCAGGTGTGTGTGTGTGTGTGTGTGTGTGGAGCAATACCAGCTCGGCATGGTCTTTGGCTTGATCATATTTGTAGGAGTATGGGAACAGGAGGAGCTGAGAGTACGAGTGGATGGTGAGGTACGCCTTAATGATAGACTTGTTCCTGCGGATGAAGTTTGCCACATTCTGCACCTCAATCTCTGACTCCACAGAAGATCCACAGTAAGTGTCACTGCAGGGGTTACTGGAAGCTCCCAATGCTGTGTGTGTGTGTGTGTGTGTGAGTGTGTGTGAGAGAGAGAGAGTGAGAAAAATCTAAATTACATTACTAATAATATAATATGAACTCTATATATACAATGTATTTTTCAATATATATATAAAAAAAATGTCGGCTTTACTATAACACAATAATACTGATAATTATAATAATTATAAACTGGAATAAAGTGATATGTTCTATAATTTCCACATTCTCTTTACAATGTAAAACATAAATGAATAAAACAACAAGAAATGAATAAACAATCCCCAAAATATTTATATTATATAAGTAGAATAGTGAAGCTAATAAAAATAAATAAATATAAGCTAATCTTTCATTAAATATAAAACACTTGCAAAAATCAAAAAATCAATCAATCAATCAATCAATCAATCAATTACTCAGTCAATTAATTAAATAATACATATATAAAAATCTCTTGAGCAATTCATTAATTGTCTGTGAGTGAATAAATAAATAATGTTCATTATGTTTTATGACTTTTATGTAAAATGCTAATGTTTATAATTTCCATTTATTGGGTTATATCTAATAAACTCATGTATCGTATGTGTGGTGATGTGATGAAATTAAAAGTTCAGTAAATCTGAGTAGAAAAGTTGAATTAAAGCCCAGTTTAATGTGTAATAGTAAAAATGATCATGTTGAATAAAAAGCCAGATGAATAAATAATGTATAAGGATAAAGTTTATAATGTCGCTGCTGTACTCACTGCACCAGCCGGCGTCGAAGTTCCTGTTGGGATCGGCACCAATGCAGCTGGACCCGGTCTTGCGAGAGCGAGTCTTTCTCCACATCCTGTCCTGCAGACCCACATTACAACAACACAGATCACTACTCATCCTCACTATACTATACACAGTGTTTCAGCCGAGTGATCAGAAAGAAGAAACTTTATTAAAAATAAATGTTTAGGAAATTCCTAATTTCTAAACTAAGAGAATGTTTAGTGTGATTTAAAATCCCATCAAATGTTTACTATTTTCTTGAACAAACAAATAAACACACAATTAACTAACTAGCTAAATATTTAAGTATTTAACTGAATAACAACAAAACATAAATAAATATACAACCAAACACCAAACTATTTAACTAACTAACTAACTAACTAACTAACTAACTAACTAACTAATTAATGAATGAATAAACACAGAAACAGACGGACGGACGGACGGACGGACGGACAGACAGACAGACAGACAGACAGACAGACAGACAGACAGACAGACAGACTGACAGACAGACAGACAGACAGACAGACCGACAGACAGACAGATAGACAATTTAACAAACACAAAAAACTAACTAATTAACTAAACAAAAAAATAGAAATAAATGAACTAATAAACAAGCAAACAAATAACTAACTAACTAACTACATAAATAGACATACAAATAAACAACCAACAACTCAAATGAGCACAACTAAACGTAAACAACTAAACAAACAAACAAACAAGTAAACGAATGGCGCACACATGCAGCACAGTGTTCATTTAAACCCCCAATATGATTTCAGATTTAGGTTTGTTTATAAAAATATTTTTAGTATAATTATTCACTTAAAAAAACGTTCTGTAACAAACTATTAGCATCACATCCATAAATATATTTCCACTGTATATTAATATTATATCACATGGGTGATACAACATTTCATCACATTTAGAAAGTTTGCTCTTTGATAAAGCTGGTGGTCAGAGTGTTGACCCCCAGTGTACAGTGAGAGACATAAGGAGTAAAGAACATACACTCTTCCAGGTGTGCGCATATCCATCCACGTTAAACACAGGCAGCACAAAGACATCCATCTTGTTCAGCAAGCTGGTCATCTGAGGGTCGCTTCCATAGGTGGACACGGCCTTACAAAAAAAAAGAGCATTACAGTGTGACAGAATGTAATAAACATTCACACATACAAGTACATGTGTATAATGAAAACATGATAATGGCCTGTAGTGGACAATAAGGAAATATTTTTTCTTCATTATTGTACATAAACAAATGTCTGTATTTTATCATGCATTTTCACTATGAGGAACTTTTACTCTGCATTTTAATTGATATTTGAATATTTACTACATTTTATTTATTTTTTCTGTACTGCTACGAATTATTTAGAGTCCTGTTGATCTGTGAGTGAGTTTGGCTTCACCTCCTGGACAAACCACTGACAGAACGCAGGGCTGATCCACTCGCGGGCGTGGATTCCACAGTCCATGAAGATGGCGGGCTTGGTGGAGCCGGTGTTCTTACCGATCTGTGAGGGAAAAAGGTGAGCTCTGTGATTACCAAGGAAAAATCCCCCCTTTTAGCCAGATAGCGATCTCTGTATGATAGAGTGATAGTTTTTTAATTAATGTTTAGGATGTTCATCCACTCGAAAGAACTCGATTTAAACCAACAGCAAAGAACACGTTTTATTGCAGCAGGTTATCCATCTCATGTTTATTAGATTATTATTAAATATTGTATATCATGTATTTAATTGTATAGTTGTTTCGTATAATACACACTAAAACTCATGACTAGCACTGCTGTGATTGGCTGGTTAATGTACAATAACCAATGAGCTATTATTCAAAGGTTAGGAAAAATTTGCAAAACATTATGATACCACATTAAAACCTTATTAATTCTAGTCCAAGGGAAGTGTTAGCTAAGTGTTAAAGGCTCTGGATTACTGATCAGCAGTTCAGGGGTTCAAGCCCCAGTTTTGCCAGGATTCCACCCTTGAACCCCATGTGATCCAGGGGTGCTACATCATGGCTGACCCTATGCTCTGACCCAAGCTTTCTAACATTTCTGTATCATTTTTGCTCCTTTGGCTCCAATATCACCCCCACTTATAAAGCCATGATATAGTTACACGAAATTCTCAAGAGCAAATTTAGGTTTACAGACCTTTTGCTGTGAGAACAACTACAGGATAAGCTTTAAAGAATCAGACAATCCTGGATCATGTCCAATCATCAAAAATATAATCCAACTGAATAATCCACATACAAAGAACTGACCGCTGGTGACTGTGTATCTCACTGTCTCATTGCTATCGTGGTTCACCAATTGTACTTACCTTGAGCAGGTGCATGGAGCGGCCCTCGTATGATTTCCCGAGCGTCGACCTGCTGATCAGTGCAGGGTTGCTTGAGGTGATGGAGTTAACCCAGGCCTCGACCTGTCCATCAAATTGTTTAACATGCAGTTAGAACATATTCAGCATGTATACAATCTGACAGAAAAAACAATACACACATTTTCCCAGCTGTTGTACTTCATGTAGTCATGGGCTTTGGTCTGTCTGATGTTGTCAAACTGTTGTCTTACAGCTGTCTGAACATCCTCAATCAGCACTCTGTAACACACAAATGAGACAAACACCACTTTATCATCCACACAGTGGTGGACAAAATAGTCCATACTTGGGTGAATGTAAGTCCTTCTTTTACATTTCTACTCAGAAGTAAGCCTAAGCCTAGTTTGGAATAGAAAAAAAAAAATGTTCCCATGAGGACTTACTGGTATTCCATGCCGCTTTGTTGGAGCATGACGGAAACCATGTCAATGTATGAAGCAGGGACATGGATGTCGACATCAGTGTGAACTGCGACCAGTTCAGCACTGTCAGGGCTCCAGAAGTCCACCTGCAAAAGGAACAACACACACCACATTGCAATTATGCCTTCAAAGCAGATCTAAATTGGATAAGCCTGGAATTCCTTTGAGGAGGTCATGTAGATTGGATGAACCCACACACACCTCCTAACAGCATTATCGTTTATGATCCTACATAAAATAATAAAGTGAAGCCGTGAAGTAAATGCAAATTGATGAAGTCATGAAATGGACAACTCACTCTTGTCTGGCTAAAAAACTTTGTTTGATGGTACACTTTATACTACCACTTTATAAGGAGCTCTGATTTTATGAGGAGATGTCACTTTATAAAGAGTCGCTACTTTAGAAGATACCACTTTTAACAAGGAGGAGATACCACTTTATTAGATTTCATTTTACAAGCAGATATTTCATAAAGATCAACCATTATTCAGGAGATATCATTTTATGACAGAGATACTATTTCATAAGGAGATACCACTTTATAAGGAAATATCAATTCATAAGGAGGCAACATTATGCAGAAGATCTGTCTGTCCGTCTGTCTGTCTGCCTTCCGTCTGTCCATCTATTTAAATCTGTCTGTCTGTCTGTCTGTCTGTCTGTCTGTCTGTCTGTCTCTATCTATCTATCTATCTATCTATCTATCTATCGCTATGAATACATTTATTAACACCATTTTAATAAGTCCTGAATCAGAACCTTCACATTTGCTTTTTCATCACATGAAGTGTCAGGTCTTAATAAATAAACATACCTTCACGTTGCTCTCCAGCTCCTTGATGAATGATATGTGTGTATCACTTACAGGCCACAGGCGAAAAACTTTATCCCTGTCAGGAAAAATGTTTGATAGAAAGATTTTAATGTGGTTTGCATTGCCTTTGTATTAAAACAATAACATCTTCACACACACAAAAAATAAATAAATCTAAATTACCCAACATAGTGGGTTGGCTCACAGAGAGCCACTGCTACCAGTCCCAAAAGCAGAAGAACCTTCATCATGCCTGATCGACTGCTAGTGACTTTCCATCACTGGCTTTTATAAATCCTAATCATCAGGAGCCATCCAATCCCCGAAGACCTTCACAAAGATGTACTAGGACTTGTTCAGCCATGAGCTTGTAGGGTTTAAACAATGATTAACATTTGAATAAGGATATTTACGGACGCTCTAAAAAAAGATCATGCAAGTTTTAAGCCAAGGACACGGCACGTATCTGATAGTGAGAGTACAACAGTTGTAGCTTTTGGTTAAAAATGGATTTGATGATTGTTATTATTAAAATGAGGGTCCACAAGAATATGGGGAGAGCTTTTACAAAAAAAAGTTATTTCTTTTGTTTAATGTCAAAATATGTACATTTTAGCAACAATTTATTGCTATCATTTAATCATGTATTAATCAACGTATTCCTCTCAACAAATGGTCTGTTTAAAGGTATCAGTTTTAAAGAAAGAAAGAAAAGCTTTAATTATCAGGGACTTTTTATAAATACTGTTTAAATGTCTGCCTGTCACACAAAAAGACAAAAACAATCTGGTTTATGTCTGTAACCTGTTTTACTTAAGAGAACAGCGATACAGGAAGTCAGTGCGCTTTGTGTTTAAACTTTTGCTAGCAAAATCCTCAAAACATATATTTGGACAACTGATTTTCTTTGTCAGAATTAAGGAGTTAATGCAAATTTGTTTTAACGCCAATATTTTTTTTACACGCAATTAATGCAGCGCATGTTTCTGTTTCACTATTTTTATTCAAAATATAAATAAAACCCATCCATTAGGGTTGCACAAGCCAGTGCATTCTTAGTGCCGGTCCCAAGCAGGAATCCAGCGTAAAACATGCGCCAAATCAAATATGCGGATCACAAATGAGAATTTCATACCGGATCGGTCGAGGCCGGGTTAACAACGACCGCCACAGGTATCGTTAGCCGACAGAATACCGGTGAAAATTGGGCTACTGTTGGCCGAAGGAGGAAAAGGAGAGGAGGAAGACGTCTTCAGAGACGGCAGGGAAAGGAGCAGTGTAGGAGAGTGGAGGTTCGGGTTGGTACTTTAAATGTTGGTACTATGACGGGTAAAGGGAGAGAAGTAGCTGATATGATGGAGAGGAGAAAGGTAGATATGCTGTGTGTTCAGGAGACCAAGTGGAAGGGAAGTAAGGCCAGGAACATTGGAGGTGGATATAAACTGTTTTATCATGGTGTGGATGGAAAGAGAAATGGTGTAGGGGTGATTCTGAAGGAAGAGTACAGTAAGAGTGTAGTGGAGGTGAAGAGAGTTTCTGATAGGGTGATGATAGTGAAGGTGGTAGTTGAAGGGATGATGATATATGTCATCAGTGCCTATGCTCCACAAGTTGGCTGTGAGATGGAGGAGAAGGAAAGATTCTGGAGTGAATTAGATGAAGTGGTAGATGGTGTACCTAGGAAAGAACGGTTGGTATTTGGGTTCGGACTTTAATCGGCATGTAGGTGAAGGGAACAGAGGTGACGAGGAGGTGATGGGTAGGTATGGTTTTAAGGAGAGGAATGTGGAAGGGCAGATGGTGGTAGATTTTGCTAAAAAGATGGAAATGGCAGTGGTGAACACTTATTTTAAGAAGAAGGAGGATCATAGGGTGACGTATAAGAGTGGAGGAAGGTGCACACAGGTGGACTATGTGCTATGCAGGAGATGCAACCTAAAGGAGATTGGCGACTGTAAGGTGTTGGCAGGGGACAGTGTAGCTAGACAGCATAGGATGGTGGTCTGTAGGATGGTTTTGGAGGCGAAGAAGAAGAGGAGGAGAGTGAGGACTGAAAGAAGAATAAGATGGTGGAAACTGAAGGAGGAAGAGTGTAGTGTGAGGTTCAGGGAAGAGGTCAGAGAGAGGCTCAGTGGTGTTAAGGAGGTGTTGGATGATTGGGCAACTACTGCAGGAATGATGAGGGAGGCAGCTAGAAATGTACTTAGTGTGACATCTGGAAATAGAAAGGAAAGGATGTACTGCAAGTTAGAGCAGTAAAGGATGGAGAGGGAAATGTGTTGACTAGTGAGGAGAGTGTGTTGAGAAGGTGGAGGGAGTATTTTGAGCAGCTGATGAATGAGGAAAATCAGAGAGAGAGAAGGTTGGATGATGTGGAGTTGGTGAAGCAGGATGTAGATAGGATTAGTAAGGAGGAAGTGAGAGCAGCGATTAAGAGGATGAAGAGTGGAAAGTCGGTTGGACCAGATGACATACCGGTAGAAGCGTGGAGATGTTTAGGAGAGATGGCAGTGGAGTTTTTGACCAGATTGTTTAACAGGATTTTGGAAGGTGAGAAGATGCCTGAGGAATGGAGAAAGAGTGTGCTGGTACCGATCTTTAAGCATAAAGGAGATGTGCAGACCTGCAGTAACTACAGGGGTATTAAGTTGATCAGTCACACCATGAAGTTATGGGAAAGAGTAGTGGAAGCCAGGCTGAGAGAAGAGGTGACCATCTGTGAGCAACAGTATGGTTTCATGCCGAGGAAGAGCACCACAGATGACTTATTTGCTTTGAGAATGTTGATGGAGAAGTATAGAGAAGGACAGAAGGAATTGCATTGTGTATTTGTGGATTTAGAGAAGGCGTACGACAGGGTGCCAAGAGAGGAGGAAGTATGAGGAAGTCAGGTGTGTCAGAGAAGTATGTGAGGGTGGTGCAGGACATGTATGAGGACAGTGTGACGGCAGTGAAGTGTGCAGTAGGTACGACAGACTGGTTTAGAGTGAAGGTTGGACTGCATCAAGGATCGGCCCTGAGCCCTTTCCTGTTTGCAGTGGTGATGGACAGGTTGACGGACGAGATCAGACAGGAGTCTCCCTGGACTATGATGTTTGCGGATGATATTGTGATTTGTTGTGAGAGTAGGGAGCAGGTTGAGAAGAGCCTGGAGAGGTGGAGATATGCGCTGGAGAGAAGGGGAATGAAACTCAGTAGGAGTAAGACAGAATACTTGTGTGTGAATGAAAGGGGGGGCAGTGGAGTGGTGCGGTTGCAGGGAGAAGAGCTTCAGAAGGTGGAGGAATTCAGGTACCTGGGGTCAACAGTGCAAAGTAATGAAGAGTGTGTTAGAGAAGTGAAGAAAAGAGTGCAGGCAGGGTGGAGTGGGTGGAGAAGAGTGACAGGAGTGATTTGTGATAGTAGGGTATCTGCAAAATTGAAAGGAAATGTTTATAGGACTGTGGTGAGACCTGCGATGTTGTATGGTTTAGAGACAGTGGCATTGAGTAAAAGGCAGGAGGCAGAGCTGGAGGTAGCAGAGCTGAAGATGTTGAGGTTTTCGTTGGGAATGTTCACTGATGGACTTTCGAAAACAAAACTGTTCACGGCCATACCTTCCTTATCTATTGTAGCTACGGTTTATATTAATTACAGTATAAATTTATCCGCAGGTTCATTGAGTTTAACCCTTCACAGTAACTACAAGGATCTTTACACTGTTCATGTGGAACCATCCTCAGCAGCAGAGAGTCGTTTCAAATTGCAGAAAACTCCATCCAGAATTTTGACCTAATAGATCTTTGCTTGTGGTTGAGAAACACTATTGTCAAAAGAATATCAGCAGCCTGATTTTGCACAAATTGCATACAGTATTATACACAAACAAATAACAAATGTATAGTATATTTCTGTAACTTCTATTTTCTTATTCATGTTAATGCAGGACTAGAGACTAGAAGCTGATGTCCGGTTTATGTACATTTTTATTCTGTAAATTTAATTTTCACACCATTTTAATGTCACAAATTCTCAGAATCTCGCTGTACATGGTAATGTGTATGGTTGTGAAAAAAAAAAAATTTCAACATGTGAATATTCAACATAGTTTCCCTGGATGTGACAAATATATTATTTACAAAAAGTCACCAATGACATCAAGCACATTTATCAATTTAATTAGTTAAATGTCTGAAACAGAGATATAAAAACGTACATGTTTCTAATACAGCATACTTTAGATACAAGTACAAATAGAAATATCAGACTATTCACATGTAAGATAAATATTTAACATCTAATTTAACAATCAGTTGTAAAACAGAACTTTATTTACAATCTCTATACCACATCACAATTGAACTAGCATCAGAAAGATAAAAGAGCAACAAGAAGTTTAAAGAGAATGTCTAGGTAAATATATTAACTGTTCATTTTTTTTGTTTTTTTATGTAGGTTGAGTTTATTTTGAAGTTCGGTCAAAATCTCAGAATCTGATATGACCTTCTGAATATGATGAATATGATATATTTTACAAATTAGATTGTGTGTGTGTGTGTGTGTGTGTGTGTGTGTGTGTGTGTGTGTGTGTAGTCTTGAAATTCCTGCAAATCTTTTCTCTTTTATTTATGCATCTATATACAAGTCAAACACCATGAATATTAGCAGCTAATAATTCAGATTAGAAAATATTTCATTTAGAGACAGAAGAACTGTACAGTTTCATGCACATTAAATGATAAGAGAAAAGTTATTTATTTATTTATTATTTAATTTATTTATCTACTTATTGTGAGCTCTTTTAGATCTCTATAGATATATTTCTTATCTTTGTGTGACCTGTGTACATTAATATATTTTTTTTATTTTTAGAATTTTATTATTATATATTTTATTTGTATATACACATTGCAATGGGCTTCTATTGTTGTCATTATCAATTCTTTTTTAATTTTCATTTTATTTCCTCTTTGTGGAAAGTGCATATCCTTTGCTTAATAATTTGTCTTCTTTTTCTTTTTAAAGGGGGGGGGGTGAAGGGGCACAAAGAGAAGTTTACAGTTTCAAATGTTATTTTTACTTTACAAACATAAATGATGGAGTATTTTAAATCGTTGCTGTAAGAAAAATATAAAATTCTTGCACAATCCTTAATTGATTGATTATATACTGTACATATATAATAATAAATGTACAATTCTGTTTGATTAATTTTCAATTAGGTATTGCGTGGAGTAAAAGCTGTTAAAATCGAAATGTCACATCTTTAACACAGGTATTCATGCAAGCTAGTGAACTACCTCGACCTCTGTTGGAAAGCTTACAGTGTGTTATAATGTCTATTAAAATTGTGTAAAACATTGTACTGCAGTACATCTAGAAAAGGTTTGTAGACACTTGACCATAGGACCATAACTCTATAGGATTGAACTAGGAGACCCCCACCCTTTACCAGCATGACAATGCCCCTGTGCACAAGACCAGCTCCATGAAATTTACATGGGATGGAGTGGAAGATTCCAGTTATAGACCTCAACCATGTTGAACATCTTTGGAATAAATTGGAACACTGACTGCACCCCAGGCCTCCTCACCTCACACTACATTAGTTTCTAACTGTACTAATACTTTTGTGGCTGAATGAATCTCACACTTAAAAGTGAGAAAAGTTTGACATTATGCTGGAAGGTATATTCATTACATTTGCAGCATTTGGCTAACATCCTTATACAGAGTGACATAAAATTATCAATTTTTTACAACTGAACAGCTTTTCTCAAGGAACAACAAGATCTCTTCTTTTAAACAGAAGTCTGAAGCCTTAGCCACGAAGCTAGCACTTTGCATCAAAAAGTGATTAAACTGTGTGAGGTATAAACTTAAGGGATGAAAAACACTACTGCCAGACGCTTTGGTTGTTTTAACGTCCTAGTGATAAGGTATAGACGTCATTATCTTCACTGCGTAAAAACTAAAACATAACATGCAGCATCACCACATGATATTACTTTGATGGACAAGAGGACAACCGGGCTGCCGTTCCAAGATGTACATATCTAGATAAGTAAAATCTTCTGAATATTGATTTCTTAGTATGAGATTATGAATGATATGAACATTACCTATGAAAAAAATTAGAGAATTAGAAGCATAATTTTGTTCAATTCCAAATTTAAAGACTATTAAACTGCTTTAGTAATCTTAGATTTGATGGTATTTAACTGTAAAATTAGGAAATACTTGACATATTTGAATTTCTTTACTTGCTAATTTGCCATTATGGAGAAACGGACTCATTGTAAAATGTTCAGTGAAATTATGAAAATAATAGGTTGTGATTATAGCGTAATTTATTATACATGAACATAGTAAATGAGATAAGGGAGAATTAGCTAGCTAGCAAAATAGGATGTATGAACTCCGTTGGCTGGAGTCAACAAGTTAATAAATGACTCCAAAGAGCATAGAGCTTAAACAACCTTTAAGAACACATCCTTTAGTACAAACTGACTATAAATAGGCTACATATGTGATACTTAAAAATCCTAAAATAGATTTTTAAATAGGTTTAAGTAAGTCTCCATAGAATCTAAAAGAAATTGGGGAACTCCAGGAAATTCATCAGATTCATTGTTTTAAAAAAATGATGCCTAATTAATTTTTCACAGTAGTCTCTACATTTTAAGCCTATGAGCTGTAAACATTTGCATTAGATGAATCCTTAGTTCAATAGCTAGAAAGTGAAATAATCTTTGGATGTTGCAAACATTGATTCTTCCAACAGGTTAGCCAATGCTGATTAGTGGCAACACTGATAGACTGGCAGTGTGTGTGCATGACCTCGCATTAAAAATAGAAAATGATCAACTGAAATGCAGGACAGTTTTTGTTTTAGAGGATAATTTAGATCATTTTAGCTTTTATATTTGCCCAATTTTAACAATATCACTGTTATCTGTTCCTTGAGCTGACATCGAGTTAAACTGACTGTGACTGGATTGGGGTTGGTCAGGAGCTCAAATCTGCAAAAGCGACACTTAAAATTAATTCTCATCATATTGGAAATACAAAATTAAGTCATTTAAATGAATAAATAAGTGTGCAGTTATACTGCACTCCTTATTTCTTCCTACAGTGTGCATGACATTCAGAAAGATGAAGATCTTACAAAAGCTCTAAATAATGTTTTGGAGTTTTCTTGAACTGATCTGTATTACTTAGGTGCAATGACCAAGATTGCCAGATGGATCCTAATAGACAATCAATATTAAAGCATAGTTTTTCTTACACATTTTCTCCACCAAGGTCCTATATATTCCTAAATGTCCTATTAATTTATACCGATTGAGATTTGCTTTGAAATCATGCAGCTGGCAACCCTGGGTACAAAGTTTAGAGCAACATGAATTTGTCCTGGAAAATCAAACACAAAACTGGCCTACATTGGACTCTCTCCCATTTCTCGTGATCCTTTTGCATGACTGCATATGTGGGAAAGGACTGTGTAGATGCTAGTGTGCCTGGTCTTTCATAGTGTGTTTAGACGGATAGTTTATTTATAATTAGCAAAGTTTTGTTGCAAAACCTAAACACATGAAATCAAGCACCAACAACGCAGTACATCTGGCCCTCAGTGTAATACTATTAACGTTCATTAAAGACTTTAATTCATTCCCCAAAGCCTGTGCCTGATTAAGTGTCATTGAAGCAATATGGGAACAACCTACACTTACACTGAAATGGATCAGTAACACTATTTTTAGCTTCTATAATTAAATATGCCCTAATACTGCAGTTTGATGGTCTTTGGAACTCAGCAGTCCTTCAAATGCAAGTGAGATGAAACAAGAAAGATGACCTTCTCAGTGGTCTGATTGTTTTATGTCTTGTTCTATGGCTCTTCCACTTTGTTAGCGTTACACTCTGAGTCTTTCTTGTTAGACAGGCGTAGCACTTGAGAAGCTCTGGTGGACAGAGCAGTCATCTTGGTGCTGATACTAGAGTTTCTCACAACACGTCTTGACTCACAGTGTAGCAGCCTCAGTAGGTTCTTGCGAAAGTTGTGGCCCACAAAACTGTACAGAATAGGGTTGACACAACTGTTAAAGTACGCCAGGCATATGCTGAAGGGCATGGCTGTGTCAATGACATCCAGAACATGGCAGTCCTTTACCACTCCGAGCATTGCCAGCAGCTCCATGAAGTGAAAGAGTTGATGAGGAGCCCAGCATAAGAAGAAGGCCAGGACGGCAGCAACGAGCATGCGCAGAACCTCGTCTTCCTGGGAACGTGCACTCTTTCTCAGCAGTCCTTTTGCTTTTATAAGGGCGCAACCAATCAGGCAGTCACAAGTGATGATGATCAGAAAGGGCACAAAGAAGCCTAATACGCTCTTAAGGATGCTAAGGGACACCAAAAGATTCATTTGCTTGTTGCTCTGCAAGATTCCACAGAGTGTCGAGGGATGATCAGTGACCCTGTAGATGTCCCTGCTGAGAGCAGTAGGCATGCTCAGAACAAAGGCGAATACCCACACTAGTACACAGGTAATTCGGGCGTAGAGCAGCGTACGCCGCCGGCGTGAACCCATCGGGTGAACGATGGCTATGTATCTATCTACACTGAGCGCTGTAAGAAAGAATATACTGGTGTAGAGGTTGAAGATAGCCAACCCTGCACTGGCCTTACACAGAAAACTTCCGAATGGCCAGTGGTAGCCCAAGGCAGTAAACGTAGCCCACATAGGCAGGGTAACGAGGAAGGTGAGATCCGATATGGCCAAATTGAGCACAAAAACATTAGCCACAGTCTTTAGCTTCATGTAGCGGTAGATCACAGCCACCACCAGGCTGTTACCCACCATCCCAATTACGAAGTTGCTAGCATACACGACTGGAACAAAGGTGAATATGAAACTATGGCTCCCGGTCATGTTGCACTTTAGTGGTAAAGCCTCGCTAGATTCCGTTGTTTGGTTCTCCATTTCTCTTTTATGGATTTGAAGGTTATAAGAGCATATGTTTGGAAACCATGGGGTCCATGGGTTGTGTCTTGCTATTCACTTTTTTCACCACAGTTCCCAGGCCTCCTCGTCTCCTGTAAAAAAATCAAAACAACAAAAACGTCAATCATGATCCTTAAAAAAAGGAGAACGATTGTTACGACAGTCATGGGTTGTAAAAGTTAGCCCGGAAAGGCCTAGTAGGAAAAACCTTTAAGGCTACGTATTCTCATTAAAACCAGAGTTTATAAATTTTTTGCAAAATAAGACACCATCAAAAGTTTAATGGACAGAATAGCCTTTGAAATCATGATAAATGAGCCATCAAGGAACTTGTGTTTGGCCTTTCACAGCTTCTCACATTTCCAGGTAGTAAGAGGCAGCAGTAAAGTTGTACACTGTTTATGGAAGAAGTCGTCCATGGATGCAGCCACTGGGAAAAAGACGACAGTTTAATTATGATGTTATGAGCCACTCTAATGAAGTACAGCATGCTACAAACATTCTCGGATAACGACGCCATGAAATGTTTTGAGGTTCAGGTGACTGGTAGAGGACAGAAACAGAACAAGCGAGAGAAGAAAGACATGTAAAAAAAGAGATGTGTGGCACATATCAGACATTTCCACATTTGTGGAAGCTGGGCCTCAGCGTGTGAGCTTCTAATCAGTGCACACCTAAACCAACAGGTCACCAGGGGTCTGGACTGTGGAAACTTGTGAGAAAATCCAACATGTTTACCATGGAGAGTCAGCCTGCAGCTCTGTTTTAAAGATGTCTCGTTAAAAGACATTACGCAAAAATGTGTAAAAAATGTGTAACATTTTTCACATAAGCGTTAATTGGACTAAACATGGTGTTTATTGTGGCCTTGCCCTTTTCTCAATGATTGTAATTTAGGTTTTAATTAAATCACTCAGATTTGTGAGTATTAGGCAAGTGCCCTTTAAAATCGATTCTGTTGTTCATTTTTGATGTTAATCATACGCTATGGCCTTTATACTGACTCAGTTCAAACATCTGGGGAAGATTTTGGAGTGACGTGTTAGTGCTTTCCTGCACCTTCATCACCACACCAATATTATTGTTTCAATACAGTTCCTTAAACTTCAACATAAAGCACATAAAGCACAATGAATCTAATTTGGTGGTTATAAAGAAATGATTGATTTTTTTTGGAAAAATATTGTAATACTAAAGCTACTATTACTATATAATCCTATTATTATTACTACTAATATTACTATTTCTATTGCTACAATTATTTCTCTACTACTATTTCAAATTCAAGTTTCAAGTTCAAGTTTATATCTATAGCGCTTTTCACAATGGACATTAACTCAAAGCAGCTTTACAGAACTTAAGAATTAAAGTGAGTGATGCGTATTTATCCGTGATGAACACCCTGGGGCGACTGTGACAAGGAAAAACTACCTATAATAATAATGCTAATGATAATAAAAATAATAAATAATAATAATAATGCAATCAGAACCACCACTTCAAATGAATCATAATACAATTAGTATTACTACCACCACTACCAATAATGATAATAATACAATTATGACATAATATTAATATAATTTAATATTAATAATAATAAATAACAATATCGCTACAGTAGTATATAACTACTACTGTACTATTTCTTTTTATACTACAACTACCTATACTACTACGATACTACCTATAATAATAATAATGCAATAAATACTTATTTTACTACTACTTCCAATACTACAATAATAATATAATGAATACCACTACTACTACTAAAAATAACAATAAAATTTTTAATAATATTACTGCTACTGATACTACTACCAGCAATCATAATAATACAAGCACTACCCAATAGTAATAACATTACTACTACTAGTAATAACAATACTACGACTATTATTACTACTAGTAATAACATTACTATATTCAATAATCATACACTAAATACACATATTTCTACTGCTAGTACTACAAAATTATTAGTATTTTTATTATTATTATTATTATTATTATTATTATTATTATTATTATTATTATTATTATTATTATTATTATTATTATTATTATTAATAATAATAATAAAATTACTACTATTACTACTACTACTACTACTACTAATAATAATACTATGCATTTTTGGTTATTTCGTTAAAGGTATAAAGGAATACAGCAGTAAGGAGACTGAGAGCCTGTGTGCTTTGTGCTACTAATAAACAACACAAGAGTGCAGCCTTGAGCAGCTTTACAGAGAACCTAAAACTCACTCCACACTGTACCTTCAGCCCTAATTTCAAAAACACAATATTATTAGTAATATTAATGTTAATCTCCGCTACATTTTTCCCTCTCCACCCTGCATACCGGTGTCAGTCCATATCCATTCCAGCTACAGATCAAGCTGCTGTTACTGGTCACATTTCAGGACCCGGTGATCCATTTTAATTGCAACAGTAATACATCTCATTTTAGGCAGTATAATATTTTCATTTTAAACCCGAGAGCAGTTTCACACGTGTGTCACATGCGCCTGTAGCTTTCCTCCGGTTTCACAGCTAAGGCCTCCCGGTGTAACAGAAACAGCTTGATTGGTTACAGATGTGGTGTTTGTTGTAGGAGGGGAATGTTAGGGTGCCAAGGACAACAGAGCAATGAAATAACACCCTTTCCTGCACAAGTCCTGCACTCACCAAAGAGTCCCTGCAGATGGAGCAGACCTGTACGTACTTATTAATGTGGAAAACAGTCAGTTTCATACAGCAAGTGTACACGGTGTATGGCACAGACATACCCTGGGGTCTGTCAGATATATTATTTCAACATGTTTACATATTATCTGCCAAAATTAATTCATAAAAAAATAACAACAAAAGAAAAATGTGGTTTCTGACTTTTCTAGAGAGCAGATAATAATATTAATGATGATGATGACAATAATAACTAAATTTAATATTACAGGTATAACACTTTTAGTATGGCACAGACATACCCTGGGGTCTGTCAGATATATTATTTCAACATGTTTACATATTATCTGCCAAAATTAATTCATAAAAAAATAACAACAAAAGAAAAATGTGGTTTCTGACTTTTCTAGAGAGCAGATAATAATATTAATGATGATGATGATGACAATAATAACTAAATTTAATATTACAGGTATAAAACTTTTAACAATGGAAATTTTTCAAAGAGAAAATCTATATAAATAGATTGCAACAATATGCCACACTGTGTGTTAAAAAATAAAAAAATAAAAAAAACAACAACACAGCATACCATCATTAACCCCTCATACCAACTACCAAGCACTGTGGTGTAGGGGTAATGACTTGGGTTTTGTTTTGCAAGACCTGGGTGACTTGCCAGTCATTGTGTCTCAGTCAGATCCATATGTCATGGATAAGTGTATTATGTAAACAAGGACCCTGGCGCACTCCACATTGGGATACTGACAACTGAATTTCTACAGACATTACAAACTGATTCGCCAATAATCAGTATAAAAAGCCAAACATATAAACTCACTAAATACCATATACACTGCATGGGCAAAATCTTGTGGATACCTAACGAAAAGATTTGTATGTGCTTCTTGAACATCCCATTCTTCATTAGGCCTCAGGTGCAGAGGTGTTCGGCTTCATGAGTCACCTTTCAAGGAATTTCTGCATAGATAACCAAACCTTTAAATAACTAGTTGGCTTTTCCCACCAAGCACACTCAATCACTGCTTATCACCTGCTATTTTTCCATCATGTGTTCTACGCTATATTTACAGATATCTCTAGAACTGTTTAAGAAGGTACAACAAGGTTTAGCAGGATTGCTCTGAACTCAAAGCAATCAGCCCATCTACCATCCTGCAGCATTTTTTAAAAGACCTTATGAGATCAGTAAAACTATAACGCCTGCCTTTCACGCCACACAACGCCCTGGAGGACAATGGCAAATTCCCTGCCGAGAGGGTGCATTTGGTCCAGCTTTAAACAGTGACCAAACTATCTGTCCTCCTCTTAAAAGCAGCGGTTGTTAACACCATCTGGCAGAGAGAGGCGCCAGGCACTCGAAAGTGCTCCGCGATCAAGTTAATGAGTCATTTAATCCTCAGTCTCCCGCTGAGCTGAGGGGCTGGGCTGAAAATGCACCACATCAGCAGAACCGTGGCCGCTATAAAAACAATTATCCACTATTGAGTCACACTGTAATGGCAGACACACTCGGCCTGAGCTCTGTTTAAAACGTATGTGCATTTTAAGAGCGCATTCTTATGTTGAACACTTAACCAGGATGAGCACACAAAAAGTTATATTCAATTCAATTCAATTCAATTCAATTCCATTCAATTCAAGTTTATTTCTATAGCAGTTTACACAAAGGACAGTGTCTTAAAGCAGCCTTACAGGATGTGAGAATTATAGAGCAACTGGGGCAAGGAAAAACTCCATTACCAGGTGGTATCAAAAAGTTTCGAGACTACTGGTGCTTACTGGTGCTTTTCTGACAATGTGTGTTACAACATCTGCAATTTAAAGACCAGATCTTGCTGGGAAGCAAGTTAGAACAAAGAGCAAATGTGAAATTCTGTGTTTTTATGAGTGGCACGCAAATTCTTCAATTTCTTCAAGAGCAGAAGATCATCAATGGAAAATGACAAGAGATCAGGAAGACCTTCAATGAACTCAACCCCTGAAAATGTTGAAACCATTCAGCAACTTGTGCATGATGATCGTCGGAGAACAGAACACATGATCTCACCTCAGCAGCCACCTTACACAACAGATTTGGCTCCTGCTGACTTCAACCTCTTCCGGAAAGACGGAGATCCAGCTCAAAGTTTGCAGTTTTGACAACATTGCAGAGATCCAGCTTGAATCGCAGAAGGGGCTTGACACGCTTTGAAAAGAAGTCTTCCAGGACACATTTCATAAGTGGCAGGAACGCTGGGAATGCTGTATTGCTGTGCAATAGATCTATTATAAAGGTGATAGTGTGTAAATGTAGATGAATAAACTATTAAATAATACCAAAGAAACAATATATAAAGTACTTTCTTGCAAGCAGAACTAGTCTTGAAACTTTATGATACTACCTCATAGATGAGGGAGAGACCTTGAAACGAACCAGACTCAAAAGTGGAACCCATCATCATTTGGGTTGACACCAAGAGTGTGTATTTAAATAATTAAAACATTACAAACACCGGAGAGTGAGAAATATCATGAGCACCGGAGTATATCATTATGAATAATGTCCTTTTTACAATCAGCTGGAGTTCTGGAACCATGTGCTCCTAAACAAATCATTAATTATCTCAACATCTGAGGTCATTACAGATTCAACACCAACTCCTCCATGCCAGATCCTGTTCAATGATGAATGAGAAACAGAATATGTAGAAAGTTTTTTGAGTGTTTATTTGAGGATTGAAAGTTACACAATACGTGCTATATGCAATATAGTGTGAAGCAAAACTCGACTCTGGAACAAATTACATAGATTAATATATGAATATTTGAGGATTTTGGTTATTATACAGTGCTTGGTATTGTATATCTGTGAAAAAATCGCTAGACCTAAAATCCAAGAATGCACCACAGCTATACAACGTACTTATGGATCGGCTAGTTAGTGGAATTAGCGTGAAAGTTTGAAAGCTGATCTGAGAAGATGAGAGAGCTTGAATTCTGACCAATGGACTAAAGCTCTGCTGCATCACTCTCTTTACATAGACATGAACCAATTGTTAAACCCTCTGTATCATGTTAACAGGCAGTTAAATGCCATTATGGGTAATGCAGAAAACCAAAGTTATGAATCTCATTCTAAAATAAATCCATGTTCCAAAACTTTTTCCGGTCATTCTTAAGCCATTCAATAGACACCTGTTTCTAACATACACACAGAATTTTACTTACTGTCTCATCTGTCCGTTAAAAACCCCAAACCAGCTTGTACAGTGTAACATGACTGCTCTTGATGCACTAACAAACAAGCCACGCTCCCTGTTAGCCATCTAAAAACATCTGTCCTCTATCACTCCCCCACTTACTCACTCCCTCTTGAAGAGCCAAATATGAAACAAGGTCTTGAACAAAAGGTCTACCAAGAGAGCAGTGTGAGCGACAAAACACTACAAACACACACACACACACACACACACACTCTCTGTCATGCATTTAGTGTGGCTATGCATACTAAACTTATCCACGAAGCAAAAATAGTTTACAAATCATGGTTTTATCAGAATTTCCACAATATTGCTATTAAATATAAAAAATACTATATAAATCAATGTGCTTTGTTAACATCCCATTCCACATTTAGTCACCATTTGCTGTTATAATAACCTCCACTATTCTGGGAAGATGTTCCACCAGATTTTTGAGTGTGCTTGTGGAGATTTGTGCTCATTCAGCCACAATGGTGTTAGTAAACTCAGGTAGTGATGTAGGTGAGGTGAGGAGGCCTGGAGTGCAGTCAGTGTTCCAACTAATTCCAAAAGTGCTTAATAGGGTTGAAGCTCTTAAGCAGGAGAACTTCCACTTCAACCAATTTAAAGCACATCTTAATGGATCTGGCTTTGTGCACATAGGCATTGTCATGCTGGAGCAGATTTGGTCTCCTAGTTCAAGTCAAGGGACCATTTTATGCTACAGGATCCAAAAACATCTAATACAATTGTGTGCCTTCAACTTTGTATTAACAGCTTTGGGAATAACCACATATAGCTGGAATTTTCAGGTGTTCCAACACTCTTGCCCATAGAGTGTGTACTCCACATAATATCTTTAACCATAATATGATGCCAAACTCCACCTCTCTTTTCCAACATTGATTTCTAACCATTTTAAAATCTGACATTAAGTGAGCTCCATGAAGATATGGTGTACAATCGCCAGAATGGAAGATCTCCTGCTTAAGAGCTTGATTTCAACCCTACTGAAACCTTTGGGATAAATGTGAACACTGACTGCACCCCAGACCTTCTCACCTCACCTAGATCACTACCTGACTTTACTCACACCCTTCTGTCTGAATGAGAACAAATCTCCACAAAAATCTAGAGGAACATCTTCTTAGGTTATTGTATCTGTACATGTGGAATAAATGTGGAAAGGGTGGAAAGAGGTGTTCAAAAAGCACACACAAATCTTGAGCTCAGGTGTCCATAAACTTTTCTATATATCGTAATAAAAAAAAAAATGCTATAGTAAAGCTGTAAAGTGCACTAAATGATCAGAAAGCATCGTGCAAATCACCAGACTATTTGAACTCGAAACTCCTGTCTGTTAAATATGTAAATTTTGGAACAGTATCCTTTTGGAATCCTGTTTCTCTGTTTCCATATATAGGAATATTAACTAAAACCTAGAACTTGGACCCATAGAAGCGTAATGTAGCCAATAAACCCCTTAATAATGCTTGTTTTATACAGTTTAAAGATGAATTGTAATATGTGTGGATTAGATACCCCCCCACACACACACACACACACACACACACACACACACACACACACACACACACACACACACAAACTGCATTGATGGATGGATGTAGATTTGTTTTAATTCGTTTTTTTTTTCTTTTTAAACTCTGTAATTATTTGCTTATTTATTTTTATAACAAATTTCATAAGCTTTGGAAATACGAAGGTTAAATTTGTCATGACACTAAAGCAGAGACAGAGAGAGAGAGAGCGAGAGAGAGAGAGAGAGAGAGAGAGAGAGAGAG
>MU598598.1:884212-946797 GCA_024362625.1 Silurus asotus | reverse complement strand
AGAGAGAGAGAGAGAGAGAGAGAGAAATGCCTGCCACTACACAGCAACCAAATTGATGCCTGCAAATGCAACTTATACTTTACATTTGTTAGTTTAAAATTTTGTTCAGCTTGTTTCTGTTGTTGTTTATTTTGAGTGAGCAGAAGCTTGAGAAAAATGCTGCACAGTCCCCATCATGATGTGAAAAAGAGAAAGTTTGAGACAGATGGTCTGAGTCAGGGAATTGATATAAAGTTACATGCACCTAAATGACTATGAAACTCATAACAAACAGCCATAACAAAAAAAACCTAATAAAAAAGTCAAGAACAGACGGAAATTTGCCAGGAATTGTTCCCATGTGCACACTGTTTTCATTTAAACTCTACACATTAGATTTTCAATCACACAGTGCAGGTGATTAAAATGAACGATCAAGAACAGTAATGTTTGGAAAAGAAAATCCTACCTACAAAATGCTCTGCCTAACCTTCAGCAAGCATTAATGGAACTGTGATGACAATCAGGGCAGAAAAAAAAAAATGTACTTCACTCTTACTATTCTACATCCATTAAACACCAATACAGGGACACGGTTAAATTAAAGTCAACAGTGTAACACGAAATGGGCAAAAACTAAACTGTATTATTTATACTTTTATGTGTTAAAGTTACAACAACAACAACAACAACAACAACAACAACAATAATAATAATAATAATATTTTAATATGCAATTTTCCAAGACAATGTCAAGACCAAGACTGGAGTGTATTAAGACCAAGACAAGATCAAGACTTTAATGGGCTCAAACTCTAACAAGACCAAGACTTTGAGGGGTTAATACCAAGACATGACCAAGACTTTAGGGGTTTTAGACCAAGACAAGACCAAGGCTCTGGGGGGTTCAGACCAAGACAAGACCAAGGCTTTGCACATTTTTATGCAAGCAAAATATGGCAAACATTTACAATAAAAAAATACATAAAACTTTCAAATACCCAATATATTGAATATATTGAATTCTGTAAACTTTTAATAAAACAATAAGAAGATAGAAGTATCTTTATAGCTATAAATATAATGTATGATGAACATTGGTTTTAATGAACAGTCACCAAGTGTATGAACCATAGAGTTTTACTGTTTCAAAGAAAAGCACAACAATTCTGCTATGGATTTGTTTGGATTTTCTAGATGAATTTTTTTTTTTACATTTTAAGCCATTTAATATTAATTTATTGTTTATTTAATCTTTGTATAAAATCAATATTACGTTTGCAATCGTGCTCATATTTGAAAAAAAAAAAAAAAAAAAAAAAAAAAAAAACTCTCCCATGCTATTGAGTAATCATATCAGAAGTTATAGGAAAAAAAAAATCAAGAGCAAGTACTTTTTTGCAAACATATCTTATATTTTGGGGCCATTTTGAAAATGAATTGACGTCAGCGGTCTCGAACTATTTTACTGTCTTACTCCTGAGATCACAACAGCACAAATATCTTTGTTCTTTTGTTACCTAGACACACACACACACACACACACACACACACACACACACACACACACACATGGATACTAACGCCTGGAGAATTTACTTGAGGGATATCAAACCAATGGGTTTAAACTGTTTTATATTGTTACTTTGACGCCACACATTTCATTTCCCAAACACACACACAAAAACTAGGGCCAGTTTAGCAAAGAAAATCCACTGGGAGGAATAGAACAAGTATGTTTTTGGAAGCAAGAGGAAACGGGGAGGAACCAGGCAGGAAAGTACACAAACACAGAGACAACATAGAACTTCTTGTTCTGAAACTATATGGTCACTGTATCATTATATAATGCAGTGAACCCACAGGCTGAGTGTGTAAAGGGTGCCAATACTTTTGATGCATCTTGAAAAAACCACACAAAATATAGTGACACGGATATTTTCACCAGCGTGTGCCTCAAACACACACACACACACACACACACAGAAATTAATGCAACAGGTGTAAATTGTTCTACTGCCTTAATGTTGTGATTTCCCTCTACCTTCACACTCACACACACACACACACACACACACACACACACACACACACACACACACACACACACACTGAAATTGATGCAACAGGTGTAAATTGTTCTACTGCCTTAATGTTGTGATTTCCCTCTACCTTCACACTCACACACACACACACACACACGCACGCACGCACGCATACGGAAATTGATGCAACAGAATTAAATTATTTTAACTGTCATAATCTTGTAGTTTCCTTCTGTTTCCTAGACACGACACATACAGAAACACACACACAGACACAGACACAGACACACACACACACACACACACACACACACACACACACACACACGCGCGCACACACGCGCACACACACACACGCACACACACGCACACACACAAATATCTGGTCAATTCACTTAAGAGATATCTCAAACAAGAGACTGCATAACACTGACTCCACATATTTCATTTCTCTCTCTCTCTCTCTCTCTCTCTCTCTCTCTCTCTCTCTCTCACACACACACACACACACACACACACACACACACACACACAGAGGGATTGATGCAACAGTTTTAAACTATTTTATTATCCCAATCCTGTGATTTCCCTCTGTTTTCTAAACACACACGCACACACACACACACACACACACACACACACACACACACACACACACACACACACACACACACACAAAAACACACTTAGGGAAGGAATTGACTTAGGGAAAAAACAAACAATGTTAAAAGCTACTTTGCATTAAGAAAAGAAAACTAACCCTGAATCTATGGAACATATCTTATTGTCTCTTTTACATCTTTTCCTCTAACTGTACCTAAATTTCTGTCCTTTTTCATAACACAAAGTAATTACCATGGACTCACACACTACTTACTATCAGTCTCAACAATAAAACAGAAAAACCTGAAAAGACAAAGAGATCGTACCTGATGTCACAAGGAGCTGGAGGACCAAGCATCCACGTGAAGGGGCTTCAGATAAGTAAGACTTCTTACCCTAAATTGGAACACAAAGTCCAGATGAGCAAAAAAACAAAACACCTGTCAGGCACACACACACGCACACACACTGGCGTCTTTAACTTATACAGACACACACAGACCCATGCAAACATGAACTTAATTTACTGCCCCTAAATCCCCCCCAGTGCACATGCTCCAATCTGTTCCCTTGAGGCATCAGAATCTAAACCACACATCCACCACTCACACACACACACAATGTTCTCTCTCTCTCTCTCTCTCTCTCTCTCTCTCTCTCTCTCTCTCTCTGGTCACTTGTTTCCTGTCCTCTCTCCTCCACCCGCTACAGTACGGACAGAGCTGGCTTTTCTCACAAATCTTATTAGTGAATTTATCATTTTCAAGATCAGAGACTGTGGTGGAGCTCATAAGATATTCAGTCGTGTTTGTGTTTTTCCAGCAGTAAATCCATTACTCGACTTAAAACCTGCTTTGAAATCGAACAAATGCTGGAGCGTTACTCCATTTCATTTATTTCCATAAAATAATTCTAAAAGCACAAAACTAAATATCTGTACTAATTATTAAGTTCTTACCAGGGATTCACTTTCAGGATTCATACAACCCAAATTAAACAAAAAACAATTAGGTTTAAGGCTTACAATATATAGACAAAAGTATTGGGAGAACTGATTTTTCCATATGTATGTGGTTCTTCCCCGAAATGTTATCAAACATTTGGAGGCACACGATTGTCTATGATGTATTTGGATGTGACTTTAAAATAGAATAAGTCTATTTAACCTACCCTTTTGGCATTGTACCTTATTATTATAAGTAAAAATAACATTTGGAGTATATATTGCTGTATATTAAGTATTGGAACACCTGAGCTTTTCAGCTTTATATATATATATATATATATATTATATATATATATATATATATTAAAGTGTTCAATACCTGCATTAAAGTTAGCAATCTTTTACTGAATTGCATTACTAGCTGCATATCTATCAACAGTTATTATTCAGTAAAGCCTAAACAGACTCCACTTCCCATCAGTTACAGTCATGGTCACATTCAAGGTTAGTGGACTTTTACCAGACTTCATTTCCTCTTAACCAGAGTCATTAATAATTTCAAGGTCACCAAACTTAAATGCACAAATCAGTCTTACAGCATAAACAATCCTAGACTTTCTGGCAGTTTATGCAAAGGCTCATTGCAACACTTTTCTTTCCATTTGCTCCCATTTCGTTCTGTGTACTGTTCACTGATCAGGCACAACATCACATTTTAACATTATGACAGGTGGACTGAATAACACTGGGATTAGATCCACTCATCCAGGTTCACTTGCTGCCATACTAGGCAGCAAAGAAACATTTGTCCTTAATGTTGATGTGTTAGAAGTAGGAAAAATAATAATGATTTGAGCAAGTTTGACAAATTGTGATGGCTAAATGACTGGTTTAGAGAATCTACAAAACTGCAGCTCTTGTGGGATGCTGTCAGCGTTCTTCTACCTATATACCCCATGTTTTCTCTTTGCACATGTCCAAACCACCACAATCACACCTCTCTCATTTTGTCTCCAAAACGACCTTCATGCGATGTCCCTCTAATAAACTCATTTTCTAATCCTGTCCATCCTCGTCACTCCCAAAGAAAATCTTAGCATCTTCAACCATCTATCAAAAGTAGTCCAAGGAAGGAACAATGGTAAACCGGTGACAGGGTCATGGGCAGCTGAGACTCATTGATGCATGTGTGGAGTGAAGTCTAATGCAATATTTCATTGCTGCCCGTAATCACAGCAGGTCTCGGAAGACATTTTTGGATATGTGACTGCAGCCTGAGCATGGGAACATTCTTGTGAATACATCAATCCTTGTTCTTCCCAGTGTATGAGTTACGGTTCTGATGTATGCCGTTTCTGTTTTTCCCTTATTTTCTTAGTTCATGTTTGTAGAACGTCTGACCCATGTCTGTTTTGTTCAATCTGTCTGCCTGAGGTAAAAACCAAAATCGCCTGCACTTGCATCCACACTTTTTAAATGTTGGATTAAGTTGGTTTGAGTTATTCCAGATTTGTGTGCAAAAACAGACACACAAATACACAAATACACACACACACACACACACACACACACACACACACACACACACACACACACACACACACATTCTTGACTGGGAATTAACACTAGGTTTGGACTTATTGGCATGGATTCCTTTTCCTCGTGTTGTTTCTGTCAGTCATATGACAAAAACCCGAACACTGCGATGTCCGGCACAGCCCCGTGTACATCAAGATAATATAAAGTTCAGCGGCATTTCCTCTTTTTTTTCTCTCTTTAAAATAAAAAATAATGGGAAACCCATTCCAGTACAACACTTAACTTCACTTTTGCATTTGTCAAACATAATGACACAATATTTATTTTAGAATTTAGATAACACTGATTCCAAAGGCCTGAGCAAAGATTACAAGCACAAGCGCAGTGTCATGTCAGCGCTGAGATTCGACCCATGGACCCTGATTCCCAGAATTACCACAGTACAGAATCACAACATAGCAGATCTGGAATATATTTCCTATTACACACATCAGCTGCCATGATGTTCATGTTCACCTGAGTACTGAACACACACATACACACAACTTAATTATGTACACACACACAATCACAATGCAATCTCCCTCTCTCTCTTTTTCTCTTTGTACAAGCCTTTGAATTCTAAACCTGGTTTTGAACTCTTTTCTTTTTTTTCTGCTTTTGTCTTTGAAAACCTCTGTTGATTACTTAACCCAAGCCTGTTTTCCCTTTATTGTGTCTTATGATTTGTCTTCCTGTTTCAATGAAGCCTATCTGCACTTACTGTACTGCCTTTGAGACCGGACACACAATCAATCATGCGTTCATCTTCAGTAAGCAGAACCACAGATCTGCAGACTATCCTACTACCACTAAGGATGAACATTGAAGGGTATAAGATGCTTGGTAAGGTGGTTGGACAATTCTGGGTGAGATGAAAGTTCATCTCAGGACACCATACAATAAAAATGTGCCTCTGAGGCAGATGCGATTCGCATCTCGCTTCATAGCTAATGATAGGATACATTAAAGATACATATGAAGCACATACCGATGTGATGTGATACAATTCCCACATCGTGATATCCGATTCCTATTCGATTCAACACAATGCAATTCAATGCAATACGATACAATCGAAAAAAATACAATTCAAACAATTTAGTTGGTTTCAATTTCTTTGGTTCAGACAGTCAGTAAATCGTCAAATTACTTAAGTGCCTTCTGACTTCTAACTCGTGGCCCTTTCACAAACAGGTAGTAGAAAAAAAATTATAAAATGATGAATAATAACCAAACGTTCTTTTCCTGTTCTGTCTCCAGGAGGATGCAGCTCTACCTCTGCCATGTTAATCTATATTCTATGTCACTCTCAGGACACGCCTCGGTCCTATTGTTGTAAAACGTCATTTACGTAAGAGAACATGCATGAGAAACAGATAAGGTCTATTTGATCTACATATTAAATATTGGTCACAAAATATTGGTCACTTTCCAAATAATACTAATAATTATATATCAAAAATTATAATTTTTTTATGCAAATATATTAAAAACTATGCATCTTGATACAAATTCCAACTTGTATTCGATGCACCCTTTTTTTTTTATCGATGCATCACATCATTATCTTTTATACCGATGCACTGATGTGAGTCCTTGGCCATATAAACTGCACTTTGATTAAAAATATACAGTTTAGAGACAATAAGGTTTCAGAGGAAATCTCTCATGCCATATATTGGTAAGTTATAAACTAAAAAAATAATAAAAATTAAAGAAGCAATTGCCCCCAAAGGTGCGGTGTCCAAACCTGAATTTGAAGCCCCATCATCAAGTCCGGATATTACTTCTATAAATCCTAAATATGAATAAAAATTGGAGGTTTCATTCTAAAAATGACAGGTTTGTGGTTATTAAGGAAGTAAACACACTTTCTTAATTTGATTTGTATAAAATATTTATGATAGAAGCCTATGCTTTTATATTAGACTGTGTGTTAATCAACGTTTTTTCACATAACTGAGAATCACAACACTGAATTATTAATTTGTTATTAAAGTGCAGACGCTCAACTGTTAGAGCAAACATCCGGCACTTACAGTAACGCTGACTCACAAGATAATGGAACACGTTTTCATTACACAACTGCACGTGTGTGTGTATCACTTCATTAGCGGTGTTTTAATGAGGTGCAGGTAGATCATGAAATAATGAAGTGGTAAAACACCACCATTGCTATTTTGGGAAAACAAGCAATAATAATAATAATAATAATAGTAATAATAATAATAATAATAATAATAATAATAATAATAATAATAATAATAATAATATTTAATAATATTTAATAATATTAAATAATAATAATTGCAGACCTTTATTCCTCTTTACCAAGGTATTTGGCAATTGCAACTTTATTATTTATTGAATTATTTACATTTTATCTATAAAATATTTAATAATTTAATTTGATTTGGATACTTGTGGATAAATGTTGTGGAACTTCAGCATAACAAGTTAAAGGCTTTCATTTACTTACATTATACCAACTTTAAATTGTAGTTTCCTCACCAGTCTTTCTTTTTTTTTCTTTTTTTGAAACCAATAAAGCAAAACAAACAAACAAACAAACAGCGTAACCCCTGTAGCATATCACAAAAATACTCTTAAAAATGTAAAATAAATGTGTTAACTGGGCTTTATATAAAAAAAACAACGTATAATTAAGACAAAACAAAAATCTTTTTTTTAAACAATAAAAAAAATGGAAAAAACTTCTTAAATGTATATTGTTATATTTGCACATTGGAGCTTTTGGAGAAATGCCATTTTGTTCTGCTTTGCACTGATTAGCTGAATGACAATAAAGCCATGTTTACACTTTTTTTCTTAAACAAACAAACAAAATAAACGTTTTTTTGAAAACACTCTCCAAAATGGATACATTTGAAAAATGCATTTTTATTTCACATCGGAGTTTTCAACAAAGCGATGATGCATTTTTTAGTCATGTGACAGTGCCCATCCTGGACATAGCCACAAAGTTTTACAGGACCGGGAAGTAAATAAACACAGGGTGGAAATGATGCAAGTGGAGGCGTCTTACCTTTTCCTCATGCGCAGTACAGGGACATAAGCGTTTTCAGATGTTTCTGGGTGGATAAGCAATTTTTGGGAAACGATTGAAAACAATAGTGTGGTCACAAAGTGTTAGATGACAAAATAATTTATTAATACAAATGAATCCATATCAGTGTAGACACAAACACAATGTGACAAAGGAACCATAACCTGGACGTGGGGACGAGGGTTGTAAAAGACAATTGATTGAAAGTGACGAACATGAAGCAAGCTATGAGGTGTGAGGTGAGACATTTACATTTACATTTACATTTGCGGCATTTAGCAGATGCCCTTATCCAGAGCGACGTAAAAAAGTGCTTTAAATCTCTAGTAGTGAATAAATCTTACACTGGTACGAAAGAATACAAACTCAATATAAATATAACTCGAATTCTACAAACTTGGAAAGTGCTAATTTAAGTATTTCAGGAAGAGGTAGGTCTTCAGTCGTCGCTTAAAGATAATCAGGGACTCTGCTGTACGGACATCTAGGGGAAGTTCATTCCACCACCTCGGTGCCAGAACAGAGAAGAGCCTTGAATTGTACTTACCTCTCAATCTGAGAGAAGGTGGTACCAGCTGGAGGATCTCAGACAGCGTGGTGCAGTGCGAGATGTGATGAGGTCACTGAGGTAAGATGGTGCTGGTCCATTTTTGGCCTTGTAGGCAAGCATCAGTGTTTTGAATCTGATACGTGCAGCTACTGGAAGCCAGTGAAGGTGCAGCAGTGGGGTGGTGTGGGAGAACTTGGGCTGATTGAACACAAGTCGTGCAGCTGCATTTTGGATCATTTGCAGTGGACGAATAGCGTTCAGGGGAAGACCTGCCAGCAGAGAGTTGCAGTAGTCCAGTCTTGAAATGACAAGAGACTGAACAAGCACCTGGGCAGCCTGTATGGACAGAAATGGTAGAATCCTTCGGATGTTATAGAGAAGAAATCGACAAGAACGAGCAACATTAGCGACATGTGGGAAAAAAGACAGTTCATTGTCCATAGTTACCCCAAGGTTACGAGCAGTGGCTGAAGGGGAGAGCAGAGAGTCATGAAGTGTTAGACACGTACATACACCACATGTGCTAATCTGCCCTAAATGTGAACCAGGTGCAGAGGTCCATTCACATGGAGCAGTGGCTGATGGGAAGCATAGTCCTGTCATTTATTTTCCGATAAGGACCTGCTGCCAAATATTTCTAGTTTTACAGTATATATAATTCGATCAGAGTGTACTGAAAATAGAATTGCTCTAATTATTTATACTTATACAGATATTTTGGGGGATGATGTAGCTCAGTGTTTAACATGTTTGACTTCTAAACAGAAGGTTGAGAGTTCAAATCCTAGCTCCACCAAGCTTTTGCTTCTGGGTCCTTATCCCTCAACAGCTCAGTTGTATATCAGTATGTACATTTCCCACTGAATAAGAACTCCACTTCATGCCATATCTAGGCAAAAAACTTCCTGGGTATTTCTGGAACATGACTTGTAGTAATCTTTCACTGAGACAAATGAGACATGTTAGTGGTTTGCGAGCAGAATAAACCATAATAAAATCTATTATCTGCACCATTAGACAGCTATCAAGGTTGCTTAAATATTGACAGGACACTGGTGGCCTAGTCTCTCTGTGTGGAGATGTTATTTAGGGCCATCTTCAAAGAGACAATCTTATTTTATCATGAAGCTGGAAAAGTGATATGTTCACTTGGGCTGGCTTTTATCATGTCATATCGCAAGTGTTATGATCCGTTACCTAATAGAAAATCCATTAGGGAAGAGAAGGTCATTTCACAGAATGACACTGTAACAAATTTAGGATGGACGTGACAGTCAATGCTGTTGGTGGAAGTTAAAAAATCAAACATTCATACATGTGCTGTTATAGTAAAACATTTAATGATGATATGACAGCACAAAGTCGATATTAGCAAGCGAAGCTGACTTCCTTGTATATTTAATGGATTGTAAGTTATATTTTAACTTGTTAAACCTCGTATTTCTTACATTATAGCAGCTATAATTTATCCTTACTAGTCTTTTATCGTTTCTCTCTGAGCAAATAAAAAAAATAAAAAACTCAGCTATCCTGTACTGGAGTCTCCTTCTATAAATTGTTAGCTTCCTAAGTGGTTAAAGTTCTGTGTTACTAATTGTAATGTCATGAGTTCAAGCCCTACTATCCTTAACCTGCCTATCATGGGCCCTTGAGCAAGGCCCTAAACCCTCTTGAATCCAGGGTCGCTGTATCATGGCTGATCCTGCGCTCTGACCCCAGGTTCCTAGCATCACTGGGACATGCAAAGAAAGAATTCCACCGTGCTTTGAAGTACATGTGACAAGAATAAAGTATTTTTACCTTTAAAATCTAGGGATGTCCCACTAAACAAGCCATCACATTTCAATGTATCAACTCAGCACAGTTTTTAGACATATTAGGTGGGTGCCTGGGGTGCCAACCCTAGTGGCTAGGGGAAGCAGCGAGCACCCTCTGCCCCACTGCCACTCTCGCTCTCACCCAGTTTTGCAATGAATATTAAAGGTGCTTAACCTTTTTAAATGGAAGGTTGTGAATGATTTGTATAGCGTGGGGGCAGAGCATTGTGGTGGGGAAATAGGAATCTCACCTGGGGTTGCTAAAACCACCAGGCTAGAAACCACCCTGTATAAACGAATAACTATAACTAACTATAATTCCTCCCAATACCATTTTAGGCTGATGGTATCTTAAATCTGCAACCTAGTGAACCAGTGTTGATGTATTCATTGATGGAGACTTAAAGCACTTTTGTACTTCGCTCTGGACGTCTATGAAATACCATATATGTAAATGCAAATAGATTTATGTCTAAAAGGAGAGAAATACCTCCTTATATGGAAATTTGTTTCAAAGATTCATTTGAAATGTTAAATAACAAACAAACAACAACAACAACAACAACAAAAATACTACTGCAGGGCAGAACCCCAAACTATTTAACTGATAAAAGAGTGCTTTCCTCTGGAATTTACTTAATCTTTACATTCTTTCATTAATTAAATACATAAAGACAACTTTCCTTTCGGGAAATCTTTATTTCTATTCTCACCTAGAGAACTACTGTTACAGTTGCTGTAAACAAATCCTGTTCTGAAGGACCAGATTTGAGAACTTGACAAGGATGTGCTATTTAGGCAGAGAAGCTCCTAGATTATTAGATTTTCTCTGGGGAAAAAGTTGACTGGTCCATCATAACCACAGTTCTTCATCAGGAATAGCCATCTCAAAAACATTTTAGTCAAACAGGAAGCCATGAGAGATGTGGGATGAGGGTGGGAAGGAAAATGCCAGTGGGAAGTGGGAGCTACTCCATGGATGTACTCTCAGCACATTTTCATTTAAATGCACGTCTGATAGAGTCTTGGAGAGAAAGCTATATTTGGAAAGGGGTTCCAGAGGTGAAGTTCGGGTTTGTTTGATGCCAGGGGTGTAAAAAAAATATGAGCAGAACAGAGTGAATGGAATGTACAGACTAGTTTTAACTGTTAAGTGTATCTTACATTCGATTAAATTTTATTTTTATTTTGCTTTTAACATTGGACATTGTCCTGGAGCCGCTTCAAGGAATAAAATAGAAATTTATAAATTAGTCTCTATGTGTTGTATTACACACTGAATTGTGCTGTATATACAGTAGACCTTCAGGTCCCCTGGTGGTCTAGTGGTTAAGATGCAGCGCTCTCACCGCTGCGACCCGGGTTCGATCCCCGGTCAGGAAACCATCCCCAGCCACTCTTAGTGCTGGTCCCAAGCCGGATAAATTGGGGAGGGTTGCGTTAGGAAGGGCATCCAGCGTAAAACACGTGCCAAATCAAACATGCGGAGGATCCACTGTGGCGACCCCTAACTGGAGAAGCTGAAAGAAAGTTTATACAGTAGACCTTCAATTCAAAGTCACAATTATGACACATGAAAGTCTTCTTAATACATAATAGATACTGTAATAATGTGTCTCACTTTCCTTTATATTGTTATTAAGTTTAACAGGATGTATGTAGTACAGATTCATCCAGAGATGCTGTCTGGAAATGCAAAAGTACCAGTAGGTACAGAACAAATGACAAAGTAGTATTTGTATGCACGCTTTGGAGGGAAAAAGTCGAACAAAGTCTAAAACAGACATTCATAAGAGATTATTAATGCAAATCTGAAATCAGTCTTTGTTTTGCCACATGGACACAGAGTGGGGATTAAATGCTGTAATGCCCATAATGTGTCAGAAACCACCATATTGACCTACTAATTATGTCTAACTGTATTCAAGATACTGAGTTGTTTTAAGGGATCTAAGGAATTATTATTATTTTTTTAAAGCTGTCTGGTTCTTCATCATACCAAATCTGTTGTTTATAACCATTGCAGAAAGATATCAAACACCAAAAACTGGCATCTTCCAGTTAGACCTTCTTGATAAAACACACACATTGGAATTTTACCTTTATAACTGTAATATAAACAATATCAATATGAAAAAATCAATATGTTAGAATTTCTATAGTAACTTTCCATAAAATGTACTTAATAAAATAATTACAATTATTTTGCAAAAAAAAAAAAACTATCATAAAAATTATGATAGATAAAGCAAATATATCCATAAAGAGATTTATATTTATAATTAATTTATATAAGGAGACTCCAGTGTGCTCCTGTAGAATACACTTTCCAGCAGGACTGAAAAGTTGGCTTTTGTTGGTTTTATGGTAACACGTGTTTATTTCTTTTTTTTGCTCCAAGAGAGACAAGAGGAAAGGCTACTTCACAGTTTATAGTTGCTATAATGTAAAGCAATACAATGTTATGAAGATGTTCCATAGCAATAAATGTAAATGAATTTGCAGAAAATTTAAAATGGACCAGCTTTTGTGTTAAAAAAAGATCTTGGTTTGACATGAGTAGATAAGGTTAGGGGTAATTAAAAATATGTGATATCTACTGGATAATGTCTCACAAAGCACAATTTTCTCTTCCAGTGTGAGTTTCTTAATTAAACACACACATTGGAATTCTAAGGAACTCAGATAATTCTCTATACAGTAGCCGTAACAGTATTAAGTATGGAATATAATACATGTGTTACGTTCCATTTCGGAGCCTAGGTTAGGGAAGTAACATATGGTGTTTTTGTGATGGATGCTGGAAGAAAAGACATGACTGAGACCCAGTTTAAGTTTTTCTGTCGCTTTACTGTTAACATGCAACTTTGTTATTCTAGAAAAATAATCAGCAACGGTGAGGTGTAAGTGTAATGTAACCTGACATAAAAAACAAAGTCGATGCCCTCCGCCTATAAAAGCATCATCTGAAGTGTCTGAATGCTCACAACAATTATGTTTGTTTATGGAAGAACATTTTTTTTACTTTTTGTTATTTGTGTTGACTATTATGGAACATATATGAAAGAAGATTGACACCAATCTGGACAATCAGATTTAAGAATTCACCAGTTATGGGATTATACAATTCCAGGCACAATGGGAATGCTTCCTTCTGATTGGTTACCACAAAGTTGGAGGCACGCAATTGTATAGGACATCTTTGGATGTGGTAACATAAAACATTCCTCTCACTTGAAATAGGAGTTCCAAACCAGGATGACAAAGATCCAGGATGACAAAGATCCTGTCACATATAAGTCAGCACCAAGAAGATATGGTTTACATGGATAGTAGGGGAAGATATTGAGTGGTCCGTTGTAGTGCTCTGTCCTCAAACCTATTGAACCTGTTGGTGTGAATTGGAATGCTCACTAAACCCCAGGCCTCCTCACCACACGTACATCATTACCTAAGTTTACTAGTAGCCTTGTGGCTGAATCTCACACAAATCTCCACAAGCACACTCCAAAACTTCTTTCATGAAGAGGTTATTATAACAGCAAATTATTCCTAAATGTGTAAATACTATTACTTTACACACAAGTACATTTAAATAGCACATGCATTTGTACTCAATCAAATGCAAAAGTACTTTCACTACAGTCATACTCAAGCAGGGGATTTATAATTTAATCACATTCATGAATAGTGTACTTATGCAACACTTCTTAAAATACTGCATTCACAGCTGTAGTGAAGTATGAAGTGAATGCTGAAGTATTTTTGCACCCTTGAAATACTATAAACTATTTCACCAATTTCTCCAAAGTGACTTATTATCCACTAAAACATAGAGATCATGCCTTTATTTTGCCTCGATTGTTCATAATTTGTCCCCGGAAATACACAACGATGTTCTCTTAGAGATTTTGCTGAAATTTAGGGAGTGCATTTTGTCAAACCTCACGTGCTCCCACTCGTCCAAATTGTTTCCATTCCCTTTAACCTTTGCTTGTCCCAACTGGCCATGTAGCAAGGTCAGGGGTTACCAATAAGTGAAATATGATTTGCCCCTTCACCTTGTGCTTGCTTAAATCCGATGACTCAGCGAGCTAAACATAAGTAGTAGAACGTAATCTTCAAATGCTCCTTTTAAACCCCTCCAGAGACTTTTGATGTGAACCTGCAGATCAAATTTAAGACCCAGCTGACGTAAAAGTATGAACAAGATCAGAAAAATGCTCACTGTCACTGGAGCATGTTTACCACAGAGGTAGATGGTTTTAGGATGACAGAATTGCTCAACCATTAGTCAGTGAAAGAATAAAAAATTTAAAAGCTTGTTGTTTCTTAATTCACATTACTGACAAGCATTATCACTAATAAATATAATCAATCCTTTTTTACATACTATGTACAGTGATGTTCTTTTTATTTCATTAAGCTATAAAGAATTCATGGAAAGGTGGCAGCCTAGTTTGTTAATGCACTGGACTTCGGCTCAAAAGTCATAAGTTCAAATCCCAGCCATGCCAATCGGCCACTCACGGGCTCCTGAGCAAGGCCCTTATCCCCGGAGCTGCTCAGTTGTAGGAAAAAAAAAAAAGCATGTCACTTGTACAAGGGCGTAAAAGTAAACTCTCAACTGATAGATCTGATTCGTATTTTATATGTATAATTGTTACTGTGTGTTGGGTTAAGTGCGGTAAAAAAAAGGCTAAAAACTATAAGAACTTAAACACACAGTCTACTTTAATAGAACTGCGTCCTGAACACCTGCTTTTCATGCAGTTCACCAAACAAGCTAATCTTGTGGCAGCAGCAGATCACATAAGATTATGCAGATTCAATTCAAGGGCATTTGATAATAATAACAACATTAGAAGGTTCCACAAGGGCTGGTTTGGTTTGTTTTTGTATAAAACTTTATGACCTCCATAGACGATTGTGTCTTCAAATCCAAAGAGACCAGCAGTTTCTGAAATACTTATTTGGCATCAACAACCATACCATGGTTAAAATGACAGAGATCACACATTTCTTTTTAGTTTCTTCTTCTGTAACACAGATATCTCTTCTGGAGAAAGGATGAAAATGTGCAGGACAGAATGTTCTCCTGGACCACAGCTGGGAGTTTGTGTGATTAGGAAATACTTATTTGTAGGGTTCTCTTTATAGAACCTCAGTGGTTTTAAAAATAAGGTAATTGAAATACAGCCAGGGAGTCACTGGGTTAAAAAAAATAGGGTTGGGCCTTATTAAATCACTTTTGTGTGTAAACTCAGTTGTACTTTTATAAAGCACTCCATGAAGGAGCATTGTTGAATTGGAACTGTGGTCAAAGCCAGGAGGTATAATATGTATAATAAATAATGGAGGCGCAGATTTAAATGCAGTAATTGAATGAAACAAATGAACAATGACACAGGAACAATGTAAAAATATATAAACCAATTGAAAATGAACACAGAACTGGTGAACACAGTCAGGTAACAAACCAACTGTTAGACTAAAATGTAAAGCAAAGAAAAAACAAAAAACACATAGTGTTTGATTTACTAAAGGAATGATGACCCAAAAGAAAAAAAAAACAGAGAAAGGAGTATAATTTATATTGGTTATGAAAAGCTTATGTGCGTGTTTGTGTGGAGTGGGCTGGTTTCTGAGCTGCTGCTAGAAAGATGCTCTTTTACCCAGTTGAGGAACTTCATTATGATTTATGATTCTATGAATGTGTTCTTGGCCAGTCAACTAAAAAAATGGTGTAGAAAAATGTCCCTATGGGACAAAAATAAAATGCAACAAGCCCAACCTACCCCAATCCCCAACCCTCTTTAAATTTGAGTCTTTTGACCCAGATGAGCTGTGCTTTTTTCTTGCATGTGGACCTTCCACTATCTGAACAGTCTCAAAAACTAAAGAAGAAACCTCCGGAAAGAAAAAAAACTATAGGTTACATTATGAATGCTTTCTGATTTGTGACACAGTAAATCATATAGAAACAGAAGTGAAGTTAGTCTGAGGCTAACATTAAAATAGAGCCATTTATAAAAATAAAAAAATATTAATAATTAAAAAGTTAACCTTTAACATTATGTGTGGGTGTTTTGGATCCAAAACCAATTAAAGCCTTTATCTGTGTTAATCAATAATAATTATTTAAACGTTAGGCTTTTGTTGCTTTCTTACTTATACAATACAGTTCATTTTGCACTACTTAATCTAGAACATTCCTTGTCTGTGTTTTAACAACTACAGTACAATGTGAATATGATTATATCTGCTATAAAGGGACATTCGGTGCCACAGTCGCCACCGGTTCACTCATCAGGGACAAACTTACACTTTAAAAGAACATATAAATTTTTTATCACCACATTATTTGTGTAAAGCTGCTTTGAGACAATGTTCATTGTTAAAAGCGCAATACAAATAAAAATGAATTGAATTGAACTGTGGGATTACTGTCCCTGAATGACGTCCACAAGCCCAGATTATTGCAACACATTAAGACATTGAATCCTGTTTACTTACTGACCAGCATCTAATTTAATTCATGAACATACAGTGATTAACATTTACATTTCTGCCATTTTACAGACTCTAAATCCAGTGGACTCTTACTGGAAGCATGTTGGTACTGGGATTTGAACTCATGACCTTCTGATCCAAAGTCCCAACAACTGTGATGCAGGTGCTCATTCATTTATTTATTTCCAGAAAACAAAACATTGTAGCTTTTACCAGTAGCAATAAATACAAAAGGTGTGCCGACGGGCCTCCATCTCAGGTGCCCAAAGTGGCCTGAACTCAACCATCAGCAGGGTGCAGAAGGATGGCACTGGGGCGGCGCAGCACAGAGCAGCAAACTAAGAGGTGTGGCGTCCTTACAAGACACGGCTGGTGCTCAATTGAAGTGGCAGCTGATCACTGTCTTCAAGGCCGGCGAGGCTTGTAAAAGGCAGCCAGGAGGATAGTGAGTTGGAAAGCCTTTGGGCTTCCGATTAATAGCAGCTCTCACACCCTTGTTCTCTCACTACAGGCTACAGACGAAAGATGTGGAAGAATAATTCCCGCGCATCGTCTCGTAAGTGATGAAGCCCTGACCCCTACAAACCGATGGTGATGGCAACAGAGACAGCGCAGCGAGAATGCTCCTTTTCCCACTCCAGCCACTCCTCACCTAGTTTCCCGGGCACCAGAACACTATTTTCCCCCCGTTTACCCTCACTTCTGGTCCCGGATAAAGACACTTCAACCCCAATTTAAGTTTCCTGTCTCTGTGTTCAGCCCGATGTGGCAGCGAGTTGCCACATAGGCTACTCATTATGGAAGTAGGAAAAGTTTAATTAACAAGGCAAATCAGCTGAAAGGCTAATAATGTACAAACCCGATTCCAAAAAAGTTGGGACACTGAACAAATTGTGAATAAAACCAGAATGCAATGATGTGGAAGTTTCAAATTTCTATATTTTATTCAGAATACAACATAGATGACATATCAAATGTTTAAGCTGAGAAAATTTATCATTTTAAGGGGAAAAATAAGTTAATTTAAAATTTCATGGTGTCAGAATTCCACCTGACACTCCCCCTTCGGCGGCTGTTATGCTGGCAATATCTCTGCAGCTCCTGGCTTAATCGCACACACCTGGGATTCGTTCACTACTCATCTCCGGCTCCTAGAAAAAAACCTCTCCAACACTCACTCAGGGTCCGTTATTGTTTGTTGATATGCGTTATGCCTATGCGTTCTATTTCTCTCGGACTCCACACTCTGTACCAGGGTGTCTCTCTTTGGACTTATACTGGACTGCCATGTGTGTGTTTGTCTGTTGAATGTGTTAAATGGAGCAATTAGTAGATAAAATAAAAAAAATTAAAAACTTAAATGAAATTTTACAGAAAACTATAGAGTTGAAGCAAAAGAGAAATTATTACTACTTAGGTCCCATTACAATGAAATGGCAGCAAGTAGAGCAGCTTCAAAAGTCTTAAGGCTTCAGCTTGTTAAATGCAGACACAAAAATACAGTATTATGTAGCTTTCTTACTAAGAGATTAGAAGTTACACCAACAAATTTAATAGGTGAGGATCAAAATGGTTTTATACAATGTAGTCAAGGATTCCACAATGATTAAAGAGTTCTAAATATTTATTCTGAACGGCAGGGTGAACTACCTATCATTGGATGCCAAAAAAGCATTCGATAGGGTTTGGAAACGCTCCTATTTATTTGATTTGCTGGCTAGATTTGGTTTTGGTGAATTGTACTGTCGGTGGGTTAGATTACTTTATAATAATCCTACAGCAGAAGTGTTGACAAATAATATTGTTACAAAACCTTTTTATTATATAAAGAGAGTGTAGACAAGGGTATCCCCTTTACCCTCTTCAATTTGTGATCTCCATTGAGCCTTTTGCAATAGCAGTTAAAAAACATGTGGAATTGAAAGGTTTTAAGATATGACAGATAGAACACAAAAGAGCATTATTCACAGATGATGTAATTTTTTTGCTAAAGAATTAAATTACTGTAGATCAGTACCTGCTTAATTAGTTCCCATTTGGGAACAACAAGCTGCATCAACAACGCTTTGGAAATGGCGAGGCGACGTCACAACCAGGAAGGTGTAAAAGCACGGGGCGTGAAACCGGCACCAGCTTCTTTTTGTTCAGGAAGCGCTCTGTGTATGTATGTTTGTAGTCCAAATATTTTTATTGATGCACTTCAAACAGAAAGACACCTAGGCGAGAGAGACAATGGAACAGTGGTTAATCTTGTATGTATGTTTGTAGAAGAAAATAAAATTGACTGGTAAGAGAAACCACTCTTTTCGGCTGTGTGTTCCTTCTTGCCCCCACCGAGGGGAGGGGGAGGGGGGTGGCATATATGCACAGCCTATGTGTCACTTGTTTGCATGCTAGGTCGGTTCTCGAGGGAGCCAACTGCACAGATTGTGCTTGTATGTCATTGCGAAAGCTCCACTCTCGCAGAGTTGCTAAACTCGACATTGAGTGGCCGGCTGATATTTCTACAACCTGCATCACTACCGCCATGCCAGGGTTTGCCTTTTTTTCCCGAGGTCCAGGGCTAGGTCTTATTTGGCTGGCCTCTTAAGTCCAAAGGTCTCCTTATATTATAATAAAGTTGGACTGAAGAAGTATGGTTGTGAGACGATGCCCCAAGTTGAAGAGATGTTGGCTGGCTATCTCTCCATCTCTCCCTAGGGACAGGGACCGTTTGACAGGGACTTTGCCGTTTTGCTGGATGCCTCTCTGGTGCTGACTGGCCTCTTTGGCGATGCTGTCAATGCAGTCACCGATAGGTCCCAGGAGGACAAAAAGCATTCTGCTGCAATTCAGTGCTTTCTCTCGCTATTCGCACCCAGTCTAGACCTGATACAGGACCATTTGGGTGCCCCTCAGTGAGCTGGTTTGTTAACCCTGCCACTTTTAGTGCTTCAGGGCATAGCCAGCTCCAGCCAGTGCCCTCTTTATGTTCCACCTAGTACTGTAGTGGAATTGGGCCCCTAGAGCTGCACCAGGCATAGCTCTGGCTCTAGGCACACCAGAGGTCAGTTTCAAGAAAATGATTCCCTTAAAAGACTATCTAGCAGCCTGGGAAGTTCTGCCAGACGTTTCTCATTGGGTGCTGTGCACTGTAGACAAAGGCTATATGATTCAGTTTAGGTCTCGGCCAAACCGGTTCAAAGAGGTGTGCCCCACCCCCCCCAGCCTGAGCAGGCTCTGTTCATGGAACAACAAGTGGATACTCTCTTGAGAAAGGAGGCCATCGAATTGGTCCCTCTCTCAGACAGAGAATACTTGTTCTACAGCCGGTACTTCATAGTTCCAAAAAATGACAGAGGGTTGCAACCTATATTGGATCTACGACAGCTGAACTGCTCACTTTTGAGACTCATGTTCAGGATGCTGACCCTGAACCAGTTCCTGTCCCAAATCAGGTCTGAGAACCACTTATTTAGGCATAGTATGTGAGTTGACCCTTAAGGAGGTGCCGTTGTCTCCTGCTCGTATTGAATTCATCCTCGCGGTCGTCAAGAGAGTGAGAGAAGGCTAGTAGTTCAATGTGAAGCAGTTTCAAAGACTACTGGGTCTGATGGCAGCTGCGTCCAATGTGGTTCCACAGAGTCTCCTGAAAAGACAATGTCCAAAAGACATTGCACTGTCCCCTCTGGTTTTCCCTTCACCCCCAGCCATTCTTGTGCTGGATGGCATGGGCCGAGGCCATGCCTGTACACCTTTTTCCCCTGACACGCTGTTTCCAAGTTTTTTGGAGAGATTTTGCCGGGAGTCTGGCACAGTAATACACCCCTGCCCAGATCTGTAGAGGTGGTGGCAGTGGCATCCTTCAATCCAGAGCTCCCTCCACAAGGAGATTGTATGCCGTGTGGTGGCGCCTGTTCATGGCATGGTGCGAACAACAGCACTTAGATCCAGCGCTTTCCGTTTGATTGATTACACACGGGATTCAGGGCGTGGTCAACGCGGACACGTTCCCAAAAGCATTCTTGAGCAGCGTCTCCTTCCCTTGGGGAACCATTGTTACGTACATAACATGGAGACAATCTAATCAGTACATTTGGAAAAAAAATTTGGATACAAAATTAATAATTAAAAAAATTATATTCTATATCTAAATAAGATCAACAGACAACAAGCTAGAATAGTGTTACAACTTGAAATTTTTTTTTATCAAAACTAGAATTTGTCTAAGTAAATTATGATCCACTTAGATTAGACTCCATGTTAGCTCTAATGTTAGTAGAAAAATAGATGTCCTTACCCACATCTTTAATGAGTTGAATAAATGTTCTTAAAATTAATATTTTGCCAAAATTATAAATATACTATAAAGTTTTTTTCATCATTATAAAATATTCAGGATTAAAAGACTCTTCGAACTATAAGTTGGAAGCTTGGAGATCAGATCTTAAGGAGGACATTCAGATAGAGTTCTGGATAGGAGCATGCAAGGAAGCTCATGCACAAACAATGAACACATGGTATAGAATTACATGTACTTTGTTACTGTCCACCACTGTCAGACAAACAACCAGGAATACTATAAACTCACATATTACACCAATCTTCTATGTGTAAATAACGTTAAATAAAAATAGTTGAAAAAGTTTCTCACAATGGGGGTCTACAATACTATCTCCTGTACTATCTGCTGCCCTGTTTCCTGAGGATGAGGATGAAGAGGAGGGCTGTTTTCACATCTCTCCTGCCTGTTTGTATTTAAGTGTTTAAGGACCTGGTGTCGTATTTCTTAACTCCTGCAAAGGATCGAGGATGTGGAAAGAATGAGAGGAAATCACAGAGCTGTGGGGTGTCATAGAAAAATCATGCAGCCTGTAAGGGTCATGTGAATTGAGATACCCTGTTTGTGTTGTTCTACTGTTTTAATGTTTTTTAGTGAATTTGAAGATTTCTTTCCCAAATATGGCTTTAAAGGTTATTGTTTTTCAAATCTGTGTACTGCATATGTATATCTACCTGCTATTACACAATTATTGGCCCACTTATTGAATGATCCTTATCTATGAATTTATTTTGACAGAAACTCTGACTCTTGACTGCAATGTACATGCTAGTAGACAAATAAAAAGGGTTCCTCAAGGATTCTTAGCTTTCTATATGCTGGTATTCTATTTTTGACCTCCCAGACAGAAAAACCTTTAAGAGATCCAGAGGTAGATTTTGATCTTAATTAACAAACCAGTGACAAGGTAAAACACCCTGAGGTGTCAAAAGGAGGAAAAACATGAGAGGAAACAAACTGGAAAGAAATCTTTTCTTCTTCTGGGTAATACCTAATAGTGGGATTGTAAATTATTACATATACAATAAAGGTATAAAGGTGAAGAAGTGTTGAAAGGATGTTGATTATGAGCAGATTAGGTAACATGTCTGCTGATATGAACTCAGAAGTGTATTTTTGATTACACCAGCAGCTCTTAGATACAAGGTGGTAACAGAAAGATTTGGTACTGGATCTGATAACAAAAACATTGTATTACACACTATTAACTTTCAAATAGTCCCATTGCACAGCAATACAGTGCTCCCAGTGTTCCTGCCACTTTTGGAATATGTCCTGAAAGTCTTCTTTTTAAAACTTTTTTTTGCAATGGTGGAAAAACTGCGACCTTTAAGCAAGAGCTTCAAGTCCTTAAATCTGGCGAGTAGGGTGGGTGCTGAAGTGAGATCATGTGGATTGTTCTCCGATGATCATCACACACAAGTTGCCGAATAGGTTTGACATTTGAAGTTTAAGGTCCTTCTGATCTTTTGTCATCTTCCAGTGAGGTACTTTAACTCTTGAATCTCGCGTGCCACTCAAAAAACCTCAATTGACTCATCACGTATATCGGACGTATGCTATTTCATGCAGAATTTTACATTTGTTCTTTGTTCTACCTTGCTGTTAGTGATAAAATACCAAGTTGTTTAAAAAAGTTTTAAGACAAATTTTAATTCTTACCATTAGCATTAAAATTTGTCTTTAAACTTTTTTTTAACAACTTGGTACAAACCTAAAGCACCCAGGTTAGAATAAATAACACAGAAATGTGGGCATGAGAAAATGTGAGAAAAATTCTAATCTTTAAAGAGATATAAGATTAGCTTAATCTTTTTACTTATTTACATATAATCACTGGATAATTCGCTTGTGGGTTTTAATTATGTATATTTTATTGTGTACTGCAAACCCCACCCACAAAACACTGTCACAGCAACAGTGCAGATGGATGGCTTACACTTCCTTACACACACTTAATGAAATGCCAAGCTGAGGGCTAATTATCCACCTCCCTACTGTAAGACACCACTCCACTCCAAAACTTACCTCTACTCAATTTCTAATTAATGATGGCAACAAACACACGCACACTCACACAATGCCCAGCCTGCTAAGACCGGGCGCCAAGGGAGGATGTCTGAGGTCGGGATCGACCTGCATCAACACACTCCTTCATACTTTGCTGAGTTCTTTGTGTGTAAACTAAGTGGAGTTGAACCTTTAACAGGAGGATTGCTGTTTTGTAATCTTCGGATTACACCAAAATATGTTTTTATTAACTTTGTACTCAACATCAGATGATGTTTCTCTAGCAGAGATTGGTGATATTAGATAGTAGGGCTTCAATGGAATAATCTATTTAAAGGTCAACAACACAACTGGTAGGGTTTAGCAATGCATTATCTCTCTTAGGTGATATATAATGATGATAACAGCAAGGAAAAGTATAAAAACTAAAAGTTTTTCTACATGAAGAGCCACACCATTACACACAGCATTTGCTTGCTTTGAATGCATTTGCTTTCTTTTGAATACTGTATTGGTTTTGTGTTTGGGTTAAGGGTTGAGTTAGGGTGTTTATTTCTACTGTCAGAGTACAAGTACAGAGATGATAAAAAAGCAGTCATAAATAAATTTGTAAACAAAATAAGTAGGGTTATAGGTTATACAATGTTTAAAATTATACTATTATACTATTATAGTGATGCCACTTTGTATCAGCAACTGTATCATGTCACATGACCTCTGCACCTAATTTACAACTGTTTTTGTGAATAGAATTATGGTCTTTAGTGTTCATGATTGTGGTATATTCGTGGTATATGTGTGGACAAATGTCTGTGGACACCTGGCGATTAGATTATATGTTTTAAACCTACTCTCCATTTGCTGTTATAATAACCTTCTATGAAGATGTTCCTCTAGATTCTGGAGTGCACTGGTGGAGATTTACACTCATTTAACAAGTGTGTTATTAAAGTGAATAACTGATGTAGGTGAGGTGAGGAGGCCTGGGCTCCAGTCAGTGTTCATCCCAAAAGTGTTCAATAGAGTTGAGGCCAGAGTTTTATAGGAGACAATTTAAGATCTCCTATTCCAACCCATGTAAAGCATATCTTCAAGGAGCTCACTTTGTGCACACAGTTATACACATTCTGAATGTTAACGTTGAAAACATATGTTTGCTCAAGACTTTTGTGAGGTTTTTTAGGTAAAGAAGCAGATAAAGAGAGATTATGGTTATAGAGTGTCTTGGTGAACTGGTATGTTTAGATGCTGTCGTCCCCCCACTCATGTGTTCATTCAACTTTGTTGATGGCAGTGACGGGCCATGCATTTATTACCTGGGCCTTCATTGGGGATGTACCCAACTTAATCCACCTCTTAATACCACCACTATCACGTCGCAATTATAGCAACCATCAATACTACACAAAACCACAATTTAACAACGCGTGGCAGAGAGAGAGGCATTTCACATATGGAGGGTAAATACCATTTTACTAAAGCAAGAAACCCAGTTAAGACTCCAAACCTCTACACTACAACCGCCATTGTGCACCTACATCATCTGAAGCAGTTCAGAATCAATATTTGTCTAATAACATGACAAAAACATAAACAATTTTAATAAAATACATCATATTTACCAGGGATGCATATGCATAATGCATACTCACATAATTTGCACTGCTCCTCAGAGTCTGTAATCCAGTGGTACCGCTCGTATTCACTGGTCTGAAAGTGAGGAGAACAAACCCTTTCCCGGGCTGAGATAAGCTAGCTAGCTTCAGGGTTGGCCGACCTCCTCATGATGTCTAACTTTCCTTCAAAATCTATTTCTGAGTATGTCCGAGACCAAATACATATTTCTTCCTATGTCAGCGATTGTGGGTTTAAAAAAAATCTAACTCAGATGTATCAATGTGTGCAGAGCATTACATACACTAGTGGAACTTGGCTGTAACAGTTTCCCTCTGACCAACCAATCAGAGGACAGAAAAATTCTGGGCCAGCTAGCTGGCCCTGTGAGGCGTATTTAAAATATGATTGGTTATAGAAACAGACCCATTGCTAATACAGTTCAAGGTACATTGGCCAGCAGTACTGAATCTAAAGGCCCTGGGAATATTAGATTGACATGGCAGCAAATAGAGGCTAAAATCTGTTTGGACAAAAAGCACTGGAAGCAGTGCAGCCAAGAGAAACGTTACGAAATGAAGAGAATTAACTGTTGGGAATAAATGAATAAAATTTCATGGAAAAATATTGCTGCTATAGTTTTTTTCTCTTGATCACTATTACCTCTTCTACCCTCTCTCTCTCTTTCTCTCTCTCAATCTCGCTTACCCTGTTGAGTTATACATGCTCCTGAGGAAACACTGGTTCAGTCCCTTTCTTTTTTCCAGACCTGCCTGATTCACCCTGGCATTCTACCTTTGGCTACAGATTGACATGTCTGGTTGTGGTGGTAGGTAAGTTGTTTAGGCATTACATTTTGGAAAAAGGAAGGTCACAAGGTAAAATTCCAGTACCAATAAGCTGCCACTGCTGGGCCCTTGAACAAGGCCCTTAACCCTCAATTGCTCAGTTGTAAGTCCCTCTGGATAAGGGAGTCTCCCAAAAATGCCATGAATGTAAATCATGAATTGTGGCAGTAAAACAGCGCAAATGCAATTAATAAAAGAAGCAATGCATCCTGTACAATATTACACAATGCTGTTCATTAAAATGCATAAAAAAGGCAATTTATATCTCCACAAACTTAGCCATGCATTCACAACCTCATTGTCCATTAATGTCCATGATTTATTGCTTCATTATCTGGTGGAAATACTGGCAAAGGCCTATTTGTATTGTATGAAGCTAAAAGAGCTGATTAATGTTTTTTCATTATCATTTACTCGATTTGTAACCAACTACTAATTTAATTCATTTTAATTTTTGCCTCATAACCTTTTTAAAATGAAAATAAATTGACCTTTTTTTGGATTATTCCTGGATTTTCCAGCAGCGAAATGACAGCCTTATTTTTTTCAGTTACAAAGGCTTGTGCTTTTTTGTGGCAAAGCAAGCTGTATTTCATTTAGTGTGCCTAAGACACACAGCCGAAATAGTTAAGACCATACACCCACAGTTTCATTTTTTCATGGTTTTAGATTACAAAAGGGGTTTCTATATTGACTGATATAATACACACACCTAGGACTGTAATTGCATACTGAACCTGTATTATTTCTTGTGATACCATGCACTATTATGTTTTGATTGTTGATTGACGTAAGTGCAAACGTTGATATGACTATCACCTTCAGTATTGTCTCCAGTGGTTGATATAATAGACACACCATTAGTTTTATTCCTTTGGATTTGATATCATGCTGCAACACCTATAGTATTTTTTTGTGACAGACATCAAACACTCATACACAGTTTCTTTGGTGATTTAAATTCACAACTGCAGATCTTTTTGGACAGCGCATGTAGGAGGTTTTGGAGACAAAGTAAGAGAGGCGTAATTGAGATGCATGTCTTCCCTCACCACATGCAATACATGCATGTCTTCCCTCACGACATCCATAAATCTCCTCCTTGGCCTTCCTTTTTTTTCTCCTTCCTGGCGGTTCCATCAGCATTCTCCTCTAATGTACCACATGTCCCTCCTCTGCACATGTCCAAACCATCTCAACATTTTCAGCTCTGCTACCTCCATCTCCACCTCTCGTCTTTTAGTCAACACCACTGTCTCAAAACCATACAACATTGCAGGTCTCACTACAGTCCTATAAACTTTCCTTTTCACTCTTGCAGATATCCTTCTATCACAAATCACTCCTGTCACTCTTCTCCACCCACTCCACCCTGCCTGCACTATTTTCCTCACTACTCTAACACACTCTCCATTACTTTGCACTGTAGAACCCAGGTACCTGAACATGACACTTTCACTACTGACTTTCATTCCCCTTCTCTTCAGCACGTACCTCCACCTCTCCAGGCTCTTCACAACCTGCTTCCTACTCTAGCCACAAATTACAATGCCATCCGCAAACATCATAGTCCATGGAGACTGCTGTCTGACCTTGTCCGTCAACCTGTCCATCACCTCTGCAAACAGGAAAGGGCTCAGAGCTGATTCTTGATGCAGTCCAACATCCAATTGAACCAGTCTGTTGTTTCTACTGCAGCTTGCATTTTTGAAATTCGCAAAGCCTCCAACATAAAAAAAATAAAAAATATTTCAGTGTTATTGTGTTTTATTTTTATTTTAGTTATATATTTTTTGGCATCAATCTAATTTATAGTTACATGATAGAACACTATTTAAATGTAATTCATATTCATTGTTTTGGTATTGCTGGTTTAAATCAATGTTACTTTGCCCAGCATAGAATTCTTATGGACATTTTATTTTGCTGGAGCTTATTTTTGGCTGAGATTTTTTTCATGAGTATGGACTATCCAGTTTGACTTGTCAGCATGTTTTTTTATGTCTGTTCTGTGGACATCAGTGTAACACTACAGTGTCCTATGTAAAGCACATAAGGATTCATAGCAATATCCCATACTTGCTGCTTCATTGCTGCAATAGGCAATTTAAATTTTATAGACATCAGATGACTTGTAGTGCAAAATGTGAGACACTGACTCAGTTTTATTTCCATCTTAAAGTGCACATTAAAGAGGGATAAAGAGTGGCAAGCCTCTTTAAGCAGTGTGATACGTCATTTGCAGTAATATCTACATTTACCTCTCACATGTCAAGGAAACATTCATCCATATAATGGCAGTGCGTAGCAACTGGAATCAAGTAAAAAAAAAAAAACAACAACAACAAAAAAAAATTTGTCATAGAATGGTGAATGTGAAATGTGTTAAACATTGTAAGTGTTCTGGGGTATTTTATAGGGTTTAATAAAAAAATAACCCAACATTTATTTTATTATTTGATAAAAAATCCTGACATTGGCTTTTAATGGTATGTGCTTAACTGCATGCTCATGAGACTCTATTAATACCACAGTTTACTCCCAGTGAACACAATATTTGCATATTTTGATTAAAAGGTCGGACCAGTCTATGTTGAAATGCATTTCTTATGTTAGAAAGACAGGACTTTGTGACTGTTTCAAATAAAAAATCTTAGTTGTCCTGCATTCCTTTGTATTCTGGCTATGTCAAATTAAAGTTATGTCAATGCTGAAATGGGGTTTTTCATTTTAAAGGTTCAGGGGAAAACCCAGGAAGCTGTATTCAGCATTGGATGATCTGTTTTGAGGAGCACAAGTAATTCCTTTGTAAAGGAATCCAGCCAGCTTTTCTGTCAGGGCTTGCAGCTGTTTTTTCAACGTACTACAATTTCAATCTTTAATACCAAACTGAAGCTTTGGAATTTATTCGAAGGTTAAATACTTGGATAAATACATTCGGTTTTAATTGTAGATCATATTTTGCGATAATAAACAAGCACATCAAGCAATAAACAAAAATTCCCCATCAAATATTGTAGCCCTAATAAGCAGCCATAGGTAACTATGTCAACAAAATTGTTTAAAGTAAATAAATTGGAAACCTTGAAAGGAAGCATCTAGGACCCATTCTTCTTTAACAATAAAATGATAATCATGTTCATTTGCAGTTGTATCAGAAATGGTAGAAATACTAGGGTATGAGACGTGTTATCCTTGACTAAATTGACATTTTTAATCCAGACTGAAACACATCATTAAGCTAAAAAAATCTGAGTGCTGGAGCTTGTAAGAAAGCTTTCCTTTCCTGAAGGGAACTTTTTTGATACAACAATATACTTTATATGTTACCCATGAGTAATCTTTATTCACTCCACATAAAAAAAAAAAACACACATTTGATATTAAGGTGGTTCATTAAGATAAATCCAGAAAAGTGCACCAAAGCTGTTGGAGTCGTGTCAAAGCGGACGTGGAACCCTTATTTCTCTTTTGCTCTTACAAACCCGATAGCGAGAAGATCCTAGAGGTTGTGACACATGCAGTTCAGAAGCTCGATATAGCTTGGCCGGCCGATGAGCATAAGGCCCCTCCCTAAGGCAAGCTTGATGAGCGTTTTTTGCTCCTGGCATCACAGCCTCTGCGTCGGGGCTTGCCACTTTTGCCTGACCTGCACACCGAGGTGTCCAGGTCCTGGGTACGGCCTTTCTCGTCCCGCCCCTCAGCCCCAAGACCGTGGTTTATTCCAACGTCTCTGGGCTAAGGGATTATGGCTATAGTGTTATGCCACAGGTTGAAAATACGCTAGCATACTATTTCTCCTGGGTGTGGCATCTTCTCTAAAACCCCCCGAGAGAAACAGGCTCTCTCTCACTCTTGTGAGAAGCAAGTAGGCTCTGGTCCTGGAACGAGAAATAAATACTCTCTTTACGATAGAGGACATTGAGGTTGTCCCTACGTCAGACAGAGAGTCCGGGGTCTACAGCCGGTAATTCATAGTTAACAAAAAGGATAGTGGGTTGCATCCTATCCTAGATCTACGTCAGCTGAACCAGTTCAGGATGCTGACCCTCAAGCAGGTCATGTCTCAGATCAGATCTGAGGATTGGTTTGTCACAGTAGATCTAAAGGCGTGCTTGCATGTCCCTATTCTTCCTTCTCACAGAAAGTTCTTGAGGTTTGCTTTTGGGGTCAAAGCATTCCAATATCGGGTCCTTCCATTTGGCCCTGCCCAATCACTCCACACCCTAACGAAGTGTACTGATGCAGCTCTGGCTTTCCTGAGACTTCAGGGCATCCGTATCCTTAATTATATCGACGATTGGTTGATATTAGCTCAATCAGAGCAGTTAGCGTTCCGGCATCAAGATGACTGTTTTTGCTCAAATGAAGGAGTTGGGGTTTTGGCTGAAGACCAGGAAGAGTGTGCTTTCTCTGTCACAGAGAACCACCTATCTCGGCATCATTTTGAATTCTGCGACTATGCGCAAGCAGCTTTCCCCTGCTCGCATAACGTCCATCCTTATGCCTTTTAGGAAGGTCAGAGAAGGGCAGTTACTCACTGTCAAGCAGTTCCAGAGACTGCTTAGGCTTATAACAGCAGCATCCAGTGTCATTTTACTTGGCCTCCTGTACATGAGACCCCTTCAGTGGTGGCTCAAAGCCTGCGGGTACTTTCAGAAGGGCAATCCCCTCCGCACGATCAAGGTCACATGGCGATGCCTATGTGTCTTAGATACATGGAGAGATCCCGGGTTCCTACTTCAAGGCCCCGTGTTGGGAATTCTTGTAATTGTGCTTATGACAGATGCATCCCTCACGGGATGGGGAGCACTCATGAGCAAGATTCTCCTACGAACCTCCTCACTGGGCAGAGCCTCACTCCAGAGTGCCTGGTTGGGACCTGGCCGTAGTGTTGGAGGCTCTATCCAAGCCCCCATTCATACCTTTGGCCGAGACTTCGTGGAGACAATAGTCTTCACCAGGGTGTTGATGTGACATGACCTGTTTTGTTACGTAAACACCTAGGTACCGAAAACTGTCCACTCTCTTCACTGAGGTCCTGTTGATGTTAAGCTGTTGGCATGATCATTCCTGCTTCGTGCTAAAGTCCACTATCAACTCCTTAGTCTTGCTGATGTTCAAAAGAAGATTGTTTTTCTCATGCCTTCTCTCCAGGTTTGTAATCTCCTGTAGGTAGGCCGTCTCGTTGTTGTTGGAGATCAGGCCCACCACAACAGTGTTGACAGCAAACTTGATGATGGTGGTGAAGTTGGAAGTGGCCACACAGTCATGTGTGTACAGTGAGTACAGTGAGCTCAGAACAAAACCCTGAGACGCTCCAGTGCTGAGTGTAAGGGTGAATGAGGTGTGCATGTGGCTTGTGATCTGTCAGTCAGAAAGTTGAAGGTCCATTGACACAGTTGTGGGAGTCCCAGGCCCTCCAATTTAGAGGTGAACATGGAGGAAATGATGGTGTAAAATGCTGAACTGCTGAAATGTCTATTTTGTTTTTCTGGCAGTGTTGTAATGTATTTGAGTAAATATAATTCATTACTGTACTTAAGAAAAGTTTTGGCTATTTTCTATTTTTACTGAGTATTAAAGATATAAGAAACATTTACTCTGTAAAGCTGCTTTAAAACAGTGTCCGTTGTGAAAAGCGCTATACAAATAAATGTGACTTTTACATTTATTTCTACTCAACTGCATTTATGATTTAATATATATTTTTACTCGATTCTATTTCAATTGACAATTACCGTGACTAATTATATTTTGCATGGCAGCTTTATCTGCCGTGGCTCATTTATTTAGCAGAAGAGGTGATTTCATCACAGCCATTTTTATTTTCCCATTGAATACTAATGGTTCTTTGAGACATTATACTGTTATTTTATTTGTTAATTGAAAATACCTTATTGAAATATTGCTTTACTACTTTGTCTTTTTTTGTTTGATCTTATACTCATTCTTGGATGGTGAAGAGGCTGTTGTGTTAATCTTGGTTAATGAGGTGTTGTGGTGTACAATTTGATTTGTACTGTTGGAAATAAAACCTTTTCACTAACATACTTATCGGTGTTGAGAACTAATGCATATTTCAGCCTACAAGGTATCAAAAAGCTTTGAGACTAGCCCTGTTTTTAAAAAAGTTCTTTATTTATCTACATTTGCACATTATAAACTTCAAATTAGTCCCCTTGCACAGCAATACTGTGCTCCAGCGTTCTTGACACTTTCAGAATGTGTCACGGAAGTCTTCTTTTAAAGCGTGTCAAGCACCTTCTGTGATTTGGCCTGAATCTCCGCAATGGTGTTGAAACAACGACCTTTGAGCCGATTCTTCATCTTCGGTCAAAGTCCGCAAAAGCCAAATCTGGCAGGTAGGGTGGGTGCAGAAGTGAGATAATGTTTTGGGCAAAAATAAGTATTGCAGTAAGGTATCTATATTTTTCTCAAGTATTTTTCTGTACTTTTTACACATCTGTAAAATCTGGAAATTGATATCATACTGTACACTTGCCTCAACCCCACCTCTAGTGTTTGAGGATTAACTTAGACTTAGACTTAGATTTACTTTATTGACATACCATAAAGACTGTGTAGCATTTTCTCCGGTGACTGAACACCATACACTAATCTGTAATATGTTCTCTGGAAGACTGATGCCACAATGTCATGCACTCATCTGCAGAGTTTCTAATCTGTGGTGACCGCTGTAAGACACACACCTGAAGTGTTTGTCGACTGATCCCATACCCTCATCTGAATAGAGCAGCAACGCTGGGCACAAATGTTCCAGAAAGACCAATATCGACCCCTCACCCACGTCATGGTAAACGTCCTGAGAGATAACGTCCACTCCTAATTTCTAATTAAAGCTGGCCGTCCTTCTGAATGGCCTGCGGGGACACCGGTGTATCTGTGCAGACACAGATCGTTCAGAAATCTAATTACCTTACACTTCTGTGTGCCGAAAGCGTTACGTGCATCTTTCCAGTCATCACAGCTCTGCCGGGCTTAACCGAGTTAAAACAACATATTCATTCATCATACAGCTGAAGAGCCCATGTGTTTTTTTAACAGTGACATAACCGGACATGACTGGAGCAAAAAAGAACCTCCAACACAGCTATCCATCTTCTCTGCCCTCACCTACACTGTGGTATTAGAAACTGTAAATAAATTTGAAATTAATCCTTTCATGGATCTATTTAGCCAAATTTAACAAGATGTGACACACACACACACACACACACACACACACACACACACACACACACACACACACACACAAACAAGAACCAAAAAGCCTAAATGAACTCTATACATGGCAAGAAGAGTTGTTCGAAGGATGAAGCTTTGCTTTTTGTATGTTTGCCATAGTTCAAGGTGTTTAGAGGAGTTTAGTAGCAATTCTTTTCCCTTCATACATCTTCTTTAGGAATTTATCTGAAGATTGTGTGGATAATGCTCTAGCTACTTTACCTTACTGATATCCTGCACTGCAAAGTGATTACTCGCTTGGCTTCAAAGCAACAGGCTGTAATTTCAGTAGGGAGTTTTTGGAAAGAGGAATTTCTTTAAAGGGGAGTGTAGTGTAGTGTAGTCTACTGTGTATGTGTGTTTCTGTACTTAAACATATCAAGCTCATTTTGATTCCTAACAGGAGTACAGTAGACTTCATGTAAATGTAAGTTAAATGCAAGATGTAGCAGTAGAAATGTTATTTCTGACTTTCTGGAATAGAAATAGTGCTATACAGTACAAACCTGATTCCAAAAAAGTTGAGACACTGTACAATATGTAAATAAAAACAGAATGCAATGATGTGGAAGTTTCAAATGTCATTATTTAATTCAGAATACAACATAGATGACATATCAAATGTCTGTTAAACTGAGAAAATAATTTCAAGGGAAAAATAAGTTGATTTTAAATTTCATGGCATCAACATATCTAAAAAAAGTTGGGACAAGGCCATGTTTACCACTGTTTGGCATCCCCTCTTATTTTTTATAAGAGTCTGCGCATGTTTGGGGACTAAGGAGACAAGTTGCTCAAGTTTAGGAATAGGAATGTTGTCCCATTCTTGTCTAATACAGGCTTCTATTTGCTCAACTGTCTCAGGTCTTCTTTGTCGCATCTTCCTCTTTATGATGTGCTAAATGTTTTCTATGGGTGAAAGATCTGGACTGCAGGCTGGCCGTTTCAGTACCTGGAACCTTCTTCTACACAGCCATGATGTTGTAATTGATGCAGTATGTGGTCTGGCATTGTCATGTTGAAAAATGCTAGGTCTTCCCTGAAAGAGACGACGTCTGGATGGGAGCAAATGTTGTTCTAAAACTTGGATGTACCTTTCAGCATTGATGTTGCCTTTCCAGATGTGTAAGCTGCCCATGCCACACACACTCATGCAACCCCATACTATCAGGGATGCAGGCTTCTAAACTAAGTGCTGATAACAACTTGATCCTTATCCTTTTTAGTCCGGATGACATGGAACTTCAAATTTTTTACTTTGCCACAGTCCATTTTAAAAAAACGCCTGCGCTTCATGAATCATGTTTAGATATGGCTTCTTCTTTGACCTATAGAGTTTTAGCCGGCAATCCACCGGATTGTGTTCCCCGACAATGTTTTCTGGAAGTATTCCTGAGCCCATGTTGTGATTTCCATTACAATATCATTCCTGTTTGTGATGCAGTGCCGTCTAAGGGCCCGAAGATCACATGCATTCGGTATGGTTTTCCGGCCTTGACCCTTACGCACAGAGATTGTACGCAGAGTCCACAGAGATTGGATGATATTATGCACTGGGGATGATGATAACTTCAGACACTTTTTGCAATTTTTCTCTGAGAAACTTCTTTCAGATTTGCTCCACTATTTTTCACCGCAGCATTGGGGGAATTGGTGATCCTTTGCCCATCTTAACTTGTGAGAGACACTGCCACTCTGAGAGGCTCTTTTTATACCCAATCATGTTGCTAATTGACCCAATAAGTTGCAAAATGGTCCTCCAGCTGTTCCTCACATTTACATTGAACTTTTCCGGCCTCTTATTGCTACCTGTTCCAACTTTTTTGGAATGTGTAGCTCTCATGAAATCCAAAATAAGGCAATATTTGGCATGACATTTCAAAATGTCTCACTTTTAACATTTGATATTTTATCTATATTCTATTGTGAATGAGATTTGTAAATGATTGCATTTCTTTTTTATTCACAGTTTGTACAAGTTCCCAACTTTTTTGGAATCGTATATGTAGTTTGTATATGTATATAATACTAGATTATTTTTCTATTAAATTAATTAGTGAATAAATTAAAGAACTCATGTGACAAAATATAACAGGACATATTAGCAGCACAATCGTATAGAATGTTACTGGATGTAGTGAAAAATTTTCCCTTCAATTAAACTAGGAGTCCCAAACCTGTTCCAGCATCACAATGTAACTATGCCCAAAGCCAGATCAATGAAAATATGCTTTACATGGGTTGGAGTGGAAGATCTCTGACACTAACCCTATCTCAAACCAATTGAACACCTAGAAAATCCCCAAGCCTTCTCATCCTACTTCGCTTTACTTACACACATAGTTGAATGAGCACAAATTTCTAAAATCACGCTCCAAAAATCTAGTTTAACATTTGAGTGGAACAATATGAATATTTTACTCAGGTGTCCACAAACATTTGTATATAAATTGTATGTTCATTTAGAGTCTGAATTTGGTCAGGTTCAGATTTCTTTATAAGCACCTTTAACACTGGACATTGTCCCAAAGCAGCAAAGAAAAAAAAATAACTTTTGCATTTATAAATCAGTTTGTACTATTTTATCCTTTTTACATCCTTTACATTTAATTCTAATGAGCAAGTCAGGGGCGATAATGGCAAGGATAAACTTCCTTAAAATAGCATGAGGAAGAAACCTTGAGAGGAACCAGACTCAAAGGAGAACCCATTCTCAGCTGGAGGACAGCAAATGTCCATTCATTACAGACATATCAGAGTGGAGGTTATCATTTGTTTACTGGATTAAATTGGTATTGCATTTTGTTTATTATTCTGGGGATAAAACTCTAATCAGAAGGTAAAATTTTGAACATTAGAAAAATGGAATACTGAACTGGGTTTGTCATTATAATAGAGTTCTCCTTAATCAGTACTTTTAATTTTGACACTCAAATTCCAAAAAAAAAAAGTGATTTTGTACATTATACACATACACAACAATGCTGTACTTGTAAATAATAAGTAAATGATTATTTTTAAGCATATCTTAATATTAGATGTCTATGTTATTTGACCAAAATCCTTATGACTTGCTAAATAATTTACATTAAACAGGTACAGTAACATAAAACAAAGTTACATCTAATAAACCTAATAAAAGTATACAGTCAGACAATGTGCTTCTGCACAGTCTCCATTTTACTTTAACCTTGTCCTCCCATTATTACAAATAGCCGACTGTCAAATAAAAGTAACTTTAAGAATAACTTTATTATTCATTTCCTGAATAATCTCTACAAACTGAATTACAATATGAAATTACTGAACATTTAGGAATGAGAAAAGTAAAGACGGCAAATACATTTATTGAATCCAAGATTCGATTTAAAAGGCTAATATAACATCCTGAAATGATGCAACAAAGAATCATTGAGATAAACCAGACCAAAGGAAACCGGTGCTTTTCTTAGGGGCAATATACACTGCCTGTACATGACACCAACGCTGCCATGCCTATCAATAAGATAACATCATATTGTCTAAAAGTTCAACAGTCATACCTGCCCCATTGCACATTTCTGTATACTTTAAGAAGTTTTTTTATTATATTTTTTATTTTATTTTCAATCACAGCGAGACAAGCGTCCCCCCTGTAGTCGAAGAACATTGTGCAATTATGTTATCTAACAGGATGTTTATGCCTCGGCAGCATCCACTTTGGCTCCATCCTCCCTCCAATTTTACCAGACTGTCAAAATAAACACAACAGTTTGGTATGAACAAACTACAGTGACCTATTGCACCCATGGGGATAAGGCACGAGGAAATATCCACAAGCCAGGGATTGGTGAATCAGAGTGAGCACTCACTAGTCATGGGCTGCTGCCCTCTTGTGGAATTGAGTATAAAGTGCAGGTGTATAGAAGGAGGCACTTTAGACTGTAGCCAAAAAAAAATAAAAAGTTTGTATAAGGTGGTAGAAGGTGTACATCAGTACCTGACATTACTAATGCCCTATTGGCTGAGCACAATTATCTTTAACCAAATTCCAAAATCTAGCACAACATCTTCCCAATTGAGGATATAATAAAAATGAGCAAGTAAGAATAAATGTGGAATTGGATGTTTTTTATCCCCACCCGCATCCATAGACACCCTATACAATTGTGTGCTTCAAACTTTGTGGTAACAATTTGCCGAAGAACCTTATCCCGATCCGGCATAACATTATGACCACCGTCCTGTAATTGTGTTGGTAACCCTTTTGCCGCTAAAACATTTATGACCCATTTAGCATCAACAGCATGAACCTCTTCAGCAGTTTGATCTACAGGAGCTCGTCTGTTGGATCGGACCACATGGACCAGCCTTCGCTCCCCACGTGCATCACTGAGCCTCGGCTGCCTACGACCCTGTCGCAGGTTCACCACTGTTCCTTCTTTGGACCACTTTTGATAAACACTGATCACTGAAGACCAGGAACATCCCACAAGAGCTGCAGTTTTGGAGAAGCTCTAACCCAGTTGACAATTTCGCTTAAATTCTTACGCTCAGCCATTTTTTCTGCTTCTAAAACATCAACATTGAGGACAAAATGTTTACTGCTATGACATGATGAAGAGAAAATCAGTGTTCTCCACTTCACCACCCATGTTATAATTTCCTAATGTTAAGCCTGGCCAGGAATATTGGGTGTCCCAATAATTTTGTAAATATAATGTATATTGAAGCTTAGTGTAATAAAGACTCCAATGTCATTCAGGGCAATGAAACATTACAATTATTTTTTACTTAATGGGCAGATAAAAATGGTTATTGGTTAATAAATAAAAAATATATATTTTTGGCAAATTGCTATTGTATATAATATGTGCTGCAATAAAAAGAAAGTTCTGTTATTAAAAATAACAATGGTACTGACATTATTGCATTGTTGATTCGTTTTCTGTAAGAGCACAACCCCCAAGTGTTTCATTCGTTAAATTCCAAACCTAATTCTTATGTACTACCGTAAGGCTTGTGTAGCTGGGCTGAAATGACTGATGCTAACGGCACACTAATAAAGCTGCAGCTGGAATAAACGGCTGCGCTGCACACTGATGTATGCATAAAGCCCCGTGTACGGATGCGGTAATGTTTTCTTTGTGAACGCTGCACAGCTCTCATTCACAGAGCAGGCCTTGGGCAAAGCGATGCACCACAGTCAGTTTGCATTTCTAATGTGCCACGTCTGAAATGGCGGCCCGGCGGTAACATTTGATGCTTTCGCTTCTTTATTTATTTAGTTGTTTCTTTCTGTTTTTTTTTCATGTGCTCTGTCTAATCTCCTGTTCCAGAATTAATTACTTAATTAGCATAGTGAATTAACAAATGATTATGATGCATGGAAAAGTTCCAGCAACACCCGGTGCAGTTCGGTTGCACATGCTTGAAGCCACACACACACACACACACACACACACACACACGCTCACAAAGGGTGGCTCAAAGGCCCGAAGCCAACAAATTAGTGGTTCTGTAATAAAATAAACCATTTTAACAAACAGCCTGACCAAAGTGCAACTGATATCATAGCAGTGTGTGTCTGTGTGTGTGTATGTGTGTGTATGTGTATGTGTGTGTGTGTGTGTGTGTGTGTGTGTGAGTGTGTGTGAAGTAATAAAATCTCAGCACTAATTTATTAGCAAAGTATAATTGCAGCAATGAATTAATTCCTCCTCTGCCTTCTCTGTCTTCTTCTATCGCTTCCTCTTCTAAAAGAGAGAGAGAAAGAGAGAGAGAGAGAGAGAGAGAGAGAGTAATTTGCATCCAGGCCTCAGCTACAGGAAACAGGACATGAATCACTCACACAACACACAGGCAAAGATGCAGCAGCATTTTTTACATGGAGTAGCACTATATTATTATTATTATTATTATTATTATTATTATTATTATTATTATTATTATTATTATTATTATATTTTATCAGGTAAACTGAAAACAGGAAACAAACTAAGCACTTTGGAAAATGGGAAGCAAAATGAAAAGATACATTTCTAAATATTCTAGAAGTTTTAGTGTATTCATGCTTACAGATTTTCCTCAAGATTTTGCTAGACAAGACTCCAACCTTAAAACACCTCAAATATATATATATGCCTTTTAAAAAATATATATATGCCTTTTATATGCCTTTTAAAAACAGCTAGTTTTTAAAAGGCATGTGCGTTTCTTTTGTGTTTATGAAACAAACTATGTAATATAACAGTATGAAGATTTACTTACACTAAAAAAATATATAAATTCAATTTAATTCAATTCAATTCAATTATATATATATATGCCTTTTAAAAAATATATATATGCCTTTTATATGCCTTTTAAAAACAGCTAGTTTTTAAAAGGCATGTGCGTTTCTTTTGTGTTTATGAAACAAACTATGTAATATAACAGTATGGAGATTTACTTACACTAAAAAAATATATAAATTCAATTCAATTCAATTCAATTCAATCACTTTTATTTGTATAGCACTCTTAACAATGCACATTTTCACAAATCAGCTTACAGATTTAAAAGGTTTAGGAAGTAAGAATGTATAAGTTTATTCCTTATAACATTATCCCCTTTAATTTTATTTTTAATGAGGGAGCCAGTGGCGACTGTGGCCAAGAAAACCTCCCTGGGATGATCAGAGAAAGAAACCTTGAGATGAACCAGACTCAAAAAAGGGAAGCCATCTTAATGTGGGTGACTTTGAATTTCCATTCATTACAGTTCCATCATTGTTAATTTGTGCAGTGACAGACACTTAAATGCAAAACTGTTTATTCAAACTGTGGTCCTGTGACATTGTAGGAGACTTAATATTAATTAGAGTCCAAATTCATTCTAAAATAAATGGCACGTTGACGCAGCTCTCGTTCCCTCAGGGAAATAGGGTTACATACATAACCTAGTGACGTTCCCTTTCAGGAACTTGATCTGCGTCGAAGTGCTAGTGTGTCTGAGCACACCCTGCATGCAGGACAGAGGAGCCAGGAGTGGCTCTGATGTTGAAGTCATAGAACCTGACAGAGGTCAGTGGGGGTAAATCAACCTGCTTTGCAAATGTCCTGGAGGGAAACTCCAGTGGACCAGGCCGTAGAGGCCGCCATACCCCGGGTGGAATGAGCCTTAACTCCAAAAGGAGTGGGAAGACAAGAGGACTCATAACACAGAAAAATGGCATCTACAATCCATCTACTGAGTGTCTGCTTAGTGGCCAGGAAACCTTTCCTGTGAGGGCCATAGCAGAAGAACAGCTGCTCCAACTTCCTCCACGGACTTGTCCTGTGGAGGTATGTGTTCAGTGCTTTCACAGTTGATTTTGCTTTACCTGGTTAGTAGTTAGAATGCCTGCAAAATGACAGGTCATGAGGGGGCCGCAGGCACCTTAGGGACATACCCCGGTTTGGGGTACAAGATAGCACTGGCCATGCCAGGGGAAAACTCCAAGAGAGACGGGAGCCACAGAAAGAGCCTGTAGGTCCCAGATCCTCTAAAGAGAGAATATTGACAGGAAAAAGGCGAGATACTTAAGTGCCACGTCAGCCAAAGGCTTGAAGGGGGGTTTAGATAGAGCCACCAGCACAATGGCCAAGTCCCACAAAGGCACTCTGGGTTGTGTCCCGGGCCTCGTAGAAAACGTGTCACGAGGAAGTGGTTCCCCAGAGACTGTCCTGCTGGTGGGGTACAAAAAGCTGTGATATCGGACACATAAACCTTCAGGGTAAACATTCACAGCCACAGCTTCCATAAGTCTGGGCAAGGGTGAACCAGGGTTCCCCCTGCCTGTGAGAGGAGATCCCTCCCAGGAGGAATTTTCCAAGGAAACCAAAATGAAGAGCTTCCTTCTGGTGTATTTTTTTCAGAACTCTTGGGAGCAGCATGATAGGGGGAAAGGTGTACAGATATAGCCTCAGCCACGTTTGCACCATGGGTTAAAGAGAGAAAGAACCAGAGGAGATAGTGTGAAGTCTCCTGAGTCCCTTGGAAATTCACCTGGTCTCGATAAAATCTCTGCCATATCTGCTCCACCACCTCAAGGTGGCGCCTCCATTCCCCGTGCTTGGCCCTTTAAAATGGTGTCTGCTCTGGTGGTAAACTGTTTTTTATGAAAGGAGTTTTCCCTGTGACCACAGGAGGATCTGCTATGCCAACCTGTACAGGGGGTGAGAATGGAGTCCCCTCTGGCAGTTGATGTAGGAGACCACCAACATGTTGTCTGTATGGACCAACACGTGGTGACCTCCCAGGTCTCAGTGGAAATGTTCCAGTGCTAAAAACATGCCCATCGTATCCAGGCAGTTTGTGTGCCAAGAAAGATGTGACTTGTCCCACCGACCTTGGGCGGAGCGGCCACTCATGACCGCTTCCCACCCCTTGAGAAGTGCGTCCATTGTAAGCATCATGCAATGACAAGGAGTTCCCAGGATGGGGCCTTGAGACAGGAAGGTAGGTTCTCTCCATACTGCTAAAGTCTGCAGGGCTCGCCACAAAAACTTGATAGTACAGAATGCATTGCCCTTTCAGGAGAACCCTCTGTCTCTGAGCCACCACTGGAGGGGTCTCAAATGGAGGAGGCCAAGTGGAATCACACTGCCTTCTGCTGCCATGAGCGGCCTCTGTAACTGCCTCACAGTCAGTGACTGGCCTACTTTTACTCTCTTGACTGCAGTGTGGATAAATTTAATCTGAGCAGGAGACAATTGTTCCCGCAACACAGTCGAGTCCCAGACTACACCCAAGGAGGTGGTTCTCTGTACTGGAGAAAGCACAAACTTTTTTGCGTTTCGTTTTAACCCCAATTCCTTCATGTGGGTGAGAATGACATCCCAATGCCGGACTGCCTGAAGCTCTGACTGAGCAAATACTAACCAATTGTTGATATAGTTTAGAATGCGGATGCCCTGAAGCCGTAGCAGTGCTAAAGCTGCAATAATGCACTTGGTGAAGGTCCGGGGTGAGAGTGCTAGGCCGAAAGGGAGGACCCGATATTGGTAAGCTCCGCCCCCGAAAGCAAATCTCAGGGACCTCCTGTGAGGAGGAAGGATGGCTATGTGGAAATAGGCATCCCTTAGATCTATCATGACAATCCAGTCCATGGACTTGATCTGAGACACAACCTCCCTTCCGTGGGAGAACGTCTGCCCAGAAGTCTGATTGGGGATCCAGTCTTTCGAGGCTCAGGCCAAGCTATCTCTAGCTTAGTGACGGCCTGTGTAACAACCTTCAGGAGCTTTTCAAACAGCACAGGCTGTAACGAGTCCATGGGCCTGCTAACATCTAAAAATTCTCTTTCCTTGAAGGAAGAGATTTTCGTGTCACACTCACCGTAAGAAAGCCGAGAGCTTTCCCAGGGGTACAGTAGCTCAGCCCGGCAGGGGAGGCTGGAGAGGACTCATCCATCTTCATGCCTTCTGCTAAGTCAGCCTGCAAGCCCCTCGACCATCGGCGCTGCTTCGCCTCGGCGAGAGCAGGACCTTAATCTGTGATGGAGATCACTCTCCTTAAAGAGTGATCTCCAGGAGTGGATCGTCAAATAGCCAAACGGCTACAGCACAGACAATCGTCTCTCTCAAGAGCCGATTGAGCATGTTCCACTCACAAACAAACCACACACAGCTCATTCGTGTCTCCCCTGTAATAAAACGGGGGCAAAGAGGGACACACATGCGGAAGATTTTTTGGAGTCTTAGCCATGTTGCACAGATTCACACACAAAGCGCTTACCTGAACAACAGAAGCTGATGTCGCTCCCATCTCGCTCACATTTTGTAGCTTCCTGGTTTGCGTGACGTCACCTGCCAATGACATCACGACTGCCTATTGGCCAGATTTTACACGTGATTCAGAGCATGAACAATGCAGAGGAGTTCCCAAAGCATTTCGACACAGTTTAAGTTCCTGAAAGGGAACTTCATGTATCTTTTTGCATTTCATGTGGAAACATCCCCAGCTGCACAGAGTTTCTCCAATTAAAGAGAACTCTATCAGGCAGATCCAAAGTAAAGAAAGAAACAGGTGCACTTGTCACTGATACCTCAGAGCAAGAATCATTATTTTTACCTAAGCATTAAAAGACATTGTACAGTGCGATCAGGGTGTAAAAATTTACTTTTGTAAGAATTTTTTTTTCTACAGTGAAGTGTTTAGGGGTAAAGCTAGAAACAGGGAATTTCCTATCTATAATTTTCTCTTTAAATGACGATGCTGATTTATGTGTTTGATGTAGAATTCAAGACATATCTGTTTCAACTCATCATCTAATTGAAGCTCATCTTGTTAATGCTGTGTGCATCTTTATCCACGAGTCTTAAAATATAAAGAAATCGATTGGAAATATTATTTTATACTAAGCTTTATCTATTGTATGTGTATTGTAATTGTTCATCCTGTTACCCACTCCAAGCTTAATATTTTGCCGTTATGGGCTTGGCCCTATTTTTTTGCCCAAGATTGTACATAAACGAATGAATAAATGACTGAATAATTGCTTAACTGTTAACCTGCGTTCCTGTCACTACCTGAAGTGTGCACACAGCACTCCTGCAGTTTCAGCACAGAGCTGCGTGAGACCTTCATCAGTGCACCTCCAGCGCGCTCTGCCTCATTAGCGTAATGAGCGCCGGGCGCAGGGTTCAGTTCGCAGGCGCGAGCCTCTGTGAACCTGATTGGCAGCTCCAGTGCCAGTGAGACTGTGGGATCTTGCAGGCACCACAGCTGCATTGGAGTCCAGGGGTGTCGGGTAAAACGAAATAAACTGTAATAAATAAAAACCTGTAATGGAAAAAAAACGCATCATTGTGTCCACAGGTAGAGCAATTATACTTTACATTAGTGTGATACATACTGAATGCTTATTCCGATTGGTCTGATTGGTGTATTTTTATCACTTGGATGTGGTAGCTCAGTGGCTTACTGGTCGGAATCTTGGAGGTTCAAACAAATTATCTCCAAGCTGCCACTGTTGGGAGCGTAAACAAGGCCCTTAACCCTTTGTGATCCAGAGCACTGTGCAATGGCTGATCCTGTGTTTTGACACCAGATTCCTACATCACTACGATATGCGAGGAAGAATTCCACTGTGTTGTAATGTGTATGTGACAAGTAAAAAACTCTTTACCCACTTTACCTTTACTGATGCTTTCATTCAAATGACAGGGTTTATAATAATCTTCTCATTTGTATATTTAAACTCGTTCACAGGGTCTTGTCTGAAGACAATACTAATAAATGTCTGCTAGAAGTCTACTGTCTGCTAGAAGACATGCATTAACATTTATGGAAGGAGTCTCTAGTACCAGTATATTTTCCATTAACCTGAAGGTATCGGTGAGATACAGAGAACAGAGAAACATTGAGTGGAATAAATAATCTTGCATATGTTACACAACATATGGAACTGGAAATGTATAAATCACAATGTCTCATTCATTAATGAATTGTAAATTGTAACTTTCTGAAAAATGCTGTGGTATGAGTCCACATCATGGATAATTTCTCCATAACATATATATAATTTAAAATGTAATTTTTTTTTTTTACCTAAAATGTATACAGTAGTTCATATTTCATCTTATTAAAGTGAAAATATTTGGATTATTGAAAGTGTATGTATGTATGTGTACATATACAGATATAGTGCCTGTCGAAATTTGGATACACCTAGTCTGATATTGCAAGGAGAAAAAAAAACATCTAGTGAAGAACATCTGTGGAAAGTTTTACAAGAGGCATAGCATTTCAGCAGAATGTTTGGAGAAACTAAGTGTCCGGATGCCGAGAGAGTGTAAAGCTGGTTATAATGCTAAGGAAGGATTTTTAAAATAAAAATAAAGTATTATAAACTTCTGTACATTTTTTTTTACCGTATGTGTTTGGACAAAGTAAATCTTTATACTGTTAAAATAACTACTGTGTTGCATAGAAACAAAAGAAAAATGCATGTGTCTCTCAAAAATGTTAGAAGACTAGGTGTTTCCATACTTCTACTAAGAGATTATTAATGAAATTTCATGAAATAAACTGCAAAGACTTGAGAGATGTGAGGTTATGTTTAGGGTGGCAATTTGGATGCCAATTCCTATATCTGGAATGACAACTACCACACAATTCAATTCATTAGCATATATACCATAGCATGATGCACACATCCAGCAATCAAAACCATGGAAACATAGCAAAAATAATGTTTGGTGTCTTGATTTGCGTAATTTAAAGCATCATAATTACTTCAAAACATTTTCAAGAATATTTTGTCTTCATGCTCTATTTTGAGTTTGGTTTCACTAATAATAAACATACATTTGCATTGAGCATCCATATTTGTCCATGGCCATGTTGAGTAAAGTATTAAAAACTTATTTACTTAAGGTGCATATATATTTATCAGATTTATATATTACAGCTGTTAAAACAACACAAATAGAATGTTTTGTGTGTCTCTGATTTCTGTTTTTGTGTTTATTGCCCCCCTCTGGACAGAGGTGGGAAGTAACAAAGTACAAATAATTTGATACCGTTCTTAAGTAAATTTTTCTGGTATCAGTATTTTACTTCATTATTTATTTTTTATTTAACTTTTTACTTTTACTCATTAATTTTTTACACAAATATCTGTACTTTTTTACTTTCATTTTCAAAACAGGCTCGTTACATTAGTTTAAATGTATTTAGTCAAATGCTATTTTTTCTTCTCATTGGGTGTCGTTTTCAGCCCATCAACTGATTTCCTGTCTTTGCACCGCTTTTTTAATCTACCACTAGTGTATCATTTCACACACCACAGTGAGTGTAATAGTGAGAGTAGGAATAAGAGTAGGAGTGATTGTGATAGTGAGAGTAGAAATGATTGCAATAATGAGAGTAGGAGTAATTGTGATAGTGAGTTTAGGAGTGAGAGTAGGAGTGATTGTAATAGTGAGAGTAGGAGTGATTGTGATAGTGAGAGTAGAAGTGATTGTAATAGTGAGAGTAGGAGTAATTGTGATAGTGAGAGTAGAAGTGATTGTAATAGTGATAGTAGGAGTAATTGTGATAGTGAGAGTAGAAGTGATTGTAATAGTGAGAGTAGGAGTGATTGTGATAGTGAGATTAGGAGTAAGAGTAGGAGTGATTGTAATAGTGAGAGTAGAAGTGATTGTAACAGTGAGAGTAGGAGTGATTGTGATATTGAGATTAGGAGTGAGAGTAGGAGTGATTGTAATAGTGAGAGTAGGAGTGATTGTAATAGTGAGATTAGGAGTGAGAGTAGAAGTGATTGTAATAGTGAGAGTAGGAGTGATTGTGATAGTGAGATTAGGAGTGAGAGTAGGAGTGATTGTAATAGTGAAAGTAGGAGTGATTGTGATAGTGAGATTGGGAGTGAGAGTAGGAGTAATTGTAATAGTGAGAGTAGGAGTGATTGTAATAGTGAGATTAGGAGTGAGAGTAGGAGTGATTGTAATAGTGAGATTAGTAGTGATTGTAATAGTGAGATTAGGAGTGAGAGTAGGAGTGATTGTAATAGTGAGAGTAGGAGTGATTGTGATAGTGAGATTAGGAGTGAGAGTAGGAGTGATTGTAATAGTGAGAGTAGGAGTGATTGTAATAGTGAGATTAGGAGTGAGAGTAGGAGTGATTGTAATAGTGAGAGTAGGAGTGATTGTAATAGTGAGAGTAGGAGTGATTGTAATAGTGAGATTAGGAGTGAGAGTAGGAGTGATTGTAATAGTGAGAGTAGGAGTGATTGTGATAGTGAGAGTAGAAGTCAGTGTAATTGTGAGAGTAGGAGTGTTTGTGATAGTGAGATTAGGAGTGAGTGTAGAAGTGATTGCAATAGTGAGAGTAGGAGTGAGTCTAATAGTGATAAATAGTTTTTTCCTGAAAGAGCCATAATGTTTTTCTTTTTTTCCATACACAGAGATTTGGTAAAGCGTTCAGTGATGTTTCAGTGTTTGTTTTACGAGGAATTCCTGGACCTCCTGCTGAATCTGAGATTTACTGTGTGTGTGTGTGTGTGTGTGTGTGTGTGTGTGTGTGTGTGTGTGTGTGTGTGTGTGTGTGTGTGTGTGTGTGTGTGTGTGTGTGTGTGTGCGCGCGTGTGTGTGTATGTGTGCGTGTGCATGTGTGTATGTGTGCATGTGTATCATTGTGTGTGCATATGTGTAAAATCTTTATAATTGATGAAAACACACTTCCATGAATGAATACAAAAGCTATTTAGAAATGACCAAATGCTTGTATGTTATTTTCTTTTTGGATATTCCTATTTATTCACCATTTTCTGTTGTAACATGGAAATCAATCCCACTGGATTTTGGATTGTGGTTGTGGATTGGGTCTAATCTATAGTCTTATAGTAGTATCAGATGTACACAAACTGGAATCTATATAGTATATGTTAGATCTAATATTCTCAATTTGATATTATAAGGAATAAGTATTCTTTTCTTCTGTATATAAACAAATTACTTATTATTTTTTCCCAACAGTCAATTCCCTTCATTTTGTAGTGTTTCTCTTGTCTGCACTGCTTCCAGTACATGTATGTGGATGTTTGAATTTTTGTTCAATCAGATTTCAGCCTTTAAGTGCGGCCATGTGAATCTAATCTGCCCAGGGCCTTCAAATTCTGTCCTGCTGGCCTTTTTACCATTGGTTGGTCTAAGGAAAACTGTCAACTGCCAAGTTCGACTGGCAAAACACGTGTGTAGCTCTGCACACATTAATAAAAGTTAAGAAATATAATTCGTTATACAAGTACGCCTTTTAATGCCTACGTAGGAAGAGAAATTGTTTTCGTCTTGGACATACTTAAAAAGAAGTTTTCCAGAAAAGTTAGACATCGTGAGGAGGTTGGCCAACCCCGAAGTTAGCTAGGGTTGGTTTGCCGCTTCCAGACCAGTGAATACGAGCGGTACCACTGATTTATAGCCTCTCAGTAACAGTGCAAGTTATAAGTCTGCATCTCTGGTAAGTAGGTTGGATTTTATTTAGATTTGTAATTTTTTTGTCATGTTTTTAGACAAATATTGATTCTGAACTGCTCCAGATGATGTAGGTGCACAGTTGTGGTTGTAGTGTAAAGGTTTCGAGTCTTAACTGGGTTTCTTGCTTTAGTAAAACGGTATTCACCCTCCATATGTGAAATTCCTCTCTCTCTATAATGCCACGCGTTCTATTGCGGTTTTGTATAGTATTGATGGACTCTCTTCCTGTGCTTCGAGGATGGATTTGGACTGTAGTTAATGTCAACAGACTGCTACACTGTCTCAGGACTACAGTTTGCTTCTGATCATCATCACTGCACCCGCAACATCGTTTATCTGCAATAAATAGACATTCGTTGCAAACCAGACAAGGATGGGTTTCCTCTTGAGTCTGGTTCCTGTCAAGGTTTTTTCCTTTTGCCATCTCGGGGAGTTTTTCCTCACCACAGTCGCCACCGGCTCACTCATCAGGGACAAACTTACACCTATAAAGAACATGTAAATTTTTTATTACCACATTATCTGTGTAGAGCTGCTTTGAGTCAATGTTCATTGTTAAAAGCGCTATACATATAAAAATTAATTGAATTGAATTCTATAATTGCGACGTGATAGTGGTGGTATTAAGAGGTGGATTAAGTTGGGTATGTCCCCACTTCAGGCACAGGTACCAAATGCACGGACCACCACTGGTTTATACAAATCAAATACACTGGTCTCATGTGGTTATCTTTCTTTTTTACACAAGCTTTTTCTTGGCTGCCCCACCATTATCTCCCGGTCACAGACTCTCGTGGCACAGCCCTAACTTCTTTATCCTGGAGACATGTTCAAAAGCAATAAAGTCGCCAAAGTCTGCTGCCGACTTACTCTGTCACACACTGAATTTTCATGAATATTCAGTTATATTCTCAACATGAGTTTAAATAAATGGCTTAATTACATTTTGTTTTTTTTAACCATACATTACTGCTTACTTCATAACTATTTGATTATGCATGAATAAAAAGTAAGCAAAAATTTCATTAAAGCATTCTGTACCTACAACCATACATCTGAAGTCATTTTCAGCTTTGTGATGTTCAATCGAAACTATTGTGCAACATTAGCGTTTTATCACCATCCCGCCTTCACATTCAGCTCCTCGGTGAACCTCCAAGGCGTTCTTGATAGTATGATGTTATGATTTCTTCAGAAGTTTCTTTTCAGTCCGTCACCTCAGGTGAACCTGTAAATATTCCACTCATTATACAACCCTCAAAAAGAAAGCATCATGACTCTGTGGTTAAAAAAAAAAAAAAAAAAACTTTTTTTGGTTTTGTTTTTATTTTTAAGCAGAAACCATGTTTTATCTGGAGGCTTTTCTCAGTGACGCTGGAAACTCTCTCTTCACAATCCATCTCATTAAGGGCAAGCTGTGATGACAAGATGTTCTGCGAAGGAAGAGGCTAATTGCCAACACGCCGTAGCGCAAATCTTCGCTTCACACACACCAGGCCCGACTCGCAAAAAGTAACGCTCGGTGCTCCAAACAGCGGTTTTCTAATGGGTAATGTGTTTAAGTCAGATAATAAGTTTATTTATCTCAAATTGCACAAAAAATACTTTGTTATTTCTTTCTTTAGGTATTTCAAAAGTAGATTTTCGAGATCGGTGGCTTTTTCGCACCAGTGTTACGTTTATTTAAAACACATTGCGACAAAACACAGATGCGTGCAAAAAGGAGGCAAAATAATTTTATATAATGTTATATATATTCCTGTTTTAATATCCAAATTCACATTTTTATTTCTTACATACATATCTAAATGTAGTACAACATGATAACAAAAATATAAAAAAAACAATACAACAGAGCATATTATAAAAAAAATATAATAGAAGTCACAATGAAATAAAATAGAATATAACTGCAGCGATGAATAAAATAAACTACAATTTACTATACGAATAGAGAGAGAGAGAGAGAGAGAGAGAGAGAGAGAGAGTGTTTGGATGTGACCTTTCTTTTCATTTTTTCATATATTTTTGTTTAATTGTAATTTTTGTCAGTAAGGGATCCTCAAAAAAATCTCCCTTTTTCATTCCATAATGATCATTAATGTCAGAGAGTGTGGTATTAAAATGCGGCTCCATTTTGCATCTGGACACCCTAATGTGCTTTATTTTTGAACTCTACATGCAGTCAAAGGAATGAAAATGAAATTCAGTGGAATGAGAACAATTTGTGCAGAGGAGATCAAATCTAACAGTGAAACTTGTATATAAAAAGCTTTTAGTTTCAGCTTCATTTTCTATAAAACCAAACACACACCATTACTGTTTCACCAATTCCTCAGTAATCAAGTCCAAACCCAAACTCTGTTTAGTGAATCACAAATAAACTGGACTAAAGGAAAGCATCCCTGTCTACACAGCGTCAATAAGAGCGTCTGTCCCAAACACACAGTCCTCCATGTTACCCGAGGCTCTGTGTGGTCGTCCGGGTTTTTTTTTTTTTTTACGAGATTAATTCTCTCGCATATATTGCCAGTATAAATATGAGCCAGCTCTGAGGGACGCCCTACGGTGGACCGTTAAAACTCCAACACGGCCGCACACAACTTTTACTGTGAGTCGTGTGGGTGTTTTCTTTCCTTCTTCTCTTTTTCCCTCATAGGACATTCTCTAACATGTGTGTATGTGTCTATGTGACCCAGGTTAGATACACAAACGTGATGTCACTCCATCACAGCCATGCCATGAGAAAAGCCCGTAATGTGCAGCACGGAATGAGAAGTGGCTTAAAGGCTGGGCCATAATGACCTTTTGCACTCATGAAGGCTGGAGGGCCCCATCTGTGTCAGACGTCCTGCCGTTTCTGCTGAATCCTTCATACAGGCTGAGGTGTAAGAAAAACCAGCCAAGCAAGCACATGCTCTGGATTGAGATTTCAACCTATTCATAGGTCCACAACTGGTTTTAAGCCGTGTATAACTCATAGAAACAAATCTATCTATACACCTACTGTACTGTACATGCTAAAGGCAATCTGCTAATACATATTTTCCTCTATACTTTCTCCTAGAATTATGATTTTTTAAAAGAGTCATTGTTGTGGAGTTTTGTGCTCATCCAGCCACAAGGGTGTCTGTAAAATCAGGTTCTATGTAGGTGAGGTGAGGAGGCCTGGGGGTACAGTCGGCATTCGTTTAGAGGTTGGAGCTCTATAGCAGGAGATCCTTACTGATCTGGCTTTGTGGACAAGAGCATAGTCATGCTGGAACAGGTTTGGGTCTCCTAGTTTAAGGGAATGAAAAAATGTCATGCTACTTCATCCAGAGACATTCAATATAATTGTTTGCCTACAACTTTGTTACAAAAATGTGGATATTGTAACTTTTAATGGCACAATAATGTAACTGGTTAGAAAGAAAACATTTCACTGTGCTGCACGTGTGAAAAGTATAAAGCACCTTTAAATTACCTGGGAATTTTTCTTGAAGCCACATATTAATCATATTGCTCCTAAATTTAAAACTAGCTTCTTATTTTAGGAATTAATACCCTTTTCCTATCAGTGGAAAAAATAATTTGGGATCCTTTACATTCTTACTAATCCATAACTTTAGAGATATATTATATAAGCATGTCCAAGTGCATTTATTTTTTTTTTTAAAGAAAAATAGACACCCTTTATCACAGCACTTGTTTTATTACAGGTTCTGATTATTAAACTACTGTCACTGTGCTCTTTACACTAAGGCTGAACTGCCAGTTCTAGTTTAATGATGGCACTTCAAATGCTACGGTTTTATTTATAAACTTCTTGTTCCCTGTGTTTTTGGATTGAGCTGGAAAAAATCGAGTTAATGTCCCTAAAATGTGGAACAACCTGTAGGTTTAAAAAACCTTACAGTACTTCATTTGCTTGTAAAATTTATAAATAAGTCACTTTTAAATAACTTTGTATATAACCATGATGGAAGAGTGATACTTGACTGTTTACTATTATTTTAATCATTATTTTTTATTGCTCTGGTAATAGTTGTACCTTTTCTTGGCCAAATCCTTCTTGTAAAAGAAATGTCTCCTCTTGCCCATTGAACATGTCTGATTCATCTAATTTTCTTATCTCAATCGGTATCTCCTGCCGATGTGGATGGTCCAACATGGACCCAACCATTTATTTCACAAATGCTCAGAACTCAGAACCCTAGCTTCAGTGCTTAATCTTATCTGGATCCTTTTTGACTTCTGCCTAACGACTGCTGCTAAAATCATAAAGACCACAATAGTCATAAATTTAAACATCCATAAAAGAAAATAACCAAAAGTCATGAGAAGCTGGCTGACCTTCAAAGTGCTGTCTATGCGCTGTGCATTATTGCTAAAGAATTTGTCTTCTTGTCTTCGGAGGATTAAACATTTTTAATAGTAGAAGAACAACTTTGTGGAGATCGAATAGTGATAGAGACAGAAACACAGACAAAAAGTTTTAATAATACATTTATCTTAAAGACTAAACAAAAAAAGAAATACATACTCATCATTGTTTTGTTCAGTTTTTGTTTGGGAAATAAGTACACTGCTGTGTGCATGCATTTCTGATGTATAGTTTAGTATAGTATAGACACAATTAGCCTCATTCATTGTTCATCAATTTTTTTTTATCCATGTTTGTGCTGTATGTTGATAATTTTATAATTACATAAAAAAGCAATTACCTGTAAATGAAAAAAAGGATGCACACCGAAAAAGATTGCATCTGGTAAAAAATATTCTCAAATGTAAAAATCTTAACTCTTTAACGTTAACGTTTTTTGTGGTTTCTATACAAAAAAATGTACCAACATTTCCTTAATGCTATTTGGTTCCATTTGAAAAGACAGTTCTTAAAATATTTATTCTATCAACCTTAATGCAAAACCAAACAGTTTTGATGCAAAAAAAAATGTTTTCTTCACCTATATGACACTGTTCATCTCACACACACACACACACACACACACACACACACACACACACACACACACACGCACACACCGTATATACAAGCCTGGTGTTATGCAATACAGACAGCTTGGGTATTACAGACGAAATTAGCTCAACATGGCGGCAGACAGTCTGTGTGTTTTCCCTCCATATACTATATGCTGGTGTTGGTTTACCAAATGCACCAGGACAGCATACCATACAGTGTGTCTGTTAAAGTCATGTCATCCAGTGTCGAAAGGGTGAAAGGTCAAACATCCAAGTTAAATCCTTGCTCAATGAAGACATCAAGAAATACAATGAAATCAAGCAATTAAACTGATTTACACTATTGTCATTCTTGGCTAATTTGCTAATAAACAAGCAGGCTGACTGTAGGTGGTAAAGGGGTACAAACACTTGACATTAGCAAGAATCGTATCTCTCAGACTCGAACGCTCCAGCATGGCTGGAGACAGCTGACTGGAAGATGCTCATTTGCAGAAAGTCGAGCATCTGCAGCAATATTTATCTTCTTTCCGCATGTAATGTAATGGTAATGACTTCACAAAAGGAGGAATGAGGCACTTCCTTTCATGCCTTCAGGTGAACAGCGAGGCACGCTGTCGAGGCACGCTGTGTGTAGAGCCGTGGCCTATGGCTAGCACATGATAAAGTCAAACCAGAATTACTATTTTTGCAAATATATCACCATCAACAACACCACCACCACCAGCATCACCACCACCGCTACTACCACCACACAAGCAATTGAGCATTTGCATAATAATTACATAATGTAAAAATCTTTTCTTTTTGTTGCTCTGTTGATGATGCACAGCATTTAAACAAATTTTATTTTAGAAGATAGTGTGTGTTGGTGAAAGAGTGGATGGTGGAGGGAGGGTGTGCTAACAGGCTGGTGGAGCTATGGAAAACCTTCAGGGTGAGAAGACAGAAGCGTAAAAAAAAACTTTCCAGAAGAAGAAATTCCTCCTCAGTGGTGTTAACTCTTGTGCTTGATGGCGTTTTTGCTAATTACAGCACTTCCTAGGAACGAAAGTAATAGGCGAGTGTCAGCGCCTGAAGCTTAGCGAGAACCATGCAGGCAGTCATGTCTGGATGAAGGCCTTTTTTTGCATCTTAGGAAAGAAAAGAAGGCTACGACAGAGCGGAGCGAAGGAACAAAAGAGAGCGGTCTGATGTTGAACGAAGGCGCAATTGTAATTAACTTTTTTTGATTCGTGATGTGCTGCCTGCTACACGAGTGCGCCAATTAGCATAGAGGGTTTTTTTTGCTAATGATTCTCATTAGCATGGCATGACCTCCGCTAATCTGGCCAAATACAGACACTGGTGTTGTCATGCTCACGTGGTGTCTGGAGGTAAAGCAGCGGGTCTCGCATGCTCTTGAGGCCAGGAATCTTCAGGAACTGCTTCCTTTCTTTCTTTTCTACATCTCAAGTCAGACTGCGGTTATCGTTCTGAATGAGATAGAGTCTGCTTTCATGCTCTACATATTAAAGCAGGATAACAAAAGTCACCGGACGCCTGCTTAAACAAAAAAAAGCTTGTCTTGCGACGGAGTGCAAATGAAATTCTGGTCTGGTAATGGCAGCCTGCTCTTTGAGGAAGAGAGAGTAAATGTAGGAGACGGTTACGGTAAAGCAAAAGCTAGAGAGAGGAATGTTCAGACGCAGCAGAGTTTAGGAGGAGGTAATGAGCCACGACATGTGTGTTTGCACACACACACACACACACACACACACACACACACACATACACACGCACACACAGTGAAAGGAAACACAGGGGTAGGAGCCTTTAGAAGCAACAGCCGGGAAAATGCACATAATGTTCCCCTTGAACATCATTTCTCAGCAAGAGCCACGAATGCAGATGTTACCTAAATTGGAACGTTTCCATCTTATTTATTTATTTATCTTAAACTTTTTTTCCTGCTTTGTAGATCGTCGAGTCACCCATGACATTCGATCAGAATGATAAAAAAAAAATGCAAAAATGGACTACATTTCAGTAATATCGCCCGAGCAAGAAACGAAAAGATGTTCCCTGAATGAGATTCGGTGTGACCCCCTGCTGTGATGGGATTCACTGACTTTTTACTGTCAAAAAAGCAGTCATGCTGGTAGAGAGAACTTTTCCAAAAAGAAAAGCATTCTCTTAACGGTCTTCGATACCATCATCATCATCATCATCATCATCATCCAGTTACTCTGAGTTTCTTTTTGGAAGCATTAGCTACACTTTCTATATAAAGCCATACAGCATATTAATTAAATAATCATGTATATACACACTCCCATGTTAGTTAGTTAGTTAGTTGGTTTGTCCCTTTAATTGTTCACACTGTGGAAATTAGCATTTACCTTCAACAAACAAAATTCTACAAACATCATAAATAACAAACAAAAATATCCCTCACACAAAAGTACATAACGTATTTTTTTTTAAAAGATGTCATCAAAATTCATTTAGTTAATTAATAATATAATATTTATATTAGGACATTATAACATAATGAACGGTGAAGTGAAGAACACTGATTCTCTCTTCATCATGGCTCCTGTTAGTGGGTAGATTTATTTATTAGGCAGCAAGTGAACATTTTGTCTTCAAAGTTAATGTTTTTGAAGCAGGAAAAATGCATGAGGATTTGAGCAAATTTGACGAATTCTGAAGGCTAGACGGCTGTTTCAGAGCATTTCCAAAACTGCAGCTATTGTGGGATATTCCTTGTCTGCAGTGGTCAGTATCCATTAAAAGTGGTCCAAGGAAGAAGAAGTGGTAAACCGGTGACAGATTTATGGGCGTCCGTGGCTCAGTGATGCAAGTAAGGAGTGAAGGCTGGACTGTGTGGTCTGATCCAACAGACGAGATCCTGTAGCTCAAATTGCTGAAGAAGTTCATGCTGTTGATATTTGATGGGTCAGAACTGTTTAGCAGCAAAAGGGGACCAACACAATATTAGGCAGGTGGTCATAATGTTACGCCTGATCAGTGTATACATTACATATTCACACCTGCTCACTTACTGATTCATGGGTGTCTAATGTTTGTCTTTCCAAAGTCCAAAGTCAACGTCTTAATGGTTACTTTGTTACTTTTATTTTTTGTTTTTGTTTAAATTAAATATTGACACCTGCAACCACTTCTTGGAGTAGTATGTCGCAATATTCAGTAGAACTTCATGTATGCAAGTGCAAATTTTTTTTTTTATATAACAATTCCACTGAATAAACAAGGATTGATATCAAGTAAGTGACATTTCATACAAAATATGGCTAAATGTCCTGAATCCATTCTGTGTCCTATGATAAAAAAAAAAGTTTAATCTTCTAGTTAAAAAAAAGAAAAATAAATATATAAATAAATAAATAAATGTATTCTGTCGTGCCCTTTTTGTCCTATTTGTAAATTGATTAGTCTATATGCAATTAATTTATAATTTGAAGATTAAAATTAGAAAAATTTGAGCTGTCAAAATGAACACGCATTAACACAAATCAGCACTATTTTTTTCAACGCCCAATTCATGCAGTGTGCATCTCTGTTTGCCCATTGTTAATAAAAATATCAATAAATTAATATAAAAGAGGTCAAATTAAAACCTTCAACGCAACACACATGTATTCATGACGTCCTTTCTTTACTTAGATATCACAAAAATATTTTTTTTTAAACATTTGTTTTTACCGATGCACCAAATCTCAAATCAAGCACCGAAAATCTGACATGATGCACACATCCGGCAATTAAAACTATCCGTGTGGAAACATAGCAAAAGTTCTATTTGGTGTCCTGATGATTTACGTAATTTTATATTAACAAAATAATTATCTTTATGCTCTATGTTGAGTTTGGATTCACTCATAATAAACATACATTTGCATACAACATTCATATTTGTTTATGCCCATGTTGATTAGAGTATTAAAAACTTGAATTTCAGGTACATTTAGAACAGATCAAATTGAGATTAATCGTGAGTTAACTCATGACAATCATGCAATTACTTGCGATTAAATACTTTAAACGATTCGCAGCTCTAAAAAATATAATAAACTAAACCACTTTTTGCACATTCTCTATTATTTTATTTATATTTTATATGCAGCTGCAGTTCTCCTACACCACCCCATTGTGTTGTTCTCTCCACTGGCTTCCTGTAGCTGCTGCATCAGATTTAAAACATTGATGCTTGCCTAAAAAGCCATAAACCAGCACCCATAAACCTCATAACACTTTTCTGACCCTCTACTGCACCACACTCTCTCCATCTACTACAACTTCTACAACTAATAAGCTTCAAAAGTCTTCTCTGTTCCTGTAATGAGATGGATGAGCAAACTTCTCCTTTCAAACATTTTAGTCACTGACAGATACATTTATGGCATTTGGCAGAAACCCTTATCTACAGAGACTTATAAATGGCTAAGGGCCTTGCTCACAAACCCAACAGTGGCGGCTGGGTGGAGCTGGGATTTGAACTCACAACCTTCCAAACGAAAGTTCAATGCCTTAACCTCTGAGCTCCCACCTCCCCTCCACATAGCTACAACGTGGTAGCTCAATGGTTAATAGGTTGATATTCTGATCGGACTGTTATCCTAGCATCTGCCACAGCTGGGTATCAACCTTGAGCTTCTCAGATGTATACATGACATCAATTGACATCATTATGGATATGGGAATGTAAGTGCCATAAATATATTTTGTATAATCACTTGACTCGCTTGTCTCAAATTGGCTGCATGAATCTACAGTCCGGTCTAGAAAGAACTCCTGAAAGGACGCCTGAATTTTCCTTATAATTCTGTATTTTTATGCCAAAATTCAAATCTTCTCCTAATGTCATTTTAATCTGGATTATTTGTACCAGTTCTGGTGACATCCCCATGCTGGAAAAAAGCATATGCATTGTAGATATACATATAAATATAAATGTCTCAAATGTAAAAAAAAACCACCACTACCTCCTATACATCACCGAATGCTTTGGGTGACAAGCTCCAATTACCCGTGAAGAGCAAAGGCATTCATAAGCAGTTCATATCTCATTAAATACAGTTATTTATTTTTCAGGGAACAGTGTTTTGCTGGGGAAAACCAAAGCCATTTAAAGTGGGAATAAAACCTGAGTTTAACGACATGTCAAATGTTGCACGACTTCATAGGAAGCGCTTTTCCCACATATCACGCTCAATTTAGAGATTAGACAAATCACAACCTGTCAGAATTTAAAGATTAAACCTCAGTGTGTAAGGGATTTGCACCTGAAGCTGGTAAGAGCTTGAAAAACATCCTTCTTTTTTTTTTTAAGAATAAAGATATTCGATACAATTTTCAGATATTAGTTCATATTAGTCATCATGAAAGTTCTGCCTTTTTTTTTACCCCCGAAAGTTTTTTCCACCTTCACACCTGAACCCCGTTGTGAATATACGTGAATGACATTTCCTGAGATCACGCATGCAGTTAAGGGATTTTCATCTCTCTCACCTCGGATGAACGTGAAGCGAATCCAGACCCCTTGAGATTAGATTAGACTTCAGCACTCCTCAGAGACTCGTCCAGACTCGTGACATCATCTTTTTCGACTCTGACAGACAGCGCTATATATTGCCCAGATAGGTTTCATTCGAGTCGAGAAGCTCCACTGAGACACACGCCATGTGTTGTATTGAGTGTCTGAGAGAAATGTGTTCCAGTGTGGCCCAGCTTGAGTCCTGAAATCTTTATAAGCAGAGGAGAATGATGGGAAAACACGACAGAGGCGCCTTGTAAATATCAATATAGCTAAGCAGTGGTGATGTTATGGGATTTTTTTACTGTGTAAAATAAGCAGCCCTGCTGATAGAGAGTTGAGTCTTCTGGAAAGAGGTGGTTGTCACAATGGGCTTCAATGTTATCGTCATCATCATTGCCATTGTCCAATGTTTTAATTTTCCCAATCAACTTTTCATACTCACCAATACTTATATTTACATTACATCTTTTTTGAATCTAATATTGCAATTAATTCTAAACAGTATATGCATATTTTTACCTATTAGTAAGTAGCATTTGTGAGCTTTTAGGAATGTAAGTATATTGAATATTAAATTAATTACATTTTAATTCATTCAGTAATTAATAATAGTTTGTAATTCTAAATCTTAAAAAAACTAATACCAACTTGAATTTACAAAAATAAATATATTTATCATATAGCAATAGCAATATTAAATTTATTACAAATACAACTGAGAGAATATTATAAATATAATTATTGTTAGATATAATTAGTATCAGGGGCTCAAAAAGTTTTAAAATCTGCATATCAACATAGATATTTCTAATCAAATATTTAAAAATAAATACAAAATGTTTAGCATTTACACGTTTTTGTGTATTTGGCAGATAAAAAAATTTAAGTAGAAGTTTAGAATAATTTGCAAGTAGTATTTGTATGCTTTAAGTACACGGATTTGGTACGAATATAAAACAATATTATATTATTCATATTTAAACCAAGCCCAAAATTTCACATATTAACACTATACTATAATTTACTATTTATTAGTATATTATACTACACTTTATTTTATTACATTATTTTATAATAAACTAAATTATCTTACACTTAATTACACTACACTATTCTATTCTATGCTATTCTATACTATTTAAGTGTAATTCAGTCTTATAAACATTATAACAATCTTTTAAAAACACATCATAACACTTCATCAATGTGCTCATGGTTTGTTATCTATATGGGCTACATAGACATTTTTCCCAAAACATCCCAATCCAAAGCAGAAACCACGACCAGGTCCAGTTTGTAGAATGATGGATGATGTTGGTGTTGTAATTATATATCATGGTATCCCTGAGTTCATTTTAAGATCATATCATTAAGAGCGGCTCCATGAAGTTCCTTAACGGCGACGCCAACAAGAACTGGCTCTAAACCGAGCACGAAAACCCTCATGAAAAATGAGAAGCAGCAGCAGCCGTGGATGCGTGTGGACAGTTAGCCAAAGCTCTCAGTAGGCTGGAAGTCAAAGGCAAATTTGAGAATAAAAGTGTCCAGCCCATGAGGTTGGAACATCGGTGCTGTGCTGGACAAACACCACGATGTGCTGCTGTAAACACTGCTTTCCGGACATGCTGACACAAACAGTTAACACCCAGAGGCTTTAGTCCGTCTTATAAGCGCGCTAAATAAATAGCCAATGGGTGGCGTTTGATCAGCGAGAACAGTTGTCGATGTGTAATCATGAAACATCTTTGCCAGGGGAGTGTTTGCCTTGGCCTGTGGGCACGGTGTCTATTAAGCAAGGCCGTCCCTGTACTTCAAAGCATTTTGGCCTTTGTAGTTCTTTATTCCTGGATCTTGAGATGTTTATCTTCCCTCTGAAATCTGGAAAGCATATAGCTGTGAGTCAACGATGTTGCCATCTCTCTCCGTCTCTCTCTCTCCCTTTGTCCTATTCAGCACATGGTCAATATCCAAAAGTTCAACCATGCTGAGAGGCTGTACTATTCCGTCCAGGGATTAAAAAAAACCCAACAAAATATATAAGGAAAAAAAAACATTTCTCTTTTTTATTCACAGGAGAAAAAGAAAAACCTCTTCATCCTTTCTTTGTGAGGGGTGGAGGTGGTGTGCGGGTCCAACTAGCTTTCCAGATGTGCTTAGAGTCAAAGGTCAGGGATAAAAGTACCAGGATGTTGCAGGGCTCTAACTAGTATCCAGGGTTGCAACGTGCACTTTCTTGTTTGAGCCGGACCCAGCAAGACGCCTCATTTCACTCGGGTGAGTTACGACACCGAGACTTCATACTCACTGCCTCTGCTGTGTTTACTGACAGCGTCCAGGCGAAATGTCGAGCACAGTAAAAGCTGAAGCCGAACAAAAAAACTGAAAGAAAGACAGAAAGAAAGATGGGTTCCAGTAGCTGTGGGGGTTCGGGGTGCGAATGGTGACAGTTGGGATCATCTGGTAGAGGTGGTAGATCAGTGTTTAACGCTCTGGGTTACTGATCAGGGGTTCAAGGCTCAATATTGCCAAGCTGCAAGGCCCTTAACTCTTTGTGCTCCAGGGGTGCTGCAACATTGCAGACCAGCGCTCTGACAAGAAAATGAACCTTAAAATTTTGCTACATTTGAATAAAATGGTCATTTCTGACCTGCAAGAGAAAAAAAAAACATATGTATAAGAAGGAAAATACAGTACACATTGTTCATTAAAATTGCCAGCTAGCTTGTTGCTAACGTTTGTTTTGTTTTTTTGCCTAGCTGCACACACATAGCTTGAAGAAAAGGGCATAGAGAAATAGCCTACTTTTTTATTTAGTTTTATTTTCAAGTAGCAACAGATTGATGAACACACGAGTGTATTGTTATTGTTATATTAAATCTATAACACTGCCTCGGTTGCCTTCACATCGCTCATCGGATTTAGGCGGCTAGCTTGTTGCTAGCATAAGACATCCATGATTTTTTTACCGCCTAGCTGCACACAATTAGCTTAAACAAAAGTGCATCGGGAAGTGTTCTACTTCTTTTCTCACAGCATATGTTTTATTGTTTTTTTTGTGTGTGTGTGTCATTACTCGAGAAGTAGATCGAGGATTTTCTAAAGACAAGGTGCTGAGAGATTTTTCTCTTGTATGATAAGCCCGGAGTTCGGAGGTGTATGTCAATTTCGCCGTCTCTCCACAGGTACAGGAAATAGAGACATCACACATCGCGGCCCGTTCGAGCACAGACATCCAACGAAAACGGAGCTCATTTGCAGGGAAAAAAAAAAGTGTTAATACGATTACTAGAAGTGTGTCAGGAGCTTAATAAGTGTGGAAATTGCCCTGTCAAACGAGACCTGCGAGACGAGGTCAATTACGTGATTATGAACAGCCTCAGTCTCGCGTCATTGTTTCTTTACGTATAGTAATCTGCTATGATTTTAAGCGCCGGACGCTTAAAAAGTAAAGAGAATCAAATTTGACAGCGCAAAAGATTTACATGGACGTTAGTGTCGATAACAATTTCCATCACATCGGTTAACCCGGGAAAGTCTCGCTCTTCTTCTGTCAAACACGATCGAAAATAAATAATTGATTTTTTTTTTTTTGTTTAGGAAGAAAAATCTGTGAGTTTGATATTCTCTTTAATGCACATATTAAACATGTGAAGGATTACAGAAAAAGGCGTGTACCTTTTTTAGTGTGTGTGTGTGTGTGTGTGTGTGTGTGTGTGTGTGTGTGTGTTTATGTATAAGTGTGTGTTTGAGGTTTCTTCAGAATTCTCTATTCGAGCTGAAGGAAGCTCTTCAGGCCACTAGATGGAGTCCAAACCTGATGAAGAGCAGCAGAGAGGCTTCTAGACCAGTTCTGGGTATGATTAGTGTAGACATGAGTACAGAAAGTGTACATTCTTTTACTCACACACAAACGCACACACACACACACACACACACACACACACACACACACACACACACA
>MU598598.1:824656-879734 GCA_024362625.1 Silurus asotus | reverse complement strand
TATATATATATACAGACATATATAGCGAGACACACACACACACACACACACACACACACACACACATGAGTAAACAAAAAAAACAGTTAAATCAATAATCCTACCTGGAATCTGTCAGGTGTCAGGATTTATAAGACAGAAAAAGCTCAGTTCAAAATTATTGAATCAAATCACATTCTTGAGATAGATTTCACACATCCATACCAAAAATGATCCATATTTCATAATCTTTGCACATTATTGCCAGCACCAATCTCTTTCAATGCCTGCAAATTGTCCTCTATATACAAATTCAGTGAAAATCACTAAATCATTCTTTTTGTATAGAAAAACCACATACATAATCACATACATTTAATGTGTAATTATGAGATATTATATAAGAAATACTATCTGATAATGTTACATGCTCTGAATCAGGACATCATGGACTCATCATGTGAACGCTATGTAAAGAAAAATGAACCAAAAATTAAAACAAAGTGAAAATTGTCGAATCGTGGATGCGGGTAAAAAAAAACGCCTGCGAAAATTCAACGTCAAAATGTTTTCTGTGAATGTTTTCTTCAGTAAATAGACAAAAAAAAAAAGTTGCCTGCCTTCGCCTCACACCGTACTGTACAACGCAACTCACATGCCATTCAAAGTTCTTCCTGTTCTTGAATACAGTCTATTAATTCAAAGTCAACTTTCCCCCCGAGTCTCTTTCTTGTTCCTTGACGAATTGTGCGATCAAAATATTTATACGTGAAAGTGTGTCAAAGACAAAACCCGACAAAAAAGGTGGCGTGACAAACAAAAGAGGAGTGTCACCAAAAGAATGGTGGAGAAAAACTTTCATCCTAAAGGCTCGAGCCTTTCAAGTTTCCTTTATCCTTTCTTTTCAGATTAGACCGGGTGTCAGGGGCGCTCCGAGGGCCTTGCTTCTTATTACATTATTTCTGGGTGAAATGGATGCACAAGCTGAATAGAATCATTAAACTTTGCTAGTTACAGGAATGCGTCAGAGCCCGAGCCGGGGCCCGGCTTGAGATGAAAAAAAAAAAAAAGGCCCCGGTTTCAATCGCTCGTTTAATATGCCATGAAAAGATATGACATCAAGCCTTGCAAAAAAAAAACAACAACACACACACACACACACACACACACACACACAAGAGAGAAATGAATGATTCTCTTCGTGACTCTGGACATCAATCATGCTCAATACTCGGCAAAACAATGACGTTTTGTTTGAGTTTCAGAGGTGACAAACAACGCGAAGTGACTAGCTTAACATTGTCAATTTCCATTACTCAAGACCTGAAGCAAATCAGAATTAAAACTGTGGCTCGGTTGCTAGGCAGCGGAGTTCTCTTGACATGGTGGTTAGTTTTCTTTCATCACTTGACAAGAGGCGAGTGAAAGGACTTCTGAAAAAGTTACTAAAAGTGCAGTGAGGAGGAGGAGGAGGAGGAGGAAGAAGGAGGGAGGGGGGATAATTGGTGGCTCTGGGTTGTTGTAGCGGCCTCTTGTGTGGAAACTTTCAGAGCGTGGAGGAAAGAGCGAGTCGGACACGCAGAAATTTCGACTCTTGTACACAAACTTGACCCGACGACATTGATGGACTTCAATGGGTCTTCGTGTGGAGTGTCAGGCCTGCGTGTCGATCAGGGACTGCTACACGGACACACTCTTACATACGATTCTGAGCATGCTCAGTGTACCGACTTTTTAAATATGCTTGAAGAATTTTTTAAGAAAAATAAAAAAGCTATAATTTTGCCATTTGTTTATAAGCGCTCTTATGGAAACAAATTCCAAAATGGTTCTCGATTTGTGTCCAAAAAAAAAGAAGGAAATGCACTTCTTAAGTAAACATTAAGAACAGAGTGGTCTTTTCTTCCTCTCTTTAAATAAAAGTGCTCACTAAAGTGTAAAAGGGACCAATTACTGCAGGCTTAACACACTCCTGCGTATTTACAGTAGCTTTTTTGTACTTGTTCTTCCACTCTGACTTCCTATGAATTAAATCAGTAAAGGAGAAAGACAAGGGACGAGAAAAAAAAAGGAATAGAGCAGTGAGAAAGAGAAAAAGAAAGAGAAAAGGCAGAGAGAAACAAAGATCAAGCCTGGAGAATGGGGGGTTGTTTAGACGCTCGAGGTGCAGCGAGGTGCTCGGCTCCATTGTGTGGACACCGTCTCTCTCATTATGGCCTCTCAATCAAGACTAGGGTTCGCAGGAAGCCTCCGGAAAGCCCATCTGCCAGAGCTAATCTAGAGGGGGAGCAGCGGGCATGGCGGCTAATGCCCCCGCTACCCTCGGCCGCTTTCTTCACCCCTCCGCCGGCGCACCCAGGATCAGCCAAAAGCCCATTAAAGTAAATAATGGCCAGAAATGACAGGCTTAGTGCGGATCGGCGGAAAAAGTCGAAGCCCGACTTGAGCCGGGAACTCTGATTAATCGAGAAAGACGCAAGGGAGAAGGAGAGATTTTTGGAAAAGAGAGCGGGGGCAACCTCGGTTTGAATTCCTCGACCCTCGCGTTGTTAAACTTCACATTCAGAGGCTTCTACGAGACCTCTATTAGCTACTAGTGCTTTGGAGAAGCCAACAATGGGTCTTGAGAATCAAAGGGGTTATGTCTGTCTGGGGTTATGTCTTTATAGGGATCAAATGTCCACACAGGGAGGAGAGGTTTAGATTTTTTTCTGGCCCTCACAAAAACATTTTTCTTTTGCATGAACAAACAACAAAAAATTTTACTTCACTTTTATTTAAAAACAAGTAAAAGAGACAAACGATTGTCTTGTTACTAACTAAGGTAAAAGTTTGTTGCACCAGAAAATGAATACGCTGCTTTAATAGTTATATTAAAATATGGTCCCCACAATAACTGTGTATAATAATAATAATAATAATAATAATATGATCAGTTTTAGTTAGGCTAGGAGAATCGATACAGATATCCACACACACACACACACACACACACACACACACACACACACACACACACTTCAAGATTTTAGCTTATATATCTTGACTATTTGAACCCTCATTTCTGAGGATGTTCAATCTGCCATGTTTTGTAAGTTTCCAAAGACATTCATCTGCAGGTATCACAAACTCACAAAATTCCCATAATTTCTATCTCTAGCTCTGTTTAATACTCTATTTTCTCTAGTTTCTATTACTTTTGGTATGGAATTTTACATGTGACGTTTGATCCGGTGATCCGGTTCCATTAGATGTCAACGATTTTCCTGTAACACATCCTGTAACAATGTGTTTGAGTTCCCCTTACACCACAGCAACTTGACACTGAATACCTTTCACACTTGGGTGTCTTTTTTGCACTCTTATGGAAAGTCAGGTTAGAAGATTTCAAGAAGCAAAAATGTCCTGTAGACTTTCCTGTGGAGGAAAACGCCACTCTCACACTCGAGACTCCTTCCTTTTCCTTGTAGGAAATATCACCAGTGATGATTATAATAATTACGTGTCCGTCCTTTTAATTGTATTTAGATGATGTGGACCACATTCCATGTCAATGCCTGAAAAAACAGACATGGAAATGAATTCATTCATATAATATTAACCTGTGATTTGAATTACAACCAGAACAATTCCTGACCAATCAGATTGGAGAGTTCGGTATCACTGTGGTATGAAGGGAAGTGTATTATTGTATTGAGAACCACATTTAACATCAGCATCTCACAGACTTTGCACATATTCCGTTCTTGAATGTTTTGTAGCTGGTGTGTGTGCGTGCACGTATGTGTGTGTGCGTGTGTGTGTGTGTGTGTGTGTGTGTGTGTGTGTGTGTGTGTGTGTGTGTGTGTGTGTGTGTGCCTAAGTTCTGTCAGGGATTTAATGTGAGCTGTCATCCAGTGCGTTTCCACAAGATTATGTTGAGCATTTCCACCTCGGCTTAACTTACTGTTAAAATTGCTCATACATCTGTGAACGAATTGGAATGCAAAACAGGAAAGACTCGCGGAAACACAGACGACTAGCGATTTCCCCCGTCTTCTAGGTTTCCTATGTAATTGCATCACATGAAATGTATGAAATGTACGATATATCTGAAATATAAATGCGCGTACTTTTCAAAGACCCGGGGCTTTTATCTTCAAGGGAGAACGAGCGAGGAAACAAGGGAGAACGAGATGAGAGAAGTTTTGAGCTCCAAGATGTAATGAAGTATTTAAGATGTCCAGAATGTTTTATTGACAGAAGCTAAGAAAAGAAAGATATAATACAAAGGAGCCTTTCAGGTCTCGAGAGGAACGCTTACGGTTTGTTTTTCAGAAATGTTTTAATGGTATCGATTTTTTGGCGTTCAATGAAGTGTGTGAAGTGTGACAGGTTTATCGAACAGATGCGGCGCTGGAAAGAGTAAGAAGGAAGAGGCTGTGTTTTGGACACGTGCTCTTTAATATGGTATGGAGGGGCGAGAAAAAAAAAAACAGAAAAGCAGAAGAAAAAAAAGCAGATAAAACTTTGCGCTTGGAGGGAAAGACGGGGAAAAACAAATCTATTGCCCATGGATAGAGGAAGAAGGTGTGGAATGTGATGCGATGTATTGGGTTTCAGTGTTTCCCCTGACTAACCCTGCAACTCGACCTCAGGTATGTCCTAAGGTTCCCCAGAGATGGAGTGCGTGTTAGGACTTCAGTCACCAGTAGAGGCCTCCCATGCTTTGTACAAGCTTTAGAGTCATTTATTTCTGACCAGGACACTGAAATGCTAACTCACTTCTCCTTCTTGCAATGTCAGACCTGAAAATTCAGAGATCAAGACAGTATGGTCTGTCAAAAATCAGAAAACAAAAACAGAATAGCATGGCTAGTCCTGAGGTGGAATTTGGAGTATAATAATACATGAGCAGATAGTGAAGATTGACCTGTTTTAAATACCAATTATATGATGTATAAGTATAATTTGTGTGTAAGTCCAACAAATATGATGAAAAAAATATCAAAACAAATGCTGCATTGTTTTATTAATCATGTAAAGCTAATCAGAACTTTAAATTACCTCAGTTCTATCTGATTTGCACCTCAGAAAGTTAATATTTCATATATAGTTATGTGTAACTTCAATCCTGGACATTCCATTCCATTCATTTTCCCCATAAAGACCCCCAGAATAAAATATATCCCTTGATCCTTTTTTTCTCTACAGTGTCATAATAAGTGTAACACTCGAAGCTGCTGTGCATCACCCCTAATCCTGGGTCTCTGTGAACCAGAGGCAAGGCCGTGGTGTTTGCGTGTTGGCGCTGTGCCAGTGGGCGTCACCGAGCCGTCCTCCCTCTCGCTCCTGACACAGCCGCTGCTGTCATTTCTATATCTGTTGTCATGGTGACGCAGCAACAGGGAGCAAAATGGCAGCGTAACCTCTGGCATTCGGCATGCCGAGTTTAACTAAAGGTCTGTAGACTCGTCTGACCCTGTGGACCATGATTACGTTTAGAGCACAGATCATGGTTTGATATTAAATTAATAAAATGGTGACATGTTAAAAAGGGAAAGAAATACACTTTGTCGATGTGATGTTCAACAAATTAGTGGTTTGTAACTGTTCAATTCACAAATGATGGTTTATCAATTTATAGGTAGATATAATGAACTACATTAGATGCATTATATGGATCAGTCTTTACCCACCTTTTTGTTTTTTAAGTTAATAAGACATTATGTCCACTTGCTTCTGGTAGCTGTCCGATTCAAAACACTAATGCTTGCCTTCAAAGCCAAAAAAAATGGACCAGCACCATCTATCTGGTTCAATGCAGATCACTCCTTGCATAGAACCAGATCTCGCTCATATATATTCTAGCACTGCTCGACTGGTCCCACCATCTCTCAGGAAAAAGAGGTAGGTATACATCAAGACTGTTTTCTATTTTGGCCCCGAGGTGGTGAAATAAACTTCCTCTAAATGATTGAACATACCTAAATTATGGTAGAAGACCTACCTCTTCCTGATACACTGAAATGAGAGCTTATTTTTTTCCTGTTTGTTTTATGTATTTAAAAATAAAGTGGGCTATAATTACTCCCAACAGAGTTTTAGGTTGATGGTATCCTAAGGCCATGTCCATATTAATATGTTTTGGTTTGAAAATACATATTTTCCTCTCTAATTTGACCTTCTGTCCACATTGAGACAGCGTTTTTAGTCAATAATAATGTAGCTTTTTCCTATTGGATACATTTGAAAACACCATTTTCGCATCACAGTGTAAAGTAAATAAATAAATGCCAGATGGAAATGATGCCGGTTGAAGCTAATTACGTTTTGCTTATGCGCAGTACAGATATGTAATCATCTTCAGACGTTTCAAACTTTCTTATGGCTTCTCCCGTTAGGGGTCACCACAGAGGACCATCCACATGTTTGATTTGGCACATGTTTTTATGCTGGAGGCCCTTCCTAACACAACCCTCCCCATTAATCCGGGCTTGGGACCAGCACTAAGGCTTCTGCAACCCTAATGGCTGGTGTTGGTTCCCTGACCAGGGATCGAACCCGGGCCGCAACGGTGAGAGCGCCGCATCCTGACCACTAGACCACCAGGGAAACATATCTTCAGACGTTTCAACTTTTCGGAAATTATTAATAGGGACCAAAAAAAAACCACGAAAATTTTAAATGTATACGTATCAGTGAAGACATAGCGTTAGTTTGCAACCTAGTGAACCAATGCTGATGTATTCGTAGATAGAGACCTTTATGCACTTTTCTGCTAAATGTGAAAGAGACTCCAGAAATCACAAGCTCCTCTGTTTCCCATGGTGGAAACTGAACCTCCTGAGAACATGCTTACACTAGAGAAAATGATCATTTTTGTATTATTACAAAATAGCATTCATATTAATAAATATTATGAGTGCATTAACAGCCGTATATCTACTACTGTCATGAAACACTGTTCTAGCCCAAAGCTTCTTAAAGCTATTACAGCTTATACTAATGGATATATGGCCTTAGAGTGGCAGGAAATGATGTTACAATCAACACTTTCAAGCCTTAAGGATGAAGACAGAGTTCATGTATCTGGGTAATTTAGAGGCAATAAAAAGCTTCTTAATTGAAACGAGGTTCCTAAAAGCGGGTTGGGGGGGTGAGGGAGGTGGGTGGGTGCAGGAGGGGGTTGATGTGCCACACACACCTGATAGCTCTTGAGAGGCGAGCGCACAAGAGGCGAGGTATTTTCATGACAATCTGACAATGGCGGAAAAACGTGCGCCCTCAGCCCCTCTGGCAAGGCACCGAGGCAGAGAGGAGGAACGGGGCTCGTCCATGAAGATGTCGAGGTTATTAAATTAATATCTGGAGCCTCCCATACAGCTCTTTCAACCAAGAAAGGCTGTCAGAGAGTGGAGATAAAGGTTTGTTTTATTCCAGCCGAACTTCACCAAACTTCTGCAGCCTGAATGATCATTTCCTCCATTTTTTTGTTTTATATTAATATTTAGCTCTATTTTTTTCAAATCTACACTAGTCGTTTATCATTTTCCCCTAATCTCTGTTATGCAAAGTTTGCCCAGAATGGCGTCCACAAATTCATATTTTTTTGAACCCCCTAATTAACTGGTAGTAAATCCTTGTATTTTTTTTGATCACATGACATATTGATATAAATGAGCTATGGGCCTGTGTGTTGCTTCTCTGCAGAGTGTGATCGATCTGTGGGAAACTAAATATCTATTCACTCAAAGTGCACTGTTTAGGATTGTTTCCTCCTCCCCTACGGAGCGAGTGTAAAATCTAATAAAGGAAATCCGAGTGAGAGCGCTTTGATCAGGGCTTCTTCAAACACGCTAAAGATCACATGGGAAAGGACTGCAGATCTTAGAAGTCCATAATGCCAATGTGTGAAGGGGCTTCAGCCTTTAAGCGCCAAACACATCCAAGGAAGCAAGTTTATTAACCCTATCTGGCTGTGGATCTCTGTGATTCCATGTGCGCTCGGCATCGGAGACACATGCGGTGAACTTGAAGAGTTTCTCCTCAAGGCAAATCAAGCTTTTCCCCCCTTGATTTCTTTTTTTGCAGATAGGAGTCTGAGGAATGTCTGATATTACACTTAATGTTTGACTTATTTCTGGCTTTCATTTCTCTCTCTCTCTCTCTCTCTCTCTCTCTCTCTCTCTCTTGTTGTATATGATATGCAGCTAGTAATGCAATTCAGTAAAAGATTGCTTCTCTCTCTCTCTCTCTCTCTCTCTCTCTCTCTCTCTCTCTCTCTCTCTTCTTTGTAGTATAAGATATGCAGCTAGTAATGCAATTCAGTAAAAGATTGCTAATTTTAATGCAGGTTTTATCGAACAATTTAATGCTACATTTCAGCCTCACATCTCAAATTATTAAAGCCCCCAAATCTTTGACAGTCACTAACTGATATGCCCATAAAAATCATCTAATGTATATGTATATATAATATAATGTGTATATATATATTATAATATTATATACTTCAAACTCTAGTTAAACATCTGTCCAGAAGATTGGAGGTTATTATAAAGAAATGCAAACTTAAAGTTATTGATGCTAAACGTAATATTTTATATCTTATTATAATTATTTTGTCTTTCTTTATACTAGTTTAATGATTTGAGTTGTTCTTTAAGTTAAAATACAAATGCCCAAGCATCCTACCAGATTTTTCTTCTTAGAATGTTCTGGAGAATAAACATTACACTATCCAGCATCAATGATCATAGAGCAGCCCTGATTTCTGCTTTGTCCAACCTCAAGTGAACCACAAAAAATAATAGTTAATAAAAGAAAAATCATCCAATACCATCTTATTAAATCCCCAATTCATTGACTGGAGCTTATATGTCCATTAAAAATCAAATCAAATTTTATTTTTACAAAATCATGAAATGTAAAAAATTATATATATTTCTCCCATTAGGGGTCTCCACAGCGGATCATCCTTCTCCATACTCCCTTGTCCTCTAAATCTGTCTCTTTAAACATCTGCATGTCTTTCCTCACCACATCCATAAACCTTCTCCTTTTTCTTCCACACTTCCTCCTTCCTGGTGGCTCCATCCTCAACATTCTCCTACCGATGTACCCCATGTCCCTCCTCTGCACATGTCCAACTGCGCCTCTTTCACCTTGTCTCCTAAACGTCCTACATGCGCTGTCCCTCTAATAAATTCATTTCTAATCCTGTCCATCCTCATCACTCCCAACGAAAAACTTCAACATCTTCAGCTCTTCCACCTCCTATCTTTTACTCAATGCCACTGTCTCTAATCCATACAACATCGCAGGTCTCACCACAGTCCTACAAACTTTTCCCTTCACTTTTGCAGATACTCTTCTATCACAAATCACTCCTGCAGTCACTCTTCTCCACCCACTCCACCCTGCCTGCACTCTTTTCTTCACTTCTCTAACACACTCTCCATTACTTTGCACTGTTGACCCCAGGTTCCTGAATTCCTCCACCTTCTCCACCTCTTCTACCTGCAACCACACCCCTCCACTGTCCTCCCTTTCATTCATACACATGAACTCTGTCTTACTCCTACTGACTTTCATTTCCCTTCTGTCCAGCACGAACCTCCACCTCTCCAGGATCTTCTCAACCTGCTCCATACTCTCACCACAAATCACAATATCATCAACAATATATATATTGCACTATCGTCCCTTCACTAGGAGACCCATATATGCTCCAGCATGAAAATGTCCCTATGCCCAAAGCTAGCTTCATAAGAATATGCTTTGTCCAACCTTAAGTGAACCACAAAAACAATAGTTAATGAGAAAAAGATGATCTGATTCCATCTTACCATTACAAATTTACATCTGTTCATTACTTAGCAGTCACTTGCTTCCCTGAATTTAGTCAATCTGTCAACTGTCATACTATAAACAGAAAATCATGAGCAGTGTTCATCTGGGCCTAATTGAGCTGCTTTCTTTTACACACTGCAAAAGGATCCTGTGTGTATGATAAAACAGTTAATGAATGATTTTCTGGAGTCTCATGAATATTTCATTAATGTTTTTAAACACAGATGTGTAAGGCATGTGTGATCATTTTGTCTTGATCCAAGTTGAGACCATTTTCATTTGAAATATGAAACATACTACATGCTGGTTTAGTGCTACCTTTCCAATAGAAACATTTACACATGCCACATCTTCTGCCGTGACTGTTCGGAAGTGTTGTATTGTTAGGATTCGAAACTTTAACTCTGCTCCTGAGACACAAAATAACAAGTGGTTTGGAGATGTAATGTGGCATTTCTACACAATACATAAAACAATAAAACACTCTGTTATGTGCTTTCAGAAGAAAATATTCAACAAGTGGGACGAATGACGTGAGTTAGCGGAGTTACTATTACTTACCCATATCAAAAACAATCTAGATTTTTTACATAGAATGTTAGTGTGATGCCATTAATCCTATGACTCTCCATGTAAAAGGCTGCTGTAGAAATGATAGATCAAACCTGAGCTTTATTGTAATTCAGTTCTGCTTAATTTTATGGTAAATTAAGAATACTTAATAATCCTTATTACTCTCTGCCCATCATCCCTCTACTCTCTCTCTCTCTCTCTCTCTCTCTCTCTCTCTCTCTGATTCATCCCGGTGCCCTACCTCTGGATGGAGTTTTCTTTCACTGAAGACCAGTGCAGCTGAGCATGGTTTCACATCAATTAAGTCACTGAGCAACTCAAGACCTTTGAAGATGGTCTCAGGATTGCTACAATGGCTCAGGATTGCAAGTTGCCTGAACAGTCATGCATTTAAGCATCCATAACTGAACAGTTCATCTCAACAATGGTAGAACTGTAAAGAACGGACATTCTGTGCCACCCAGATGAGCACAAGTTTGCTTTTGAGTCTGGTTTCTCTCAATGTTTCTTCCTCACACCATCTCAGGAAGTTTGTTTCTTTGCCACAATCACCACTGGTTTGCTTATTAGGTATAAACTGTGGTGTCAAGTTTATGAAATAATATTTTTTGCTAAAACAATAGCTAATAGGTGATAATAACAAAATAACAAAACCTTTGGGGATTTTAATTTTAGATCTCAACCTGATAAATAGAAATCTGTAATCAAAAATAATTTTTATATATATTTTTTAATATGCAATAATCCAAACCCAATGGTCACAACTTTAAACAACCCAAATTTACTAGAATTGTTCAAAGTGCATACTCGAGTCATTTAATTACAAAAAAGCATGCCGTAATCTAGCTTAAAGAGCTATGAAGCAGTGTGTGAAATCATGCATATGTTCTTTCTTTGGCTGAGAAAAATTACCCAGAGTTAATTTTGGGAAAAGCGCCAGATGTTCTCCGAAACAGTGTGAATGTTAGAAATTTTTTTAGGAAAGTTAACAGACAACATGACCTTATGTTACTTGCAATCAGATCTCTGGAGAAACACATACACATTCAAACAAATGAAGAAATATGGTTGTGTTTTGTTTATTTTTATATGAATAAAGTAAAAAAAAGATAAGTTAATAATGCATGTTGTGAACTTTAAGACAAAATCGTTGTAATGTTTATGACTTGATGCTTGCACTATTGCCGAAATGTTTTATAATGCTTGATTAAAAAATCTTTTGTTTAGCTAACATAATTGAAATAACCAGTCTTTTTTATTCACAAGACATGCAATAAATCCTGAATTCAGTTTATTTCTGCATTGTATCTTCTACAGAAAATTTCTTACTTTTTCCAGTTTGTGATCATAAGCTGGCATGTGCTTTCTGAACATCACATTTTAGTCCCCGTTTAAAATTATAACAAAATTCCACTTTTCTAAGAAGATGTTTCACTTGAATTTGGAGTGTGTTTGTGGAGATGTGTGTGAGATTAATTTATCTAGAAGGGTGTGAGTAAAGTCAGGTAGTGATGTAGGTGAGGTGAGGAGGTCTGGGTCTGGGGTGCAGTCATTGTTCACATTCATCCCAAAGGTGTTCAGTTGGTTTGTGAGGTTGTTGGAGCTATATAGCAGGAGATCTTCCACTCCAACTCATGTTAATCATATTTTCAAGGATCTGGCTTTGTGCACAGAGGCATTGTCATGCTGGAACAGGTTTTGGGTCTCCTTGTTCAAGTGAAGGACTTTTTTATGCTACACTACTTCCAAAAATATTCAGCTTTGATATTAATGAGTTTTTTGTGTTCATTGAGAACATGGTTGTTGTTCAAATTAAATCCTCAAATAAAATTAATCCTCAAAAATACAACTTGCCTAATAATTCTGCACTCCCTGTATTAGTGCTATCATAATTAAACTTCACAAATTGTGATGATTAAGGCAGTATGCATTTCTGTTTGACTATTTTCATTAAAAATCTAAATAAATAAAATTATAAAAGGCGAAATTAAACATCCAATGCACCACACTTTTATTTACGACGTTTTTACTCAGTTATATAAAACAAATAATAAACTCCACTAAAAATGTATTTGTTTTACTGATGCGCCAAGTCTCGATTAAAGCACCAAAATCCACCATGATGTGCACATCCAGCAATTAAAACCGTCCGTGTGGAAACATAGCACAAGTTCTGTTTTGTGTCCAGATGATTTACATAATTCAAAACACCATAATCATTTTCAAACATTTACAAAACTATTTTGTTTTTATGCTCTATGTTGAGTTTGTTTTCACTATTAATAAACATACATTTGCATAAAACATCCATATGTGTCCATGCACATGTGTATATTATAGTATTAAAAACTTGAAAAGTATCAATTTCAGGTACATTTAGAGCAGATATAAATGTGCAATGAAGTTCTGATTAGATATTTTAAACGATTGACAGCCCTAATATAAATAATATACTTAAGTAGAAGTGCAGATACTCATGTTTTAAAAGACTCTGGTAAAAGTTCTGTCTAAACTTTTTCACTATGGTAAAAGACATTTGGGCACTGACATGTACTTAAGTAAAAAGTAGCCATTACTACTACATGTTTTAGTGTCACACTGGTAACTAAACCTCACATCTTATTAATACAATTTAAAAATTGAATTTCATATTTTGTTACCTAATGAATGTATCCAGGCTGAACATCCACCATATAGAACATAAGCAGAGAAAAGATGATGATGATCAAGTGATCAGGAATGTTTTTGTTCTCAGTCATGTTTACATCACTGACTCCCTCTGTCTCATCCATGTTAACCCCAGACTTCTTGTTGCTTTCTGTCTTGTTCGTTGTTTAGCTTTGTAAGCTAGCCTACGTCTGTAATGCGTGATAGCCAGGACATTCTACATATGCATTAATTTATAAAAAGAAAAGTGTGCTATACTTTTATTATTTAGAAAGCGACCAATTATTTGTGACCGATATTTGATGTAGATTGATTTCTCCTCTCTAAACTCTTTCTCGAGCACGTTCTCTCAGCACCACTGATGCTACGTGAACATGACGTATCACAACACCACAGAGACCTAATCGTGTCCTGAAAGTCACATAGATTACAGATTGACATGGCAGAGGTAGAGCAGACACAACAGGAAAACTGATTTATGTAATATTTTTTCCTTAGTTTTTTGCACTACAGTCCTGTTTGTGAAATCACCATGTGTTAGAGGTCAGAAGGCACAAAAGTAAAGATATAAAAGTTAACTCTTTGTCTCATATTTAATTGCAGATCATTATATTTTGTCAATTGCCTCGTATTGCATTGATTAGCATTGTGTTAAATAAAATAGAAATCGGATCACACTGCATCGAAATGGGGTGAAGCCTAACGCATCGCATCGGTAGCTGCTTTATATGTATTTTTAATGTATTTTATTGTTGACTATGCATCAGTATGTGTATGTATATGTATGTGTATATCTAAAAGTTTTTTATATATTTTTTACCTGAGTGAACACAACCAACAGGTCTGAGCGTCACATGCATTTTTGACAAATGGCCTCCACTAACAGTACTTAGGCTGTAAGCTGTTGCAGTAAAAGAAAGGCTCTAGAGTGCAGAGGCCTGAACGCAACACTTGTCTGACGGATAGCTCCATTAACTCAAGGCCCCTCTAAGGCACCTCATCTGCTGGAGTGACTGCTGACAAGGCAGGACACAGACACACACACACACACACACACACACACACACACACACTCGCATGCACACCAAACCACCTTCATCAAGCCACACACATCCAGTGGGAAATGCATATATAAAAAGGACTCAGCCAAGCATCACCTCTTGAGCCTGATCGGAACAATGGCTTGACTACACAAGTACAACACGAGCGTGATCCCATTGGTGTCCCCGTTTGGCCTCTTTGGTACTCAGTTCCTGGGACCACCATGAAACAGGGGAAGCCGTGGCTTGATAATCAGCCCACGAGGGGGGCAAACACAATTCATATTTCAGCTTTCCGCCTGGAGCAGCCAGCAGAGCGTGCTGGACATTTCAATTTGAGAGCGGTGACTACTGTAGCCCTGCAGGCTAAAAAAGTACGGCTACTGAAATGTGACCGTGCAGCTTGGCTCCCAACACACACACACACACACACACACACACACACACACACACACACACACACACACACATTTCAAGATGTAGAACTCGCCAACGATTACGAAGGTATGTACAGGCTCAGAAATGCACTCAAGTGGATTATAATAAGCCTCTGTGTTGCATAAAAATGTTTTACATCGAGCCATGCATTCATATAGACTCACACAATCCCCAAGAGCCAGGCTGTTTGGGGGGTTCAGGACTGGCTAAGCGGTCTCTGCAGACTAAGGACAGTGTGTCCCAGCGTGACTGTCATCCACGGCTGTCTGCTTTCTTCAAACAGGCCGTCTGGGGACTAAGTCGGCGTCACGGATAGATGATGTGACAAACAATTATATTTTAACACTATTTATACCTGCGCCCTGTAGGATTACCGTCTGACACAATGACCTCGTCCGTAAGATGATTCGGGTGGCTGGGCATGTAGTTGTTACTTAGAGAAAGAAAAAGAGAAAGAGAGAAAGGAAGAAAGGAGAAAGGAAAGGGAGAAAAGAGAAAGGAAAGGAAGTAAGGAACTGCATTTTTCTCTTACAGAGAAATGGTGTGTCTCCCAGACAAATCCTGCCACAACGAACTCAATTTATCAACGTCAATAACGCCGCCGAACACAGGACAGGGATACATGCATATTAATTGAAAATAATCAGATGAAAGCACTACAGTTTGACATTCTGCTTGATGGGCACTTTATCTTTCAGGACGTCAGGATAAAATAGCGTACGGAACACGGCCCTGACTCTCCAGTCTCGAAAAACACCTCTTTAATTGCATGTTATCACCTTCTGATTGCCTGGGCATTATATTAAATAGTTTGGTAATTACTCTGTAGATGGCGATGTAAATAGCCCAAGGCTGATTCTTTGAAAATGGATGGCTACGGAAAGCCAGGGCAAAAATATAGTGTAGTAAATAATAAAATTGTGTAACATGCAGTATGACCTTAACATTAATAACAATATCCTCCATCCACACATTTGTATTTACTTTCAGTTTTATTTGGTTATCTGCCAGGAACACTGGATCATGATAGCCACTAGCATCCTAGGATTATTATATATTTATTTTTTATCAGATTCAAAGGGCTGACAGGATTCCTGACTTAGATATGACTCACCATCATGGATGAATTTTATGTTATTTTTCAAAGATATAAGCATCTTTCAAGCAACGATTATATCACACAATTAGATTTCCTCCAACTTCTATACATTCAGGGTAAGGACATGTAGTGAAAACCAAGAATAAATAAATAGATAGATAGATAGATAGATAGATAGATAGATAGATAGATAGATAGATAGATAGATAAATAGATAGATAGATAGATAGATAGATAGATAGATAGATAGATAGATAGATAGATAGATAGATAGATAGATATTAATTATTTATTTAAAAGTCATAAAAGCATTTAAAAAATTTAAAAGAAGGTCATAATAAAATAAAATAAAAGTTCAAAGAGCAATTTTTTGAATTTAAATTTTAATAATAATAATAATAATAATAGGGGGAAAATAATGTATTAATAATTAAAATTAATTTAATATACGTAGGAAGGAGATCTGTGCATTAGAAACGGCAGTTATAAGAAAATAGTTCATGCCACTGCTGAGCCTTTAACCCTCAACAGCTCAGTTGTAAGTCGCTCTGGATAAGAGTGTCTGCCAAATAGCTTACAGTAAATGCAATATAATCTGACACAAAATCACAGTTACTTTTATCCTCCTGAAGTTAATTATTTTCCTATAATTAGATGTTCTGTATTTTTTTTTCTTTTTACAGGTTCTACCATTTCATCTCACCAACAATTGCATGCATCATTAATCTTTTAATTAATCAAATTTTGTATTAGTTTATACCAGTTTGCACAAGTTATTTTAGCCCCTCTTTTTATTAAAAAGGTAATATTTCCTGCCAAATGAATTAAAGTCAAGGGGCTTTATTGTCGTTTCAATCATATACAGTACAGTACACAGTGAAAGGACTAAAGTGCCACATAAAACAACAGAAACTAACACTAAAGACAACACAAAATCTAAATAGAACAATCGGACCTATACACAGGACTATATAAAGTGCAAACAATAAAAAAAAATCACAATAACTAACAATGCAGCACAGACTAGCACACAGAGCTAAATGTGAGATGTGAGTGCAAATAAAATGTCTATATAATAATAAATAATACTGTACATGAATTAATACACAATGAACACTGACCCCAAGCTTCACAGAAATGGAATAGATCACAAATATACATTTTACATTTATAAATTAGTCTCTATGTTCATCCCTAAAGAGTGAGTCAGTGGTAACCATGGCAAGGAAAGATGGTATGAGGAAGAAACCTTAAGAGAAACCAGACTCAAAAAGGGAACCCGTCCTAATCTGGGTAAGTAGAACTGTTTGTATTCATTACAGACCAGATTTCATCTTCATGGTTCTTGAGTTGATCCCACCACACTACTCTCATGGTTACTGCTGTTATAGAAAAAAAAATGCTCTGTCTTTTCCAAGCACATTTATAGCATTTGGCAGACGCCTTTATCTCATTTATAGTGATTTATTAACCATGCAGTTGAATGTTAAGGGCCTTGTTCAGGGGCCCAGCAGTGACATCTTGTTGGTGCTGAGATTTGACCTCATGACCTTTCTATCCAAAGTCCAACTTTTAAACCAGTAAAGTAGATCCTGGCTACTACAACCATTGTAAAAATTCATCTAAATCATTCACACTTGACATTGTGTACACAGTGTAGGGATGAACAGGGTCTAACTCAAGAACCTAATATTGGCTCTTGGGAATTTTAACTCACAACCTTCTGGTCGCTAGAATGATGGTATCTGCTAGTAAGGAATAGTAAGCTAATAAGCTATGTCCATTTGATCTAAAATGTTTGTTGTTGAAGGTTAAAATTGATTCACTATATCATCATTTCGAAAAGCAGATATGAAAAAGAAGAGTTTCATCGCATGGGCAGATTCAGGTGCAGTTTGAGAACAGATGTATAGCGAAGCATTGTGGGTGAGCAGAAAGCCCGTTAGCCCCCGAGCAGAAACGGAGAGAGCAGCCGTCATCTGCTGCAGACATGGCTACACGCTCTGATAAATGATCGCAGCGCCAGCATGTGAGTGGAGTTCTCTGGGAAAAGCTGCTTATAAGTGACTAATAGAATAAAGCAATAATGCAGCGCCTCAGGGCCAGGCCTCCGTACTGACAAATTCATATGATGGATTTTTATTATTGTGGGAATATTAGCATTTAAGTCAACATATAAAACCCATCTCAGGGCCAGTACTTTGTCAGGAGGTCATGGTAATGAAATACATCCCGTCATATATTCGTTCCTGGTTAAGTAAATTGATTTTTTTTTTATGGAATAATATTGTAGAAAATAGGGTGCTATTTATTTATTTATTTTTCCAGAAGGCCTCGGTGACAGACGGTAATACTGTACAATGTCTTGCTGATGATTAAACACTCAAGGAGTGTTTATTTTTTATTTCTTTTCTTTTCTTTGAAAGACCCACTGTAAAAAAAAATTAAAAAAAATAAAAAATAAAAGAAAATCATAAATGGCATTATAGTAAAAAATTTACTTTTTTTTTAAAGTTATAATCAATATAATAATCAAGAAATCCTATTTCATTAGAAACAAAGCTGGATGCATAATTTCAATGACGTTTTTTTTTTTTTTTTTTTTTTTTTTTTTTTTTTTTTGCAGCATATGATTGGAATATTAATTAGCCACATCCATGAGTGTCAGATAATAACAGTCTCACAGAACTGAATGGAGTCTGTGACCTGTAAAAAGGCCCATTCATGCTGTCCAGCCTGCCAGATCTCCTTTTTTTTGGCTGTGGACACAGGACTTTTTCACAACACTCTTGTGAAATGTCCCAGTTGTCCTTTTGCGAGCTTTTGTGGACATTATTAAAAACACAAACTTTTTTTCCTTTAAAGGGTGTGAAAGTTAACGTTACCATTTGCAGCTCATTTTCTGATCAGGTTCATTTATATACTTTTTAGACAAGACTTTATTTCTTTTGAAAGACAGCAATAGATGTATATCTTGCCCTAATCTGGTGTTTGAGTTATAAGAACATGACATGGATGACAAACATGAGAGAAAAGGATGTGTGCAGGGGTCATCACGGGTCACTAAGTGTTCCCCTTACCGGCCTTGTCGGCTCCGCCTCCACCGATTCATCTACGGACAAGTCGTGAAAGCATGTAACGTGAAATGGAAGCTCAGACTGGAGCGTCCTTTTTAATTACTTGTTGAAACGATAAATCTCGAGATAGCTCTGCTTGAGGTTGATTACTCACCGCAAATCCTCGGCTGTTGGTTTCATTTTCAAAATTTCCCAAGGACAAGTCAATTACAGATCGGAAACACATTATTACAGCTTGGAAAAAAAAGCTGATGAATTCCAAATAATTATTGTTATTATTATCATTGCACCATGAGCATCATGAACACTAAGCATGCTGGGAAATCCAGCAAAGAAGCTTATTTTGTCTTCCGTAGAATATTTTCTGCATAAAAAGTTATAATTTTTTTTAATTAAAGAAACTAAAGAAATGTTTTAATATATCTTGTCAACATGGAAGAATAAAACATGTCTGAGTATGCTGTTCTAGGAAAATAATCAATTACAAGGTGGTGTGAAAAAACAACAAGTTTTATAATATTTCTTATTCCACAAACACTTTTTTATTCATCGAAAACGTCTCATCTTTTTATTTCCATTTATAGTTACAGTAAATGTTGATGAACATCAATGAAACCTTCCTGTCATAATTTATGTTATACATACTGTAGAAGCTATAAATAACTGTTTATTTGCGAAATATGCTAAAATATACCACGTCCTGTTGCTGAAAAATATTTTCTTGTATCATAAATATACTGACTTATAAAGCGCTGACAACGGAGACTCCTTCCACAAACAGGAATCCATTAGTTGTTTTTGGTGCAATAAATAAATATTAAGTTTTAATTTTAAGCTTTACAAAGCACTGAAACTGGAAATTCCTTCCATCAATGTCAAAAACACTTTTATTGAAAAATTCAATCAAAAATTCTCCCATCAGAGTTTATAGTTTGATAGTCCATGACTGATGTTAGGTCCACACTAATACATGTTGGTGTAAAAACAAATATTTCAACATAAACATAGTTTTTTGAAAAAGCTCTCCAAAGTGAATACATTTTAAAATGCCAGAAACAGAGGCTTTCGAAAAAAAGTTGACGTATTTTCAGTCATGTGACAGAGCCTTTCCTCGACATTGCTGGGAAGTTTCAAAGCCAGAAAGTAAAATGGAGGCGGAAATAACACAGGCCGAAGCGTGTTACGTTTTGCTCATGTGCAATACAGAGACGTAAGCATTTCCAGATGTTTTAGTTTGTATGTGCAACTTTAAGGAAATGATTGAAAATGATAGCGGAGCCTTTTCAGACGTAAACGCCGTTATCCGGATTAGTTTGGACGTAGTCCTAGTGAACTAATTTCAAGATGTTTTCACTAATTGAGACTTAAACATTTATAAACGATGTATTGGATAAAAAATATGCAAAATACCATAGGTGTAAATGCAAATGCAGGACGTAAATTATAAGCAAGCAAGACTATTTACTTGGTGATGAGTTCCAAAAAACTGAGAAAAAAACAACCAAGGCGAGAAAAAAACACGATCCTATACCTGCTGGAAGCCAAAAGTTTATAACCTTCATAAAATGTTTCCCCTAACCTAAAACTTAAAAACGATATTTAGGAGACTCCGATTTGCTTTTACAAAACATTCACATTATCCTTGTATGGGACTCCAGAAAACCTCTACATGGCCCAAGCAGCAAACAGCAAACAGTCAATAAAGCATGACAACAACTCTTAGACCTTATCAAAGAGGATTTCTGGGGTCACTAAGTACATTGTGTGCTTTGTTATTGGGCCTAAAGAAAAGCCTGGATGAAGTGTTCTCTCGGGTTCTTTCAGATCCCCCTCCCCAACCAGAAGTCAGCTGTCTTTCTCCATCACCTCCTGTAGACCATATCACTCATTCTGTGCCATTCAGAAGAAGCAATAAAATGCTAGAAAATGTGCTTTGACTTTCCCCAGTGTGTTTACTTACATTAAGGCAAGGGTGACACTCCTTCTGAATAAACGAACAATAAGGGGAACAAAACGTGGATACTCAGAGGCCCATAATTCAGTCGAGTGAAAGATTTTAAAAGGTTGTTTGCAGTAAAACAGACATGTTTGAGTGGGAAGACTGTAAAAGAACAGACAACAAAGCCACTCTCTCTTCTTTTCCCTTTCGTCTGACTCATGAGACATGTGGAAAAAAGGGGTGCAGATATAGTGCAAAAGTAGTGAATGCACCTCTGCTGCTTTCAAGGATGGTAATTTTGGCTTATCTCTTTGCTCAGGTTCAAGAGTGCACACTCTGGTTAAATATCCAGACTCTAAACTAATATGCAACTTAAATGTAGGGCAACTTTAACCTGATGCAAGGGTATGTGCATGGATATTGTGAAAAAAAATTGCGTTTTAGGGGTACAACAGCTTTTAAATAGGTACCTATAAGTATTAATGTAGTTTGTATCATACAGAGACAAATATAAACCAATAAGGCATAACATTATAGCCACCAATCAGGCAGAACATTATGACCACCTGCCTAATATTGTGTTGGTCACCTTTTGCAGCTAAACAGTTCTGACCCATTGAGCATCAACAGCATCAACTTTTTCAGCAGTTTGAGCTACAGGAGCTCGTCTGTTGGATTGGACCACAAGGACCAGCCTTTACTCCTCACGTGCACCACTGTGCCTCAGCCGCCCACGACCCTCCCGCAGGTTCACCAGTGTTCCTTCCTTGGTCCACTTTTAATAGAAACTGACCACTGCAAACCAGGAACATCCTACAAGAACTGCAGTTTTGGAGATGCTTTGACCCAGTCGTCTAGACATCACAATTTTTCAAAGTCGCTCAAATCCTTACGCTTGCCCATCCTGCTTCCTGCCCATAATGCTATAATGTAATGTCTGGTCAGTGTATAACTTTGCTAAATGCATTACTAATCACTAAATGGTACATATTTAGTACTTTTTGACCATTTGTCATTGTCAGGTACAGAAGTAGGTGAGGAAAGGAGGCCTGGGGTGCAGTCAGAGTTCACATTCAACCAAAAGACGTTCAATAGGTTTGAGGTCAAAGCTCTATAGCAGGAGATCTTCCACTCCATCCCATGTCAATCATATTTTTACTCAGCTAACTTTGTGCACAGAACAACAGGTACTGTTAGGCTGGAACAGGTTTGGGTCTCCTAGTTCAAGTGGAGAGAAAATTTTATGCAACCTCTATCCAAAGACATTCTATACAAATGTTTGCCTTTAACATTGTGGTAACAGTTTGGGGAAGAACCTCATATGGCTGGAAAAGTCAGGTGTCCCGATACCTTTTTCTATATAGTATATGCCTCATCTGATATTTATTATAGCTTGCTCAAAGATCACCCATGAGGTGGCACTTCTGGAGCACAGGTTAAGGGATTAAGAGTTGCAGCTCGGCTATAGTGGGGCTTGAACCCCCGACCTTCTGTTCAGTAACTCATCATCTTAACCACTGAGCTACCACTCCCCCTTTGTTTGTTCTTTTAAATCATGAATATCCCCTCATTTGGTAACATTATATATGATTAACAATGGCGAGAGAGTGTTTTACTCTGACTCAGACATGAAGGCTAATTTTTGGATAGCTCTTGGACTTTTGGCCATGGATCACCAAGGCAACATCAGGTTGAGAAACTGATGAATCCAAAAAGGAGGCAAAGTGAATTATTTTTTGTTGTACCACTCAAGAATCCCTTGTAAGGGATTTTCACATAGTTTTCACATTTTGAATGAAGTCTGTCAGAACAAAACCTCACCAAAGTCAAATTGTTAAAAGGTGACATCAAGATGGTAAAATGAATAACAGTGAAAAAGTCATGAAGACAAACAGAAACTTGCAAATTAGCATTAAAAATGATCTGAAAGGCCTACATTATGCATTGATATACAACAGGTACTTTTTTACCTCACAAATATACATTAATATTCATAAAAATAAGGATTAATCAGGAGTGGCATGTTGGCATGGCTGGGATTTGAATTTGAACTTTGGATCCAAAGCTCAATTCAGTTAAATTAATTTTTATATGTATAGCGCTTTTAACAATGAACATTGTCTCGAAGCAGCTTTACACAGATAATGTCGGGAATAAAAGTGAATATGTTCTTTATAAGTGTAAGTTTGTCTCTGATGAGTGAGACGGTGCCGACTGTGGCAAGAAAAAACTCCCCGAGATGGCATAAGGAAGAAACCTTGAGAGGAACCAGACTCAAGAGGGAACCTGTCCTTATCTGGGTTGCACCGAATGTCCATTAATAGCAGATATACGATGTAATTCTCAATGCTTTAACTGCTAACCTACCACCTCCTATGTGTTTTATAAGATGCTATTGTTTGAGCCTTAGTTTAACTCCGTTTCCAATATAAATTTTTTTATCTTTATTAAAATACTGCCTCTATCTAATGCTTTTTATTTGTCAGTTAGACAGATTTTTTTCTGCCTATAAATGATAAAAGAAGTAAAAAGTCCAGAGCAAAACAATAATCTTTTCTTTCCCACTCATAATCATGTACAGTACAGACCAAAAGTTTGGACACACCTTCTCATTCAAAGAGTTTTCTTTATTTTCATGACTATGAAAATTGTAGATTCACACTGAAGGCATCAAAACTATAAATTAACACATGTGGAATTATATATGGAATTATATACATAACAAAAAAGTGTGAAACAACTGAAAATATGTCATATTCTAGGTTCTTTAAAGTAGCCACATTTTGCTTTGATTACTGCTTTGCACACTCTTGGCATACTCTTGATGCTTCCTTTGAAGAACCTACAATATGACATATTTTCAGTTCACTTTTTTGTTATGTATATAATTCCATATATAATTCCACATGTGTTAATTCATAGTTTTGATGCCTTGAGTGTGACTCTACAATTTTCATAGTCATGAAAATAAAGAAAACTCTTTGAATGAGAAGGTGTGTCCAAACTTTTGGTCTGTACTGTATGTCAGCATGAATATTCATTCAACTTTCAAAGTAAACAGATCTAATCCATTGGAGCAGCTAAATAAGAATTTGGAGTCTCCTATTGGTCAGTCTTAGATGTCTTAGATTTTTTGAGTATGCTGGCGAGTCATCACGCAAAACTCTTGTCCGTTTCTCCTTCCTGGAACCAACCTGATTCATCTTGACTCCCTTTCCTTTGGATGGAGTTGAATTTAAGTCCACTAGCTGCTGCTGAGGTACTGAGGATGGTTCTTCAGGAGCAATCAAAAACATCTATGAGGTTTCTGTGGAGGGTTCAACTTAAGATGAAGATGGATTTGGACTGTAAGTAATGCAAATGGTTTGCTATAATGGCTTAGGGGTGCAATGGTATGGGCAGATTTGCATTAGTGTCCATTAATGAGCAGTTGATAACCTTAATAATGAGGGAACTCTAAAGAATAGGTGGGAATGGGTTTGCTTTGGAGTTTGGTTCCTCTCAAGGGTTCTATCTCATATCACCATAATCATACCACCTAAACTTATAGGGATAATTAAAAAAATAAAAAAATTCTTAACTTTTTATTTATTGTAAAGCTGATTTGAAAAAATGGCAATTACTAAAAGGGCTATACAAATAAAATTAAATTGAGAGAGTGTGTGTGTGAGAGAGAGAAAGAGAGAGAGAGAGAGAGAGAGAGAGAGTGAAAGAGAAAATGAAAGAGAAAGAGGAAACAGAAAACAAGTGAAATCAGGTCATGATGTCCAATCAATGAAAAAAGGCTTGTTTCTCAAAAAAAATAAAACAACTGGGACAGTGGTGTTTTACCTGAATTCCTCCACAAACAAACAAACACAAACAGGATGCTGTAACAAAATAGAAACACAAGATGGACACACAACTCAATACAGATTTCAATGTAGCATTGAAACTCAAGCAGGATTTGGTGTAGCTGTGAATGCTGGTTTGAGCCTTTGTCACTGCAGGTGTCTCTCAGACCAATACAGCTCACATGCACTGAAAAAGAGAAAGAGATTCATCGATACGTTTCACTGCACGTTTGTGAATGAGAGCACAGAGAGAAAGACACAGCAGATTCTGTAATGTTGTGCATTTGTGATAAGTTTACACCTGTTCTTTCAGGTTTGAGGTTTATATTGTAAAGAGTTTTCTTTAAAAAATACAAGTTTAAGTGCATTTAAGAAAGAAATGAAGCACTTGTGGACGTGGTGTTTGAGGAACTAATCAATGACTGTAGCGAATCGATAAAGTGAGCGGTTCCATTTTGTTATTTATTAATGCCGTGTTTATAACTATGAATAGGTATATTTAATGTCGTGGAACATCCACAGGACACACTTTCACTATCCTGTTGATCCATGAACAAAAAAGCAGGGACAGATAGTTTTAACAGAAAGTTTTAACAGAACAAATCCAAAGAAACAAAGCAAAACCTGAACCTGAACAAGAAGGGTGAGAAGAAACATGGAAGGACATGAGACACACTGTAAAGTGCAAGATGGGACGTGAGGATGACCAGGAACAAATGTGATCAGTGACATAGATAGATAGATAGATAGATAGATAGATAGATAGATAGATAGATAGATAGATAGATAGATAGATAGATTCATTTCATTTTAGCCATATTTGTGTTTTTATTTTTTTTTATTTGCCTGAAAAAAATAAATATAACCTAATCAAAATCAAATTGTTTATTGACCTGGATTTCAATTCTTTGTCCTAATACTCAAATATGGACATACCTTTATGCAGGTGCTTATGCAGAACATTGCTGCTGGAATAAATGATTACTGCAACAATCTGCTCATACAGACATTACTTCAAAACAATCCTGTTGAATGATGATAAGTTTTAAGATAATGTTTGCTGCCTCGTATAAGAATTTTACTGTCTCAGAAGGCAAAATGTGCTGCTTTAGTGTTATTCTGGCCACAGATACACAAGTTTTAGCTCCGAGTTTGTTTGTTTTTTCCCCACACAGGTATTCTCTAATGTTTTCCAAAAATTACTCGTTCACACTAAAACGTTTGGATCCCAACCCTGTACTGCACATGCATGCGTTAGGCATTTCATTTCAAGACAACAATACTGAAGAAGAACACTGTTGCAGTAAGTAACCCAAGTTGTTTGTTTCAATCTGAATGGGCCACATAACTGTGTCACTTGACTAAAAATACATTGTTGTTTTGAATATTTTAGTTTGTTCAGCCAACACGAAAATGTTAAAACAATGTTTTTCAGACGCATCCATTTAGCATATTTGCTGGACCAAAATACCATCACAGCACAGACAGAACGCAAAAGCATAAATTAATGACATGTATTACGTCTATCCATATTAATTTAAACATTCAATACTGATCCTAAAGCCAGCAATAGAAAAATAACAAAAAACTCTATATAAAAAAAATAGATATAAATGTAGATATCTATATAAAAATCTCTAGCTATTAATATGATGATGCCAATTATGAAACATTTATGGCATTTGGCAGATGCCATTATCCAGAGCAATTGAAATGTTTTCTCTAATTTATACAACTGAGCAGATATGACGTTTAGGGCCTTGCCCAGGGGCCCAAGAATGGCAGCTTGGCATAGCTGAGATGTAACTCATAACATTCAGATTCAAAGTCCAATGCCTTGACTACTAAGCTACTACCTCAGCCATAAATAGAGCTAAATGGATTGTGCTAATGGACTGGAAAACAACTCCACAAAACTTGAACAAAGCTGATGAACGTCATTTTCTTGAATTATATATATGTCACATTTATATGGAAATATTTGATCAAATAATTTACTATTTTTAAATATTTATTTGTCACAGTAATATGCCTTTCATCACATAACATGAAATAAAAAAAAGCTAATAAAAAAAGGATATAAAAATAGATTGGAGGAATACAATAGAATTTACAATATACTAAGAAAATATAACTGCAGTGAAATAATAATCAAAAGAATTTCTGTATAAAAGATCATTCTTAATATTTATTGAATTTATTATTTAATTCTTATTATATATATATATATATTTATTATTATTTTTTTATTTAGTTTATTTCATTGGGAACAATTTATCAATAATCGCACAGTCAAAAAAAAAAAAGAAAAAAGAAAGAAAAGAAAAAAAGGATCTTAAAAAACCCATGAAGGCTTGTTTCTGATTGGCGATCACAGCTGCCACTCAAAAAATTCCACATCGTCACATTTAGCCACTAGTGACAGTAGAAGTGAACTAGAAGTCAAATTAGGCATGCTGCCCAGAGCAAATGAACAAGTGAAGTGTGAAGTAAGGGCTGAGGTACAGTAGGGGTTAGGGAAAAGATGGTGGACATCTCCATGCTGCAGCTGCTTTTCTTGTTCACACTGTCACAGCTTGGCCTGTTTTGGACACCCAAGAATTTCGACATGCCTTTGAAGCCTTCTTTGGTTTTTAGAATATGCACACGATCAATAAGGAGCCTGGACTTCAAAGTGGTTCATTGGCCCTCACCTGCTGCTTGTCGCCGGTTCAGAAGTGCTTCCAGTCCCACACAGGAGCTAAACAAACAGTTGGGAGAAGAAGCTTCATGAAGACTCATTTAAAGAACAGAGGGAATGCACCCTTGTGAAATTTAGTGGCCAAGCCGTAAAAAGATTAATAGGTGCTCTGTTAAACTTGGCCTGAGCTCATTCAAAGGTTGTGGATGAAGAAATCATACCGCAGCATAGTGAAATGAATAAACCAAGGGAATCATTTGTGATTATATAATAGACCTGGGGTTGTTCAATGCAAGCAAGGAAAAAATCCTGAAGCAGTAGAAAGATAAAACTTATGATAAAAGATGCTCTTTTATACTTCCTCCGATCATGTTTTGATATTAATTATTTAAGAAAGCTCATTAGGAGAGAGACTGGATACCAGGTTAGAGGGTTTTTTTTTTCAGTTGAATTAATTAGTTTAAATTAAATTTTTCTTTATTTACTCTCTCTTTCAGCTTCTCCCATTAGGGGGCGCCACAGCAGCTCAGCTGTATGTTTGATTTGGCACATGTTTTACGCTAGATGCCCTTCCTAACGCAACCCTCCCCATTTATCTGTGCTTGGGACCAGCACTAAGAGTGGCTGGGGTTGGTTTCCTGATCGGGGATCGAACCCGGGCCACAGCGGTGAGAGCGCCGCATCCTAACCACTAGACCACCAGGGAACCTAAGTTTCGTTTACTCTATTTATCAATAATCTGAGGACGCATTTATTTTCCTGATATTTCATTCAAAGCCTAATTCTGATCTGTGTGCAAAAGAAAACAGTTGACCCTTTTGTCCAGAAACTGTTAGAATTCTCAGCCATCCAGGAGCCAATAGGTGACCTTGTAGTCTGAGTGGCAGGGTTTTACTCTCTTACCCATGTCAATCACATTGACACTCCTCAATCTGTAAGCTCATGTACGAGACAATGGGCTGAGCGCTTTCCTCTTAGTGCCACAGATTGAAAAGACGTGATTGGCTGACTTCACGTGTCTTGGAAAAAGCATACGTTAGCCTTTATCCATGCCTGTACTTCATACTGTTTTATTTATAGCCACAATTCAATCACTAATGGTTTTGCCATTTAGTTACATTAGTTGCTCACTCAGGCATTTCTTAACAAGGAATTTTTTGAGAAATGCCACTATATTTTATGTGTATAGGAGCAGTTGAATAATGAATAGCAGTGGTGATTGCTAGCGTGTCTGAGTTTTGTGCCATGCCTATATGGATTGTGTCTTACAGAATGAAGACACTTCAAATGTTCTTTGATTAATGAATACTACTCGACATTTGACTTAATGCCATTAGGAGCCTCTTATACATCAAAGTCCTAAATGGCTAAAGTAAATGTGCTTTAAGTGTAGTTTCTCCATTGATTTTAAGTTAATTAGTACCAAGTGTGACTTTTGTTTTTATGCAACAAATGAGGTAAAAGGCAAAAACTCACAAGAATTGGACAGTGAATGACTGAGAGTCCAAATTGGATGTTTTTGTCTCTAACAGCAGAAGACAGAGAACAGGAGAGAAGATGTTATCAGATGGCCTCACACCCACGGTCAAACAAAGTTCCACCTTCTTAATGGTTTGGGGTTTTTTTTGAAGCAGGGAAGTTGGAGACTTATTTCAGGTGAAAAAACAACAACATGGCAACCATTCCATACTTCAACACCATGTAACTCCAACTGTACTGCTGCTAGCTGGAGCTGATTTCACCAAGACAACGACCTGATGCGTACGTCCAAGCTCTGTAAATGTTGTTTAGAGAGCAAACAGTCAGCTGTGGGGTTATCCATTATGGAATGACCTGCCCAGTTACTACAAAAAAATAAATCTCAAATTGTTAAAGAACACCTTGGGCAAGTTTTACAAGAGGCAAAGTATTTCAGCTGAAATTTTGAAGAAACGAACTGTCCAGGTGCTATAAGAATGTAAAGCTGGATTCTTCATTGAAAATAAAGTGAAACATCTGTAGATTTGTATATTTATTTGGTAAAAGTAATTAAATAGCTTGTTGCATATCAACAAGAGGATCATGCACAATTCTCTCAAAAACTAAAAAAGACGACGTCTCCTCTGTAATCCACAACACTGGAATGTGAGTATATTCAGGCCCACAAAAATTCACCCTGGTTGGAACAAAGAAGCCTCTTTATTATCCCCCTATTTGATCCGGCAGCATTTAGTTAAAGGGGAGGATGTTGCAGAATGTTTACCCAAGTCATCTCCACAGCTGTGTGCTGATGTTGGTAGGAATCCAATACAAACGTGAAAAAAGGCATCCTGCATCTTCACCAACAATTATAATGTGTTTTATTGCATGATCCATCTCTAATCCAGGAAGTGACTGCAGTACTTTAGTGAAAATAGTCTACATGGTTAAAAATGAAGTATAGTGTCAAAGTCTCAGAGGTGATGGATTGTCTTTTACTGTGCATGGTGTAAACAATAAAAACAGACGTTGTTCCAGAAGGCAAAGAAGCAAACGGACACAAAACCACCAGAAAGTATGACAAGGAGGTACGCTAAAGCCAGAATTCGAATGATGGTGTAACTGTGGGTGGACGAGGAAACAGGAGTGAGGTGCAGTTTATAAGTGCAACACTGACATATAATACATCAAGTATTTAACCTACCAATCATATGGTAGTGGTTTAAAGCTTAAGCTTGTGCAGATACAAGTCAAGAGCTTTGGATCATGTTTACAACAAACATCAGAATGAAGATTTCAATAACTTCAATCTTGACATGGCTGCTGGTGGTGTGAGTACATGAGGTGGTATAAAAAAGTGTACTTTATTTAGTTATGTTAGCACAATATCGCTTTTAAAATCGTCCCCTTGCAAAGCAATACAGCACTCCCAGCATTCCTGCCACTTCTGGAATATATATTTATATATGAATATTTATGACATTTGGCAGACACCCTTATCCAGAGCGACTAAGCATTTAGAGTTAAGGGCCTTGCTCAAGGGCCCAGCAGTGGCATCTTGGAGAAACCCAGAATTCTTTTCAAAGCAAGTCAAGAAAATTCTGCGATTGATGCTGGATCACCACAATAATGTCAAAAGCAACCTTTAAGCTGAATCTTCATTTACGAGAAAAGGGCGAAGTCAGCAGGCTCCAAATCTGGCGAGTAGGGTGGGTGTGGAAGTGAGATCATGCTGTTTCCAGTGAGGAATTCACGTCTGAGGATAGCATGTGGTCAGAACAGCAGACGTGGTAATCCATGTGTTCAGAATGTACACAAGACGATGTCTTTTCTCACCCTGGAATAGGAAGTTCAGTGCTCCCTGTGACTGTGAGTGCAGCCGTGTGCTGTCATCTGTTTGCGTGTTGCAAAACTTGTCTCGAAACTTTTTGAAAGCACCTCATAATAACAGATAAAAAATTGAAAAAGCTAGCGTTTTTCAAAAAATTACATTTGCATCAGTCACAATTTCAGATTTCTATTCCGGGTGTACGAAAGTGGGACCTCATGTGATCTTCTTATACTGCGTTTTATTCGGCCCAAAGTGTGGTTTTATTGTGCATTCTGATACGCTTTTCTGCACTCCACAGTTGTACAGAGTGGTTATTTGATTTACAATAGATTGTCCTGAGTCCTGCAGATCATTCTTTTTCTCCTAATTCTCATACTTTAGCTGCATGATTTTATTCAGGCTGATTGCATAATTGTACATATAAACGTGTGAATGTGTTCATAAGGAAGCAAGTAAGCAGAGTATTCTCTTAATGTCTTAATATTCAGATTTGATAAAAAGCAAAAAAACCTATTAAATAATAGACTGCCAGCATGACTCGTTTCCTTTCCCACATTGTATCATGAAGCCCTTACAGGTGCATAGAATAATGAATAATAAAAGGTGTGGTGGAGATGCAGTGAAGTGGAGGCATGTTGCCTCCTACCTCCTGCCTGACTCCCACCACCAGGTATAAGAGGCAAGAAAAAAAGAAACACACACACACACAGACACACACACACACACACACACACACACACACACACACACTCCATAATAGACCAGCAAGCAACCGAATTTGCATTTCCCCATTCAGGGCCTGGAACTCGGTGCTCGGAAACACATGAAAAGGGTCCATTCAGACATGTAAATGGGATTGTGTACATTACAATGAGAGAGGAGTGACTGTGAAACTTCCTGCGCGGTGAAATCTGTGGTGGCAAGCCTTTAATTGCCCCGAGCTGAGTGATAGCCATACTGTGAGCTCGTTATGTAGGGCACAAACACAAGCGGATAATTTTAGTTTATTAACAATTATGTAAACAATTCGAGTCTGCATGGAAGCCTGTTCTTCGGGGTCTTGAGCTTCATTTTCTATTCTTATTTACTCGCTGTTTACGTTTCTAAGGAAAATAATGATTTTTTTTTGAGAAATGACCATTAAAAATATATTGAATAATTTGTTGAAGCCTATTGATAAGGCAACGTGAAACTTTATTTATTAGTCCAGCGTGGCATCGCAACGCAAAGTCGTTAGTCATGCCTCTGTTTAAACTCCCATTGACCTTTTTCTTGTTGAACTAAACCAAAGCCACAATAGCTTTTTTTCCCTCCTTTTATTACCCTACTGTTTACTGCACAATTATGTCCTCTCAAAAAGCGGATGTGTAAGGCCTTTTAGGGTTGAGTGTTTTAAAAAGGGGGGGGTACTCGACAGTAAATTCAAAATTAGGCCAAATTACGCATCAAGTGATTATGAAACTGTGGGCTGTATAGAAATCAGTGCTGTAAAGAGGAAAGGAAAATGGCTCGGCAATTTGTTGGGACCGGTCAGAGGAAGTGATGGCAAAGTCAAGTTGTGTATTAAGTGTGTGTGTGTGTGTAGGGCGATGACTCGTGGTAAAGATAATTCCTGATAATGGGCACTCCCTGACTGACTAAGCCACTAACTGACACTGAGGCTTCAGGTAATCAGGCTGACGTTAATGCAGACACTGAATGTGACATCTCGTCATCAGGAATTTTCTTCATTGGCACAGGAAAATGCCAGGCTGCTCACCTCTGACTGTGTGGCCCCCACATCTATTAACCTTATTGATTTGGAGCCCTGCTGATCCCCTCCAGATCCTGCGCTCCCCCACTGAGCCGGTGAAGTGGATCAATCCGTCGCCGGGGGCCACGGCTCCGAAAATGTGCTGCGTGGAGACCACTGTTGGTGGCATGAAATTAATACCCAGATAGAGCTCAGAGACACTCCATTTTTACACCAACCTTGCCTTCCTTTCCAACTCTCCCCTTTTCTGTTTCTCACCAGGATGGATTGAGGTTATGCAAAAAAAAAAAATAAATAAAAAAATAAAAAAGTGCAGTGGGTGTTGCTTAGATTTGGCATTTTTGCACAAAGATGTAATTTCGCCTTTCAAGCTAATATCATAAAATAAGCATGTTTTCATTACCTTCATAATGAGCTGTATCAAATCAGCAGTGCTGCCATTATTGCTCCGGCTATGTTAATTCGCATAGAAATGAGAGGGATTGCCTGCTTAAATGGCTGTTTGTTGATTTGTAGAGAGTGAAAAAAAAAAGAAAATAAACAACATTTTTCTCTTGGATATGGCATTTACATTCAATTTGCCGCCGCAAACAGCCACTCCAGATTATACGAGTTTTACAACTAGCAAATTTAGATTAATAAAGTGTTCTTTAGATGGAGTAGCCATTCTGGAGGAATGCGCCACTAGTAATCAGCATAATCCATGCTCACTTCTGAAGTTAAAGTTTAATAGATGCAAATAACACGGCTTAGCATTTGCCATTTGGACCCCGCGCACGTGGCATTCCAACTTACTTCTTCCATGGGCTACATTTCGCTTGATTAATTGAACCGATTTGCATAACTGATTTTTCTTTTGTGCTTTGTTTTGATTCTGTGCTGTACTGAATTGCATATCTGATGAAGGCTATAATGGAGATTTTTTTTTTTTTTTTTTTTACAGAAAAATACTAACCTGTTATGATATTTTACAGGTCTCACCAGTGTGTCTAACTGTCATTACTTTTGGTGTTTTTTAAAATCATTTTAGATTCAAATCCTGTGAATTATCACCAGGGTGTCAAGTTGAACTAATTGGGACTTGCATGAGCCAGTGTTCCCAATGACCAATCACTTACTAACATTTTTCCCAGTATCCAATCACAAATTTTTATCGGTCCCAACATCCAATCACTTATCACTATTGTTCCCAAATCCCATCACTGGTCACTACTGTTTTCAACATCCAATCACTAATCTACAATATTCCCAATGTTCAATCAGTACAGAAGCTCTCCACTTTACGAACATTCACTTTACCAACTTTCGTAGATACGAACAAACCTGTCCTTAATGTGAAATTTGTTCGGAGTCGGAAAAATAAAAAAACGGAGGAGAGCCACCGATAGCTAGTCGTCGACTATAACGAGTCTACATGATGTGGACTGGACTCAGGCAAATGAATTATTTTAAGTGAATAGTCTTTTAAATGATTTTTTCTTATTTTTTTATTTCTTTATGCAAAACATTGTATACGGTATTTCAATTATTTAGATTTGTTATATTGTATATTGTTTATTTGATAGTATTTATAGCTCTTACATCATTAGGAGATATGCATAATCAATGACGAACACTAATTCACAGTCATTCGGAGTGTAACTCGTTCATAAGGAGGGGAGCGTCTGTAATCCCTATTGCTTTTACCATCTGATCACAGATCTACATTATTGTCAAAATCCAATAACCAAACAAAATTATTCTCAACATCCAATCATCAAACAAAATTATTACCAACATCCAATTCCTGAGGTGGCACCAGTTCCAGTTGTGTCCCACCTCATGAAGATTATGCAGTTTCAAAGAATTAAATGCAGAGCCCGCAAACATCCTGAACCATCAAGAGATGTACCAGTGCCATTTGGTTCCACTTCATGTAGAGTTTGGACACTGGACTTTTTTAAATGTTTAAGGCTCTGACATGAAAAAGCTGGTGTTGGATCTATGATGATCTCAAATGTTGAGCTATTTTGAGTTGCTCAGTAGCTCCTTATTCCACAACATAAACTGACTGTATAAGAGTGTAGAAAGGACATTACTCATAATCACACACACACACACACACACACACACACACACACACACACACACACACACACACACACACACACACTCCGGTGCTCATGTTAGTTCTCACTATCCAGTGTTCTGTATTGTTTTAAAGATGTATAATTACACACTTGATGTCACCCAAATGAGGATGGGTTCCCATTTTGAGTCTGGTTCCTCTCAAGGTTTCTTCCTCATTCATCAAAGGGAGTTTTTCTTTGTCACAGTTGCCCAGGCTGATCATCAGAGATAAATATACACCATTGACTTTAATTCTCAAGTTCTGTGAAGCTGCTTTGAGAGACAATGTCCATTGTGAAAAACGCTATAGAAATAAACTTGAACTTGAACTTAATTATTCCCAGCATCAAATTACTGAACAAAATTATTCCCAACATCTTATCACCAAACAAAACTATTTCCAAATCTATTCACTAATCATTATTCCCAAAATCCCATCACCCTACCAAAATTTTTCCAAAATCCAAACACTGTTCAACATCTTTCCAAGAATTCAACCACAAACATTTTTCCCAAAATCTAATCAGTAATCACAATTTTTTTCTCACTCCATTTACTGATTGCACCAAATTAATTTGAGTTAACGAGTGATTAATTTGAGTTTCCTACTGGGTTTAGTTCTCACTTCCACCTTTTCTATAAATTCTTAATAGAATTGTTTAATTGTACATTTATTGTTTAAATATGGAAATAGTTTGGCTTTATATGAATTTATATGAATACATAAGATAATTTGATAGTTTGTTATAACAATTAATAATATTTACTAATAACTTTAAAACCAGTCAATTTGATTGGTAAAATAATAATATGCATTTTCAAATAAATGATAAATATGTAAATAATTGCTAAATGTAAAATGTAAAATGTTTTACTCTATTTTGTAATTAGATAAACATTAGTTTGTAATGCCATAAACATATCTTTCTTGCAACATGTTGTGATATGTAGAATCAAAGTACATGCAAATTAGTCAGTTAGTCAGTAATTAGTCGAGTAATATGGTGACTACTTTTCCCTCTGATATTACTAAGTTACTGACATTAGTGAGTTTTATCTTGGTGAAGGAAACACCTTACATCGCTGCACCGGCCAAAAGGAAGTTACAAGGAAGGTCAGATTTCACCCAAAAGGACCCGAGGGAGACTTTTCTCTCTGTGTAGTCTTAGAGGTCATGTGGAGTGTGGGACAGTGCTACATTCCTCTTGAAACAGGTGGAAGCTGTTTGATCAGAAATGTGCTCAGGATCCACTGAGCACAATCCCAGACCCTGCTATTATAAGCCCAATCACTCTCTACAGGTCAGAAGGTTAACTGGCCCTTCCATATGACCTCTTTTTGTTCTTGATGAGTGGGCCAGGACAGAAAATATCCTCCACTCTGTTGTCTAGTAGTAGGTTCAGCTGATTCTCACTGATTCCAGGCCAACCTTCGCTCTGTGACTCGGATTTCTTTCTTTTTTGAAGTGGACATGAAAAAAAAAAACAAGGCATCTGTGAAAACAATCTTTAATGGGTTTAAACTTTAACCACACTGCCCCCTCCCACTGCCCAGCTGTATCAGCATTAGAGCACCAAACACACGATTCTCACATCTGAGTCCTCAAAGTGTTTGTGACTTAAAAGTCATTTACGAAAATGCAGGGTAAGTTCACTCTGGAGTTTTTGTAAATATACATAAAAGAGACAATCATTAGAAAATATATTATGCATACGTTAAGACAAATAACATTAGCAATTTAGTAACATGATTTTGCAAGTGGGAAGTGGTAGCTCAGTGGTAAAAATGTTGGATTTTGATCGGAAGGTTGTGAGTTCAAATCACAGCATCTCCAAGCTGCCATTGCTGGGCTCTAAAGCAAGGCCCTTCAACTGCTTAGTTATAAGTCATTCTGTCAAAACTAAAACATTTTATGCCATGCTAAAGCGGCGGTCCTCAAACTTTTTTGCTCCATGGACCGGTTAAATGTCAGACAATATTTTCACGGACCGCCCCTCAAATTATGGCGGATAAATACAACAAAATAAAATGATACGACCGCATTAAATTAATTTTGCTCGCTTGGGGTTTGAGTTTGGTGGTCTGGGCTTGTGTTAGCAGCCAGAGCAGCCCCTTTAAGACCGTAGCGGATGGAGGTAAGGCATGTGACCGAGGCATCTTCACATGCATCAAGAGTGAGTCATAGACAGATGTGACAGAGAGAATCTGGTGATTTTCCAAAATAAAACATCATTCAAAATTAAATTATAAATAAAACAATAATGTAAGTTATCTATTCTTTCTGTGTGACCCATGGACCGGTGCCGTGGTTGGGGACCACTGCTCTAAAGTATGAAAGAGTTGGTGTGTCTATGAGAGCCAATGCATTGCAGTTTTTGAGCTGCATTAATAGGAATTTTTGGGGAGGAGGCTTTCCCAACATTTGGTCATCATTTTGATGTTTTTAGCTCTTTGAAGGCTTTGCAATTTATGGAGTTGTGTAGGCGTGGTTAAATCTAAATCTCCTGTCATGTGAATGTGCTTAAAGACTTATGACTGCTGGTCATTTATCAAAGTACAAAGAGAATCACAGTAAACAAAATGTTTGTAGTTTGTCTGGTGAGAATGTCCACTTATCAAAACATTTACACAAATTATACAGGGGTCCCCTGGAATTCAGGGGGGTTACGTTATAATTTTTTCACTTTAATACAATAATAATAATAAAAAAATACTATGAAACAGTTTAAAATGTTATTCCTAACGTTCCTGGACAACAAATAAGGTTCCTGAATTCGGTCCTGCTGCAGATTCCAGCATTATTTTAAAATAATCTGCAACTTGCTGTTTGTTAAATTACAAATGAGAACCTGCGAATTATCAAGGATTGACTGTATTGCTAAAATATTAACATATAGAATATTATATGTAAGTTCTAAAAGCAGTAAATAACCCCAAAACAGATATTTATGATTAGTTACTAATAGTCAAAACTGCTAGAATATAGAATTATTTTAGTCTACCTGGATTTAATTATATTAAATTACTAACAACTGTCAGTTATATGTCCTCTACATGGAAAACACTGTGGATTTAAAGGTTTAGCAGCATTAATGACAAACCAATATAATCATCAATATTCAGAACTGCCAGTGAATGCTGGAAGGAATCGAAAAAAAAAAGAACTGTAAGATTTTTTACTTAAGTGCTGTAGTAACAAAATTAGCAGCTGATTTGGTAGAAGAATTGGATGGAAATTAGCGACAATTAGCTGCAGGATTCTTCACTGAATTAGCAGCAGAGTTTCTGCAGAAACTACAAATTAGCATCAAAATTAGCATCAGAACTAGCTACAAATAAAGCTATAGAATTATCTGCAGCATTACCAGCACAATTAGCATTATTGTGTGAGTTTAATGTGCTCTGATGTGGGGAATAGATTGCATGTGGTGTGTACATGTGCATCCTTATGTGTGTATATATATATATATATATATATAGGGAACCAAATCTGTTCATTGATATCACTGTTTTCACTGGTGACAGTGTGAGTTTCCCGGCCATGGCGCAGAGCTTTTTCCAGATATCACTGTCAAATCCTGACATTAAGCGATTATGGCCATCAAGCAGGCTGTCACTGAGACACTCTTCCAGATCCGGTGTCTCCTATGAGGCCAGCGCATGCATGCATGTGATTAAGATCGCGTGAGGGAATACAGACATGAAATCCTCTCAATTAATTGCTGACACATTGTTTTATGACCTGCAGCAGGACCTAATAGAGCAAAGCTTACAATATCAGAAGGTCTACATCCGTGCTAATGTTTTATGTGCTCAGTAATTATTCAAATGAGAAAACTAGCAAGGGCACCGGTTGTGGCAAATGAGGTCGCAAGATGTGTGGGGGGAATAGACTTAAACTCATCCATTATGCATGAGGATCTTTTCTCCTCGCGTTCTGCAGTTGAAAAGTGGTCTAATTGCCAATCAAAGAATATGTTCAAACACTTTGTTATTTAAAAAAAAAAAAAGCAGGAAAAGACGAGTGAACATCCAGTTCAGTGGGCATGTGTCATTGAGCAGCATATGGTTGTTTGGTTCTTTTGGCCCCATATGTGGCTAACCAGCCGGGCTCGGCCTGACGAGGAGTTAACAATAATGAGAATTACTTGCAGTCCCTTCCCTGGTTGTCACACCCTAACATCTTGATTTCATGGGTGACACTTAGGACTCCCCAGTGCGCTTTAATGGGAGCCTTGGGACCTTCTTTTACCCTCAACTGCTTTGCTTGGTGCATAGTATAGTAACAGAGTTACACTGCTCGCCCTACATCTGTGCACCAAATCGAATGTAAATCCAAAAGTGGGCGTGGTCTAAACCAAAAATTTGTTTTTTCCCCCATTCAAATATGAACACTTTCAAATCGCCCTGGAAAACACACAGAAACTAGAAATGCCAGCACTGTCAACATAGTTTATATTCTCACAACTGGTTCATACCTAGAGCTGTAACTTGGACTGTTTTCCAATCACAGTCACACAGCTATTATTTTTGTTTCTACCCACCTGCAGTATTTTCTAATTCTGATTTTCCCAAAATATAAAAAATTATAGAAGTCTAATATAATGCAATACAACTGCATCTTTTGCATGGCATCCTGCTGAATCCAGGTCCCAATTTATATATATATTTATATTACACTTTTTAATTGTCAGATGTTGTATGCTGGAGTGGTTCTATCAGTGTACAAACTTTACTAACTAAAATGTTTTATGTAATAAATATGTTGAACAATTATTTAATGTGATTTCACTCACACTTTTCAAAAGGGCTAATTCTGTGCAAAATACTGTATATTCACCTACTTATATCCTAATAGACCTTTCCAATAAATACTCACATTAAAACTTACATTAAAAATACTTACATCAATACTTAAAAAAAAAAATAATCCACATTATTTGAGTAAATATTTTTTTTTAATCTTTAACAAAAAATGTGATTAATAATAACGCCATGAGAGAAAGTAAAGGGGAAATTCAGAGAAACAAAAGAATATTTAGCCTCTTGACAAAATAAGGCCAAAAATCCTTAATCGAAATAACTGCCCCGCACTCGATCTCTTCTCTAAGCTCATGGGCTGGGCGTCCAATGGGCTTCTTGTCCTATTCACGCCACCAGTTGTCCCACAACCAGTGGAGACTGATTTTAGCTGACTGGTGGCCAAAGCACACTTGGTCTGCGACATGTCAATCCGAGTTGTATGTTGGCCGCTGTGATACTGTGTGTGTCAGGGGGTGCGTCATGGTTCAGTAGGCTTTAAGCGAAGAGCAGGGGGATCAGTGGCCGAGCGGGGGGACTTCTAGCCTTGGGGCAAACGCAGACAGACTAAGAGTATCAGGAGCAATTTGGAAAGCTAGGTCAACAGAGGTTTCCTAGGAATGGGCAAAAGACATGTAGAGCCTGACGCAAAGTGGAAAGAAAAGCAACAATGACAAACCAGACTCTTGCCTTATATGACTCTCAGACCGGTATTATAAATTGGCATTATATCAAATGATTAAAGGCGATTCAAATGATTTTTACAATGTTTAATTAATTTGTTTGATGTTTAGATCCAAAATGCACTTATAATTGACAATAAAGCTCACTGAGGGTTAAAGGTCTTGCTCAAAGGCCTAAGAGTGGTGTCTTGGTGGTGCTGGAATCTGAACTAATGACCTTTCAGTCAGTTTCCTAACAGTCTAATGCCTTAACCAATGAGCTACTGCTTGTTTCTGATTATCTCAAAATTCAAAAGCAGACAGTGGGATAACATGATCTCAATGTCAGATGATTACTACGATCTGTTTTGAGGCCAAACCAGACACCAGTCTTATTGGATTTTTATACCAGGTCTTTATTTGACTTTCTTGACTTGGGTTTAGACCTTAAATTAGAATTACAGGTCGAATAAATATTCTAATGATCAGTTGACACTGAATGTTACTGAGGGTAAAGCATCTTTCTACGATCCAGAGTTTTCCATCCTCTTTCATCAACATGATTTGAGATAAACAGAAAAAAATCTTAAGCATTGTCAAATGAGCTTAGAAAATTTTTTTTCTGCCTATTAGCATGTTTTTTTTTTTTTTTCTACCTTTTTCCTATAGTTACAAGCGTTTTGCTAGCTGTAAAATAGCTAGCGCACTATAACTAGGCTGTCATTCTAATGGTATTTTGTTAAATAAGCATCACACTCAACTTCATCTCAACTCATGACCAAACAAATCTTTTACGATATGTGATTCTTCATTGTGAAAGCAAAACCCAGGCACTATAAACCCAGCTGGGTTTTGTATCCTATTGTAAAGCGTTATTTTCCTTGGCTTACATTAACCACAGGGTGAAAGGAGCATGCGATGTGCGCTATGTTATTTGCTGGATATGGAGTGTGAGGACTGAGAGAGAGAGAGAGCAAAGCCACACTATTTACACATGATGAAAAGCTACGTGACCTTGACAAGGACAACGATCTGACACACGCATGTCCTCTTCCTGTCTTGTGATTTGATTTATACCACATTGCATTGCATTTGGATTTCCTATCTAATGCAGATGCAACCCTGCGGATCGGTGATTCACTTTAACCCTGGCGCTTGGTGGAGCGCGTTGCCAGGTGAGGGAATATTACAACAACCCTGCTGATTTAACCTGGTTAACCACAGGCCTCGAGAACACGGAAGCAAGTGTGGGAGATGTTCGGGAAAAGGTCCGCTAAAATAATTAAGATGACACCTCCAACTGGCTCGGGTGCCTCCTTAAGGCGGGCATTCAGAAGCACTAATTAAATGAAGCAAAGGGGAGAAAAGCCTCAACAATGCTGCTGCTTTGTAAATCTTCCATAAACAGTATTTGTTTTAAACCTGCGGTAAAAACACCCATGCTGTTAAATTCCTTAAGCCTGCTGCTTGTCGATTAAAAGGACAGTCAGCTGGACACCTCATTCCTGCTGGGTAATGGTCAGTGTCCAGCCTGGTTTCCCCTGCTGCTTTAAGTAAATTAACACTGGGTTGGCTGTTTCTCCTCCCCCATGCCTTTAAATGAGTTAGCAAAAGGCAAAGGTACTGTAAACTCCTATATACTCTACCATAGACCCATGGCTACTAATTCGTAGGATGAAAATCCAAGTAAGAAGATTAGAAAAGTAATCAGCTATTTCATTTCACAGAGGATTTGAAAGCTTTGAATGAAATTATTTTACCTTTTTGCTTAATTAATTCCGAATAACCTTTTTTTTGCTTGATGGTTCTCGATGGTCCATATTTAAAACTACAAATGACACATCTTTCTAAACACTCATTCAGTGTGCAGATGTTTTGAGCTCAGTTTTGTAGCGAATGCACATTGTAACACTATTTTATCGGGCATCATGAGCTCTTATGATTTGGAGTCGTGTCTTTACTCCTGCTATGGAATTTCCATATCCTTGGGTCATTCTACATATGTTCAGTTCATCCCTGATTAGTTTGGGTATTTTTTTCCATGATATATTTTATTTCTGATCGTCTCGATTTAAACTCATCATGCTTTAAGTTTCTGGGATGTTTTATCTCTTTTTCTTGAGTTTCTTGCTCTTTGTACTTCCTGCTTTTGATTCTGTTCTTTTTCAACTTATAAATATGGATTATCCCTGTCTGGTTTCTGCCTGACTGTTCACAGGAATACTCTATGGACACGAAATTAATGATTCTGATTATGGAATTTTCCAAATAAAACACTTAATAAAGGTATAAAGATAGAAATAATCTTTTTTTCACATATCCCGAAGATGTCAGGATGCTGGTGTCAGAGTGTAGGGCCGGCCAAGAGCCCCAAGAGTGGCAGCTTGGGAATACTGGGGCCTGCACCTCTCCTCATTGCCACTCATAAGATTTCATTTTAAATCCTATATGAAGTAAATCTTAAATTTCCAAAAGTAAGTCACTACAGTTGCTGCCCTTTGGTGTTGTCTTGCCAAGCTGCTGTTTTTGGATGATAAAAAGACAGTGATGTGTGTGTTGGAAAAAAAAAACAATGATCTAACATTCCCCATTTATTATAAAATTTAAAAGAAATCTAATCTAGGACCAAAAAAAACCCCAAAAATGACCCAAGATGGAAAAGATGGATGGAAGCTGGTAATGTGAATGCTAATGAACGTATAGTTAAGTTCCAAGCTAGAAGAAACACAATACAACCTTTTAAATGTGACACAATAGTTCCACCACGACTAGAAGCCAGAATTTCCTTATTAAATGAAATTACACAGAGATGAGACATAATTGAGAATCACTTAAAGAGCAGATAAGCTAATAAGCTAATTATTAGCCAAGCCGATTAACTTATTTTGCTTCAAAATTGAGCACGATCGGCATGTGTGGAGTGTGAATCTGCCCAGCCATCTTCAAAACCCAATCTAAGTCTTAATTAAATTTTGCTGGAAGAAAGTGCTAAGAAGTCCTTAATCCATTTCCAAGAGGCTGTTGAAGGGTTATTAGCAGACGTTAATTTGTTAAGTTGGATTTTGTATGGGATTCGTATTTAATGTGTGAGAACGGGGGCTGGGTAAGACATACAAAGAACATAGGGTCCTCAAAAAAAAAAAAAAAAAGCTGACGACTAATAAAGGAGGGCAGGATGTGAATAGGTGTATTGAAAGATCCGGACGTGTTTTCTCATTACGTTTCTATTTTGATTAGCGAGACCTAATTCTTGTCTCTTTCAGTCGACGTGTCCTTTTCAAAAGGGGATGATCCTCGGACAAAACACCTCAACCAGGTAAGCTAGCTGATCCAAACAAAATCTCCACAGGGGTCAAGTTCTTCGATGTGGCCCTGCTAATGACACCGTGAATTACAAAAGGTACAAGCATGGCTTCAAAGAAGGTGAGGCTGAGGGGAAGAATAGAAGCTATTTGGGGAGGGTCTTTTTTAGAACCAGATCCATCTAAACTGCAATGGTCGAACAGCATGGCCTCTTGGCTACAATCACCTCAGCCTCGACGCAGATATATGCAGAGAAATGCACAACAAAGGCCACAGCTTTTAAGCTAACATTCGAGTTTCTTAATACTGCTCCAGAAAAGGTGCCATTCATCATGCTTACCACTAAGGGTGGAAAAAAATGGAGCATAAGAAGAGAGGGGGGAAAAAAAAAAAAGTTGAGGGCACATCCTTGACTAAATCCTCTTTTCAGCATAATCCACCTCACACTCTGTCTCTAAGCACTGGAGTGTGTTCCATCTGATCTCATCCCACAGGCTCATTCAGCAGCGAGCTCACAGACTTGATTATGTTCCTGTTGTGGCAGACCTATTCACCCCTTTGAGCCTTTCCTACACACCTGGGATAGAAAAAAGAGGGGATTTAAACAAGCCTGAATGGCTTAACCAGGTGTTGAAACAAATAATGGTTTAACATTGTAATTAAAATGGCATGAATATTGCATTGGTCCTGGTTTAAGGTCCCTCGTTTTGAATGACTTTTGGTATGCAAAAGGAAACGACGCTGAATGGTTTCTTTTTTTTTTTGTTTTTTTGTTCAGATGCAAAGCAAAATATATTCCTGATGCTAAATTAGGGTCATTAACTATATGCGAGCACAATGGAGTTAATTAATTACGTATGAGTGTGGAGATTAACTCATTTCTCCTTTTTTTTTACATGTAAAATTTGCTGGAAATGAGTGATTTATTATTTATTATAAAAAATAAAAAAAAATCCAAGATTGAAATCCTAAAAACAGCATGACACAAGTAAATAAATAAATAAATAAACCCATGCACCTCCTTGACCTAATGTGCTTCAGCAAGCCCGAAGACTTCACACTTCATGCTGACGTGTTTGCGGAGCCTACAGCTGGCTTCCTCGGCATCGTCGTGTTCCTCAGCTGTGTTTAACAAGTCGTTAGGAGGAGTGACGGGTCGCGCGTGGAGAAGTTTCCAAACAGCACGGGCTGAACTTCCTCAGTGCTCCTTGGCTTGCACTGAGTGCCCCGTGACCCCCTACTGAGAGGGTCCTAATCTCCAGCAATGAGTGCGCGCGAGAGAGTGAAAAGAAAACGCTGATTGCGTGTGATTGGCAGGCCGCACGGTTACCAGAGTAACCAGGAAATCTAATTCATCGTCGAAAATAAACCGGGGTCCCATTTTGGCAAAGGGGGCAAATAGGAGACAAACCATCACAGAGCAGTGGATCAATGCGATTTGATCACTGAGGGCTACACATATAGCACTCATGGGCATGCACACCCACACCCGTGTGCACACACACACACACACACACACACACACACACACACACACACACACACACACACACACACAAATACAAAGGAAAACATGATTCATTACTGTGGCTTTGACCACTAATCCTTCCAATGAATGAGAAGGTCCCTTTCCTGCGGTCATGCAGACATTTCTACAACTGCATTCAGGAAACACACATATCATCTATCATTATCCATTGCTGTATTCGACTGTTAAAAAATGGTTGTGGAAAAATATATAATAAGTGGATTCCACACAGAGGAGGAAGCAAGCAGCCTAATGCATAGTCTGACATTATTCAAGTGAAGCGTCAATTAAATAAGAAAAGATAAACCGTCATTGCATTTCACTGAGGTTAATCAGGCTGAGGGTTCAAACTGCAATCACACTCAGTTCTGCTACACACACACACACACACACACACACACACACACACACACACACACACACACACACACACACACAAACAAACAAACCCACACAGATATAGAGAGAGATAGCGACTCTCAGGTTCTTGCACATCATAAAAAGGTCATCCATGGCATGATGGAATAAAGATCTTGTTATATAATAAGTATTTTCTTTTCCTGCTTCATCTTATTAACCTTTAGCAGGTATTTCCAGTTACCTTCGGGATGCACTTTGCATTTATGCTTGAATCGCATGAGGGAGTTGCTTCATGCTTGAAACAAGTTTACTTTAACACAAGGATGTATATCTCAGATCTTCCTGTTCACGTACACATATTGCAGTTCAGCTAAACAAGAGTAACATGCGCAACTTGGTCCACGCGAGCCTGTCATGTTGCACACAAGACAAGAACACCCAAAACAAACAAGCAGTTAAACACCAGCGATGAGACATAAATGTATCAATTTAGTGTTTCATGTCCTACATGTATAAACTTTGTGAAATGTTATGTAACTGTAAAAAGAGCAGTGAGAAATATTACAAATGACAAAAAAATGAGACAATATCAACCTCAATGCATCCTCTACATCCATGGCCGACAATACAGCCTTTCTCCATATCCTGCTTTTTCTCCTTGAGACTTTTTAGCTTCAGTCTTGTCTTCAATAAACGAAATGCAGCTCAGTGGGATTCAGGGTTGAATGATTGACTTGGCCAGTCAAGAATGTTCCACATAGCCCTAAAAACTTCTTTTTTCTTCTTCTCCTACCTCAGTCTATTACCCAGGTACAAGATAAAAGTGTTTTGGGTCTCTATCAATGTATAAATCTACACTGGTACACTCGATTACAAACCTAAGATAAACCAGACAACAACTCTGTTAAAAGTTTCTTTTTTTTAAACAAATGTTTCAGGAAGAGATAGGTTCACCCGTTGCTTGAAGATTTATCAGTCCAAGCCAGGGACTGTTTGGACATCATGGAGAAGTTCATTCCACTGCCTCAGTGCCAGAACAGTAAAGAAAGAAAAGCCTTGAAGTATACTTACCATTTATCCTCAGAGACAGTGATACCAGCCGAGCAGTGCTGGAGGATCTCAGTCAGAGTGATGCGGTGCGAGGTGTGATGAGATCTCTGAGTTAAGAGGTTGCTGGTCTATTTTTGGCCTTGTAGCCAAGCATCAGTGTTTTGAATTTGATTTGTGCAGCTACTGGAAGCCAGTGGAGGGAGAGAAGCAGTGGAGTGGTGTGGGAGAACTTGGGCAGATTGAACACAAGTCATGCAGCTGCATTTTGGATCATTTGTAGTGGATGAATAGCGTTCAGAGGTTGACCTGCCAGCAGAGAGTCAGTTTTACAATGACAAGAGACGGAACTAGCACCCCAGCGGCCAAAAAATGGCTGAATTCATTGGATGTTGTAGAGAAAGACTCAAAAGGAACGAGCCACATTAGCAACATGTGAGGAGAAGGACAGTTGATTGTCCATCCCCAAGGGGAGAGCAGAGATTTATGAAAAGTTATTTTGGGATCTTGACCTGGAGATTAAATCATCTGGGATGACCAGCAGTTCAGTTTCGCAGGGGTTGAGTTTTGGTTAATAAGCACCTATCCACAAACATATTCCATGCCGAGATCCGAACGGAAGCTGTGGTATCTGATGGAGATAAAATAAAGATTAGTTTTTTTTAACACTTATATCAGCATAGAAGTAATAAGAAAACATATGTAAGGATATGACTTCACCAAGAGAGTGGGTATAGAGGCATAAAGGGACAGGACCAAGTACTGATCCTTGTGGGACACCCGTAAAAAATCTGCATGTGGCAGATGTGGACCCCCACCATGTTACTTGGTATAAGCGACCTTCTATCATCTAAGTAGTGGGTTGTGATTTTGTAATTAATTCTTTGAGGTCATTCTTGTGTATTTATGATATATACATATTTGTCATATAAATTTTATTGTCTTTTTTCCCCCCACAATTCATTAATAAACCAAAACTATTCGTTCTGAGAATGTCATAATGTACTTCCACATGAAAAAAGGACATTGGAAAAATAAATAATCTGTGCACTTTTTAAAAAAAATATTTTTACAGAGAACAATATATTGTACAAGTTAATGAATATGAAAAGCTTTTTTTACTTCAATTAATATCAGAACTTTGGCCCCATTGATTATAGAACACTTCCATAGTTCAGTTTTTAGTACCAGAGGGTCACAATTAAGCTGTGTACTTACTTCATAGTATTCAATCGCATTCTAGGGTTAGGGTTAGGGTGCTGTAATGAAAATGAAAGCCATTTTCAACTGCACACAATACCAGAGGTTTTGGCACCATAAACTGAGGTCCAAAAGCTTAGATTCCAGTACCAGAGCTTCATAGATAATGTGCAGTTTTTTTTTTACAGTAAACAATTGCATTATTTTACTCATATATACCCTACTGTTTATAAAGATTAAAGTTCTTTTGTCCACTACACAATGTAACAAATATTTGGCACCATTGTTCACGGTCAATTATGAAAAGATTCAATTTCTACCCCCAGAAAATTTTAGTTAACATGTTCCACTTTTCCATAGAGAACAATGAAATGCATATGCAATGTAATAAAGTGTGTTTTCCACTGCACAACTTTTTTTTACACCATTGATTCTGGGCTATGGTGGTCCATTGCCAAAATTTCAAGGTTCAACCACTATAGGTTAATGTGTGTCTCTGTTCATACATATTAGACCAGATATTTTGTCACCAGACATTTTCCACTGACTGTAATCGATTCCAGTATATGCTTTGTCATAGGTCCACAATCTCAGCTGACATTTTGTTATTTTTAGTAACCAAAAATGTTTTCCCAAATCCAGAAATAAATCACAAGCTCGGATGTGAGAATTCTATGTGCATGCCGGTGTGTTTTGTATTTGTATCTGTGCATGGATGCGTGCATGCTCAGGGACGTCAGTGCTGTGTAGCGTGCGGTGCGTGCTGGCCGGACGGCAGGAGATTGGGCACACATGTGGACTTCCCATCAGCACCACTGGTGGGATGAGCTGAAGAGACAGTGCCACAGCATGCGCCAAACTTCCTCGGTGTAATTCAAGTCGAGAAAGGTTACGTTTTGATGCTGAGCCGGAGTGAAGGTTTTTTCTCCCGGGCACGGAGCACGTAGGGCTGCCTAGTCAGAGCGGCTGAATGCTGAAACCCCTGACCTAATGGCTAAACAGGGAGGACATGGCTGCACAATAGACACAGACAGAATTAGGATTAGCTTTAAGAAAGGATTAAGAATAAGGGATAAGAACTACAACACAGCATTGAGTTTGATTTATATACAATAAAGTTGGGGATACTGTAGATAACTTTAAAATAAATAATTATATCTGTGAAGTGAACCATATACTGTGTGTTGCGCTATTTAATGTGATCCTGCATCTAGTGCAATTTGGTATCTCCAGTCATTCCAAATAGCTTTCTATGTAGTTAGAGTAACAAACACATTTATCTGTTTCTATGTATAATTATAGAGATTTAACTTTGTCATTGTTGAACTGTTTAAAGCATCCACAGTAAAGCATAATGTTTTAAATATCAAGTGTATGTACACTTTTGAACTATTTCTAACACATAATTGTCTACATTTAGTGGGATTTTAGCTTTTTAGTGGCCATATCTCTATCGCTCTGCTCAGCTCATTGTTTTAAAATGTTTTGTTTTCAAGATGAACACTAGATTTCTAGAAACTTCAAGATTCTGAAGCTTGTGGCCAGAAAAGTGCAAATATCTCATCACATCCAGCAGCCAAAGCATTGGAAGTTGAATCTGTCTCTGAATATGTTTGAAATTATTCCCAATAGTCTATTCCCTTCATTTAATAGCTTTTCTCTCACTTAAACTGCTTCCAGGAGTTTGTTTGTAGTTTAGGTTTGAATGTCTATGCAGTTGTGGCTGCAGTGAAAGGAGTCGTGTTGAACTGTGCTTAATGGGTTTCTTGCTTTACTAATGACATTCATTCTCACTGTATGAGATTCATATCTGTGATGCAGCGCTCTGTTATACTGTGTTTCTCTATAATGTTGATGGAAGCTTAGGAAAAGCTTGTGTGGTTTAGACTGAACTCAGCTGAAATCACTTCCAACTAAATTAGCCACTTGTAGCCTAGCTTGCAATCCACTCATTATATATTGCTCTAAAAAACTTTATTTTGCTGGAAACCACATATTAAACTTCAAGATTCTAAATCCCATTACTAGAGAAGTACATGTAAGGCATCATATTTTGTCTGTGAAAGTATCTAAAGTGGAGATTAAATATTAGCAATGTAGCCTTCAATAAGTCAGTGTTAACCGTGTTTCACTATTTGGGTCTTGATTTCTTTCAGAATTGATTCTATGTTTAAATGACCAAACAGAACAGCAACATCCAAAGCCAGATGGCAAATACTTCAAACAGGAAGCTTGAAGAGTATTTAAAGACTTTAAATGGATTAACAGGAAACAGGAAGTATGTGAGGCAGGTAATTGAGAGAGAGAGTTGTAAAATCTGGACTGGTTTAGAGTGGGATTGAAAGCTCATTGATTTGCAGTGGAGCTGGATGTGACCGTCTGCACATCACTTACATTAGCGCTGGCTGACTAGCTCAGCCTAAGGCTTCTGTTCTGTTGCTAGAAGCTTCCGGGTGACACGTGATCTGCTGATTATTTGCATTTTAGACTTGTCAACAAATTGAGCTATATTATAACAAATAAAATAGACCCAATTTCTATAATTGGACTCATGCATCCAGAAAAAGTTTTTAGTAGTGATCATTTATAATACAATACATACAATATCCAGCATGTGGACGAAATGGGTTGAGGATACAGATACAGAGTGCCAAGACTGAACAGGAGCAACAGATCCATATTAATGATGTTGTTTTTGAGCATGGATGTCATTCGCATTCTGCTATAAAAGTTTTCCCGTGTTCGGTTATTTCCAGACAATTCACCACAATTACAAGAACGCAATTAGCGCTATTAGCTCGCGTGAGCAGTCAGGTGTGCGCACGTACCTAGAAAACGCAATTTTTCACCCGAATCTACGCTCTTGGCTTCGTGATTAGTCGTAATTGATCCAGGCTGTGTGGTGAGAGTGTGGGTTTTTGTCGACGTGTCAGTTGCACGCTCTGCGCTGTCTCTCAGAGACTGAACGCTTTCTACTCTGTGGATGATGGTCCCCTTTGTTTGGCATCACAAGGTCTTTTTTTTCTTCTATTTCAATGGCTCTCACCAGCTGTCAAGCAAAACTAGCGCATTTCATTACAAATTAATTTATCTGATCTTAATGCTAACACTTTTTTTTCTCCTCCTCCTCCTCCTTCACCTTCTCCTCCTCCCCCCAATCTACACGCCACCCCTCCCTAATCATAATTATTTAACGCTCCAGGCAACAATCTATAGCTCACCAAAAACAAATAAACAGTAGGTGTTCCACATCATTTGTAGGAGAGCTGTGTTTTTTTTTTCCCTTGTTTTAAATCGAAACATCATTAATATCATGAATGTTTTATGCAGAGTTTAATATAGTTAGATAGGTCGCTCTGACCATCTAAAATGCAAAAGGCTCCGCTTGATTACCTGTCATTATGTGACAAGTGGAAATTTGATTACAGAACGAATTATATATTTAACAGCTGTGAGAGGACCCCATTCGGGGTAAAGGGGGGAAAAAAACGCAATAAGATGTTTTAATCATGCCCGTCAAACATTTGTTCAGAAGACTGTCAGCGCTAGAAAATTGGTATTCACGGAATCAGAACATCGCTCCAAATCAAATAAAAAATTGATGATTTGATTATTTACTGTCAGCGCCTTTTCCAACAGGAATTTGTTTTTCAACTTCAGGGGAAAGGGGGAAAAAAAATGATGAAGTCAGAGCTGACTGACTTCAAGACGCAGAGACGTCCAATCAAACCGGTGAGGAAATCAGCGCTCGAAGTTCGTCATCCACATCGACAATAACAACAACAGAAAAAAAAAAAAAAAAAACACTCTGTCTGCTCATTCAATGACTGATTTTCAGGTACAGCTTTCAGAGCTGGCAAGGTGAGATCTTCCAGGCTCTGCCGTGAACTCGCCCACGTGTGCTTATTTCCTTAAGGCCTGGCTTTAAGAGTCCTTCAACATCTCAGCAGCTCCAAAAAAAGCAGGGCTGAAGTGGGATCCATGATGCAAATTACACGGTTCAAGAGGTAACTCTTCATCCTCTCTTCTCCTTGCTTGCTATTGTATGCTCAAAAGCAGCTGTAAAAAGGCTAAGATGGGCCTAAGTCGAAGTGGGTTAACACCATAAGATCTTGTATTAAGCTTTTTTTCAGAGCAGCAAGGGGTGGGGGTGAATGTCCTACTGCATTAGAAGTTTCTGGAGATAGAGGATGCACAAACAGGACACAGCACTTGTATTGCATAGTGTGGATTTGGAAATAAACATTAAAAGCTAAACTTTACTAATGTAGTTTGAATTTTAGAGTTGAATTTGGGCTGATTGAAGCCCTATTGTGGAAAAGCTGCTTATCTGAGATAACCAGTTTCAGCCAATATGTCTGTTGGTCTGGGAAAAACCATTGTATGTCTCACCGAAAAGCCATACAAACTTGTATGTACACTAGATGGACAAAAATACACCTGACTTTTTTTTAGCCATATGTGGTTCCTCCTTAAAATCTTACTACAACGTTAAAGGCACACAATTATATAAGAGGTACTTGGCTGCTGTGGCATTATATTTTCCCTTTATTTGAACTAAGAGACACAAACCTGTTCCCAATGGTCCTGTCCAGAAAGCAAGCTGCGAGTAGATATGCTTTATATTGGTTGGAATAGGAGATCTTGAGTGGCCTGCTGTTGAGCTTTGATCTCAAACTTACTGAACACCTTTGGGATAAACTGCACCCCAAATCTCTTCATACTAACGCCTGACTTTACTAATGGCCTTATTGCTGATTGAGCAAAAATCTCCACAAGTACACTCCAAAATCTAGTGAAACATCTTGCTAGAAGAGTGGAAGTTATTATAACAGCAGATGGGAACTAAATGTGGAATGGAAAATTCAAAAAAGCACAAATGAATCTTATGGTTAGATTTCCACACATTTATAAATCTCTATTAAATATAAATGGGAGCCCATCAGAGCCAGCAAGGCTTCTCTCCTGGTCTAAACTCAGAATCAGAATCACTAACTAACTAGATTTCTGTCTCTGAATATGTTTTAAATTATTCCCAATAGTCTATTCTCTTCATTTCATAGCTTTTCTCTCGCTTAAACTGCTTCCAGGAGTTTTTTGTAGTTTAGGTTTGAATGTCTATGCAGTTGTGGCTGCAGTGAAAGGAGTCGTGTTGAATTGTGCTCATTGGGATTCCTATCTGTGATGCAGTGCTCTGTTATAGTGTGTTTCTCTATAATGTTGATGGATACTATAGCCATGGCATCATAATTATGGTATTAAAAGGGGAATTGATTCATGCAGGACAGCACTGAAAGCCTAGGTGTGAAATGCATAGCCCATTACTTAAATAGTAAAAAAAGAACAGAGGACGACCTATTCAGCCTATTAAAATCACATCACATCTCATTTTTCCTTTCTTTTTTTATTCTCTGATATGTAACACATATAATCATGATTTTATTTCTTCTTCTTCTGCTGCTGCTTCTTCTTTTGGCTTCTCCCATTAGGAGTCGCCACAGCGGATCATCCGGCTCCATAACCCCTGTCCTATACATCTGCCTCATTCAAACCAACCACCTGCATGTCTTCCCTCACCACATCCATAAATCTCCTCCTTAATCTTCCACTTTTCCTCCTTCCTGGTGGCTCCATCCTCAGCATTCTTCTACCGATATACCCCATGTCCCTCCTCTGAACATTTCCAAACCATCTCAATCACGGCTCTCTCACTTTGTCTCCAAAACGTCCTACATGTGCTGTCCCTCTAATAAACTCATTTCTAATCCTGTCCATCGTCGTCCCAACAAAAACCTCAACCTCTTCAGTTCTGCTGCCTCCAGCTCCACCTCCTGTCTTTTACTCAATATCACTGTCTCTAAACCAGACAACATCTCAGGTCTCACCACAGTCCTATAAACTTTCCCTTTCACTCTCACAGATACTCTTCTATCACAAATCACTCCTGTTATCACTCTTCCCCACCCACTCCACCCTGCCTGCACTCTTTTCTTCACTTCTCTAACACACTCACATCACTAGTAAACATATTACCATCTTCATTCTTTACTGTTCTAACTTGCAGCACATCCTTCCCAGCTCGGTCCCTCTGCTTGGCCAATCGGTATGAATCCTTTTCTCCTTCCTTAGTGTCCAACCTCTCATACAGCTCCTCATATGCCTTCTCCTTGGCTTTTGCCACATCCCTCTTTACCTGCTGCTGCATCTCCTTGTACTCCTGCCTACTTTTCTCATCACTCTGTCGATCCCAATTCTGTTTCATCAACCTTTTTCCTTATGCTCTCCTGCACTTCCTCATTCCACCACCACGTCTCCTTGTCTTCCTTTCTATTTCCAGATGTCACACCAAGTATCTTTCTAGCTGCCTCCCTCATCACTCCTGCAGTAGTTCCAGAATCATCCTCTTCACCACCACCTATCCTCTGTCTGACCTCTTTCCTGAATCTCTTTTAGTTTCCACCATATTATTCTTCTTTTAGTCCTCACTCTTCTCTTTCTTCCTAAAATAAGTATTTCCTTGTCTTCCTTTCTATTTCCAGATGTCACACCAAGTATCTTTCTAGCTGCCTCCCTCATCACTCCTGCAGTAGTTCCAGAATCATCCTCTTCACCACCACCTATCCTCTGTCTGACCTCTTTCCTGAATCTCTTTTAGTTTCCACCATCTTATTCTTCTTTTAGTCCTCACTCTTCTCTTTCTTCCTAAAATAAGTATTTACCACTGCCATTTCCATCCTTTTTGCAAAATCTACTGCCATTTTCATCCTTTTTGTCAAATTTACCATCTGCCCTTCCACATTCGTCTCCTTAAAGCCATACCTACTCATCACCTCCTCATCATCTCTGTTCCCTTCACCTACATACCCATTAAAGTCAGCCCCAATCACCAATCGTTCTTTCCTAGGTTCACCTTCTACCACTTCATCCAACTCCAGAATTTTTCCTTCTCCTCCAATCCACATGTGGACCATAGGCACTGATGACATTTTTCATCACCCGCTTAACTTCCAGCTTCACGTTCATCACCCTATCAGAAACTCTCTTCACCTCCACTACACTCTTACTGTACTCTTCCTTCAGAATCACCCCTACACCATTTCTCTTTCCATCCACACCGTAATAGAACACTTTAAACCCACCTCCATTGTTCCTTGCCTTACACTCTTTTCACTTGGTCTCTTGAACACACAACATATGTACCTTTCTCTTCTCCATCATATCAGCTACCTCTCTCCCTTTACCCGTCATAGTACCAACATTTAAAATACCAACCCAAAACTCTCCTACACTTCTCTTTTTCCTGCCGTCTCTGTAGACGTCTTCTTCCTCTCCTTCTCCTGCTTCGCCCAACAGTAGCCCAATTTCCACCGGTACTCTGTCGGCTAACGATACCTGTGGCGTTTGTTGGTAACCTTGGCCTCGACTGATCCGGTATGAATTTCTGTATCGTGATCCTCATGTTTAATTTGGCACATGTTTTTACGCTGGATGCCCTCCATAACACAACCCTCCCCATTTATCCGGGCTTGGGACCGGCACTAAGAGTGCACTGGCTTGTGTAACCATAATATCTGGAGTTTTTTTTTTTTTCATAGTTTAAATAAATTAGGGACAAACTTAAAAGTATATGGAACAAACTTTGACATTATTTATTTCTGTAAAGCTGTTTTGAGACAATGTCCACTGTCTAAAGTGCTATACAAATACAAATGAATTAAAGTCAATACTGCGCAATGCTGAGCAGAACACAGAGCTGATAGATAGATAGATAGATAGATAGATAGATAGATAGATAGATAGATAGATAGATAGATAGATAGATAGATAGATGGATGGATGGGTGGATGGGTGGACGGGTGGGTGGGTGG
>MU598598.1:797241-812387 GCA_024362625.1 Silurus asotus | reverse complement strand
ACACACACACACACACACACACACACACACACACTTTTGTCTTACTGTCCTAGTAAGGACTTTCCACTGACATAATAAGTAATGCAGGTGATCATGTTACAACTGGATAAGAAAATAAACTAGTACTTTAAACACACACATATACACACACACACACCCACACTCAGACAGACTTATACACACACCTACAGCCTTATACACACACACATACACACACTCTCAACCTCGCAGACACGCACACATACGCACACTTAAACACACACACACTCACACTCAACCTCACAGACATGCACACACATGCACACACTCCTAGAATTATAATCACCCACAAACTTTGACACACATTAATACACAAATGCATGTACACACAGCCGTACACACACATGAGCACTAACATACACCCTTACACATGCTAAACACACACACACACACACACACACACACACACAAAAGACATGTTTTAGTGTAAACCATTAAGGGACTAAAGTCCAAAAGGGCGAAACAGGAGAAGATAGCAATTAAAAAAATCAAATTTGATCCCACAACATCTGTCTGTTCTTATTAGGACGTTCAGTAACTGTGCACTCGGGGGACTGGAGGAGATTAAAGGATTGTACTCATCTGGCCAAATTGAGTGCTCACCCTGAAATGACTGGGCACATTCAACAGCAAATTAACGCACCTGATATTGACGCCGAGCATCGATTGGCTCCGGTTGACCGCGGCGGTGTTAAGAGTTTATTTCCTGAGTCGCGCTTTTGCCTAATCTGTGGCTTAAACACAGCGTCCCGTGGCAATGAGGAAAGGCAGGGTCACGACTCATTAAGCCGGTCAAGAAGGGTAAAAAAAAAGCCAATGCAAGAGTGTAGAACGTCTTTGACCTTTATGTGTAATATGAATGTTACACTTGAAAGCTTTAAAGGAAATGAATTGACGTGGTGTCATGATCGGATTTAAGATCAGGCCAGCTTTTGAGGACACAAAGATATTCATATAAGATCTTTTTTTAGCGTGATAGACTATTTTATTCTTCTTTCATTTTTTCATTTTAAATCGTCTTTAAGGGTGACTTCAAAGAATTTAAGAAAGAAAAGCTAACAGCTATAAAATAATTAAAATAAAATGGATTTCTTCCAGGTCGGTGACGAGCGTGTGAGCTGATTACACAGCTGAAACCTGATTTGATATTCATCTGGGATGATGGTTTTCACACACATCCGTAACACGGTACACATAAAATACAGTCACGATGAAGTGTTTAATGATTTACATTTATGGCAGTTATGACATTTATCTCTCATCCTCATCATTTATCGTCTTTCTTTCTTTGCATATCCCAGTGATGTTAGGATGCTGGGGTCAGAGTGCAGCTTTAGCCATGACCACAACACGTGAAAAGCCATGAAGAGTTAAAGGCTGAAGAATATAAGATATTAATCCTTGTTTCTTTCCTTTCCTCTCCTCTCCTCTCCTCTTCTCTTTACTCCTCTTCTCTCCTCTCCTCTTCACTCCTCTCCTCTTCACTCCTTTTCTTTCCTCTCCTCTCCTCTTTACTCCTCTCCACTCCTCTCCTCCTCTCTTCACTCTTCTCCTCTTCACTCCTTTCCACTTCTCTCCTCTCCTCTTCACTCCTCTCCTCCCCTGTCCTCTTCACTCCTCTCCACTCCTCTCCTCCCCTTTTCACTCCTCTCCTCTTCACTCCTCTCCTCCCCTGTCCTCTTCACTCCTCCCATCTTTACTTCTCTCCTCTCCACACTCCTCTTCTAACTCCTCTTCTCCCCTGTCCTCTTCACTCCTCCCCTGTCCTCTTCACTCCTCCCCTCTTCACTCCTTTCCTCTCCTCTCCTCTCCTCTCCTCTCCTCTCCTCTCCTCTTCACTTCTTTCCTCTCCTCTTCACTCCTCACCTCTCCTCTCCTCGTTACTCCTCTCCTTTCCTTTCCTCTTCACTCCTCTCCACTCCTCTCCTCTTCATTCCTCTACACTCCTCTCCTCTTGTTTTCACTCCTCTCCTCTCCACTCCTCTTCACTCCTCTCCTCTTCTTTTCACTCCTCTTTTCTTCACTCCTCTCCTTTCCTCTCCTCTCCTCTTCACTTCTCTCCACTCCTCTTCTCTTCGCCCCTCTCCACTCTTCCCCTCTCTTTTCCTCTTCACTCCTCTCTGTTCCACTTCCCTCCTCTCTGTTCCTCACCTCTACTCTCATCTCTCCTCCTCTCCTATTCTCTCCAGTCTCTACAAGTGACCAGTGTTCCTGTCCCTTTCTTCACTTTGGATACCTCTGGATTAAGTTCCACATCATTTTCATCTGAACATCCATGAAGTTACTGACCAACTCTTTTGAATTTGGATTTGAAATGTAATTAATATCAAAAGTCTCTTCCAATGGCTAGGAAACACAGATTGCAGATTGAGCTACTATTAATCCAGCTGCCAGTGATTACATTTACGGTAGGGGGGTGGGATTATTGCTCATACTGTACCTTTTCTTACGACTTGATTTTTATTAAAAATTTCGATGAACTTTTCATGAGCTTTTCTTAAAATTAATTCGCACAACCTACAAAGGGCAGAGTCACCAAATGCGTTTTTTTTTTTAAGTGTTGCCATAAAGTTTAAAATTCATTTACTCACTTTAATAGAAAAACAAGAGGGAGTCTGAGAATAAAAATCTCTCTGCTAGAGACTGGTGTGCACATTTGCATGGACAAGAGCATACGCATATGTGTGTGTGTGTGTGTGTGTGTGTGTGTGTGTGTGTGTGTTTGGCAGGAAATCCACTATAGAGAAATCGCTGTTCACTTTATACCAGCGCCTTGAGCTTTATGAACACTTCGAGAAACTCCATTCGGAGATGGATGGAGGAGAAGCCATTTCCAGAGCTCTGCCATAAAGCGAGCACTGCAGCGCTGCCTGCTGTTTTTGGATTCGGAGAAGTCCCATTTCCGAGTGAGCACCCCCACTGTAACGGCACACCGCACTGAAGTTTATAATCCAATAAACATTACTGTATCTGCGCATGTGGCTCCGAACGCATGATGGACTAGAGCGAGCGAATCGGAACCGGAGAGAACGCCTTTTTCCCGTGTTCATTATATTAATGAAATTTATTAGTAACAGTTAGCTGGCGCTAATCTGCCGAAATTGAAATATAAGGCCCGCACTATGGGCCGAACACGAGGAAAACGGCAACTTCATTAGCATAACTACGACTGTGCATCATAGACGTCATTAGAATTGCTCCCAGAATTGCCATATTAGTTGTTTTATGAGGTAATTTTTATGTGCAGTGATAGAATCCTTTGCTTTACCCTCCAGTGCATATTAAACTCACTTATCTTTTTTGTACAAACTCACGATAACTCGTTCAGGGTATAATGAAGGAAGATGGTTATGGGTCGTACATTTTCAGAACGCTGAACTCTCCGCCTGGCTTTGCGTCTTTGTTTATTTTTAGTATGTACAACTAAATTTCGGATAAACAGAAAGAAATATATTCGTTCCGTGCAAAATTTGAATAGATCCTGTTATTGCACATTGCTAAAAAAAGAGAAGGATGAGGAGGATGAGGAGGAGGAGGAGGAGGAGGAGGTGGTCATGACCTTTAGGTTAATAATTAAGTGTGAAGTTGAAGTACTACAGTGTGAGAAGATGGAGAGGATGGAGAGTGTGGCCTTAAGGAATTCCAGTTTGAGCCTTTTTTTTGTGTGTGTGTGTGTGTGTGTGTGTGTGTGTGTGTGTGTGTGTGTGTGTGTGTGTGTGTGTGGGTGGTGTGTGTGTGTGACAAAGAAGAAGCCAGACACATGTTAGGAAACACCAATAAATGAATGATTAATGCCTTAACTCTGATTAGCAATATTGCGATTTTTCACCGCTGTCACTGGAATAAAGGCTTCAGCAACACCGCTCTACTTACTGCCTTTTCCATAATTGAGACTTTAGCTCCTAGCTGTGCCCTTCAGCTCGCCATCCATCAAGCCACCTCAGCCTTCAGACGTGCTGACAGCCCTCAGATGGAGAAAGAGTTTTTCAGGTAGAGAAGCAAACCTTTTAAGTCATTTATCCACAACCTGAACTACTTAATTGTCTTTTCGAACTCTGTTATTACTTACGTATCTATTGCTCTTTTTTTCCCCTTTCGACAAAAAAAGTGTACTTAATGCACCCTTCACCTCGTCCCATTAGACCCCACTAAAGAGCCTTGATCGCCACTAGCCTTATGATTGAGGGTTTTTATGGAAACATGGACGCACTTCCTGATATACAGTATATAACTTTAAGTTAAGCCATTGAATTCTCTTTCCTGATTGGTCAAAATGGTGATGGTTATGTTTCTATAACAGTGTCTGTGACAGGCTGAAAGACAATTTACAGATCTATATTAATGTAGATTTTCATTTCTGTATAAGCTTTTAGCTTTAATGAATCTAATTCTGGACTTGTATAAAGAACGTGCCACACAAGGAATATGAAGAAATGCATTTATTTGCTAATAGGATAAGATAGATGTGAGGCATGCATATAATATCTTGTTTATTTAACTTTTAATGAAGAGACTTCCACATTCATGGAATCATAAAACTGATTAATTGGTGCTTATGTAAATTGATTGACTAACTGATACTTATAATGCATGCATGAGCTTGGGCATCATTTTAAAGTACTTAGAACAATAATATAACCATATTGTTATTATAATGTAGTATAAGTCTTAAGTGTATTCATAGCACAGTAATACTTGCTTGTTAATAATTTTAAATAGGGTTACAAATCATTAGATGTATGGATGTCATAGAAGTGTAAAGTTTTTCTTTTTTTATGCATTTTAAACAAATGAGAGAAAGAAAGGGAAAAAGACAGAGGAGGGGCTGGAGAACAATTTTGCAATCGTATTATATATAATTTGCAATCTTAATTATATATTCTTGATAATGTATTGCAAAATTGCCAAACATGTCATTCTTAATGACATCTGCTGAGACATCATATAGATTTTGAACTAGGAAGACATTAATATATATAACATTCGTATACCTTGAGGCATTGATGTGTTTATTGCAGATTTATTATGCACATTAATGAAAATACATAATATTTTATAGCTATTTTTTTATTATGCATTGTGAAGTTAAGTAAGTAGTGTTCAGAACACATTATGCCCCCAGCTGTAAGTGCTTTATGAGCTCTATGAGTGCATTTTAAACAATTCTTACTAACTGTTTTGCTTGTCATTAATGATTATTGTGATATGTGTATAGTGTATAATGCCATGGGAATGTAATATACAAATGTTAATGTATAGTATTTAATGTTAATACTGATATTATTATTATTATTATTATTATTATTATTATTATTATTGTATATATTATATAACTAATGAGTATTCTTTTTTTAATTGCTGATTTTAAAATCACCAAAGAAAAAAATACGATTTAACAAAACATTCATTTTAAACAATTTTGACAGAATTAGTTATTGGTACTGGGCTGAGATGATTTATTCAGCATGTGCGACAGTATCTGACAGTATCTACGGCATCCTTGGGTGATCTCTTCATAGCTGTGTCTTTTTTTTCGTGCTGCGTTTCTGTGGCGTGCCATCTGCATCTTCTGCCTCCTCACCTGAGCGTGAGCACCGAGACTGCTAAAATATTTACTCTGCACCATTGTAACTGTTTATCAGGAAACATCTGCCCAGCTCGTTTACCTTCGTCTATCACGGAGTTGTTAAAAAAAGAAATGTAATTAAAAAGAATGAAAATTCTTCAAAGATTATCAGCGAGTTAGAAAAACTTTTAAATCACTTAAAGGTCGTGGGGGAGAGAAAATTGCCGAGCATAAAAAATGTATGGTCAGGACAGTGAAACGACAAATCCCATTATCAGCTAAAGGATGTTCATTAATTTTGTCATCTAATTGGACAGAGGCAGATGTGGAACAGCTCATCCGGAGGGTCACGGGCAGAAGAAGAGCAGCCTTGTGCTTCAGACTTTTCTATTAGAAAGCAGCATGTCCTCCAACTCCCTGGATTACCATGCGCTTTATTGATTAATGACCATAATTTATTACAGAGAAGCGAGCCATGCATCCAGTTAAATGTACAATTAATCAATCCTCCATCAGATTATGTGAGATGGCCGAAGCCACAGTGAGAAAACGCTGGCCGTGGGTGATAATTCGGCTTGTGGGGCCGCTCTTACGACGACTTAAGACTCTTTCCATGGCTTAATGCTACCTGTCCCGTCTGACAAATGTTCGGCGCAGAAATTGAATATAACTGCCTCTGATGGACTGAACGCCATGTCCTGGCTCTAGCTCTCCGTCAAGCTCTTTAAGAATAATGTCTCAGCCCGACGTGCCCTGGAAAACCATTTATTAATCTCAAAATAAAGGAGAAAAGGGCCTGCAGGTTCAAATACATCATGGTTAAATCAACAATATTATATTAAGCTGGAAACGGATGTGGGGTTAAAGGGACCCACGGCAATGTGAGGATAAATTTCAACCCGCTCCAGTTCATGCAAAGCCATTACATCCGAGTGAGCCGAAAGACGCACGTGACACGCTAAATCCAGCTTTAGAAAAGCCGTAATTGATCATAAATTTGGAGTGTCATGCCTCACAAGTGCCTGTTGGCATGAGTGTCATTTAGGCTGCCTCTAGAGCAGCGAGCAGTGCAATGGCAAAGAAGGATAAAGGCTAACAACCAGCAGTTTATGTACTCATGCATATGTGCATGTATGTAAAATGCAAATTAACACATGCGTATATGTAACGTTTTCTTATCAAACTGTGCCACATGATGTAAATCAGCCGTTCGCTGAAGTGGTGTGCAAATATTTTCGGAAGACAAACTGAACACAAATTTCCCCTTCCAATCTGGCAACCTTGATCTGTGCATAACAGTCATTCATCAATTACCACGCATGTCCATTTAGTGATGCTAATCAAACAGAAAATTGATGAATAAACAGTGAAAAAACGCATTTCTATACATGCTTGTGCTAAATGCTTCAGTAATGCAGCTCAGCCACTGTGGTGGGTTCACTAACATAGAGTATATGAACAAACATTGGTGGACACCTGAGCATAAGATGTGCTTTTGAACATCCCATTCCATATTTAGTTTCCATTTGTGGTTTTAATAACCTCCACTCTTCTGGAAAAAAATATGCCACCAAATTTTGGAGTGTGTGGAGATTTGTGCTCATTCAGCAATCCACAAGGGTTTTGGGTACAACGGGGAAAGTACAGGTACTGATGTAGGTAAGGTGAGAAGGCCTGGGGTGCAGTCAGCATCTTAATTCATCCCAAAGGTGTTCAGTAGGATTGAGGTCAGAGCTCTGTAACAGGAGTTCGCTTTATGTACAGAAACATGTGTCATTGATGGAACAAATTTGGGTCTCCTGATTCAAATGAAGGAAAAATGTCATGTTACTGCATCTAAAATTGTGTGCATTTAACTTTGTGGAACCACATGAGCATAATCTTTAACAAATTCTTGAATGTTTACTAGCAACACTCAATGTTTCTGAACCCTTCTGGATAGAATCAAGTCAGATGACACATAGCGACTTGTTTTTTTCCTCCCAGATGAGCCAGTCGTGCATGTGGAGGCTGCTAAACTGTTCATGAACTCTTCACAAACACAAGCTGCTGCTTCTGATGACGGATTTGGAGCTGAGGGAAAGTTTGTCACAACTCTGGTGCAAGTGTCTGCTCTAAAAATAACCAGGATAGGATGAAGTGAATAAAAAAGACAACATGAAGGTCGCCTCCAACATTGTGGTAATAGTTTGGGGAAGAAGCTCATATGGTGACCCAATACTGTTATACTTATAGTGTAGATGCACAACAATAATTCAGAACATTAATGTTGTTATTTAAATTGAATATTTGATCTTTTTTTATGTGTGGATTTTTACTGTATTGATTTTAATACCATATTTTATTCAATTCATAACAATGACAATTCAAAACAATGAATTTATATCAGAATATCAGTGTCCCCTTAAATATAAACTCAGGAAGTCCCGTAAAATGTTTTTTAAATAGTAGGATTTTTAGGAAAGCCTTTTCAGAAAATTTCCTTTGAAAATTCTCATGGGACCACCTCATACATTTGCCTCTACCCGTTTTATAAGGGCTCAGTTTTAAATATTTCCGAAGACCACAGAGCCGCATTAACATTTTTTCAATTCGTGATTTATGTTTATTAAGTTCTTTATTAACTTACATGTGAGTGTATTCATTTTGCAGATTGCTCTTTTCACTGGAAATTTGCATGGTAAAATTCTTAAAAGTCTCAACGTGCTACCATGTTGGCTCCCTTAGCAATCACAGCCGTCATCATCCAGAACGATCTCCTTCTTAGCAGTTAAGTGCTTAATTTGTAGCTAGTCCTCAGTGCAAGCTAAATCCCAGAAACAATAAAAATCTAGACTGATATGATGTAATAAAGTGTGCTTGTTTGAACAGCAGTGTGTTCCAACACGGTAAAACCCCATTCAAACATCAGCTGGCAGATAAACTGAGACGCAATAAGAGAACTTGGTAAGCGTTTCACACAGATCGCATTCTCCGTCTGAGCTGGGATCCAGAGACACTGCAATCCTGAGGAGGATTTAACACTTAATGAAGAGGAATGAATAAATCACTGTTTAAGGCTCTCTGGTCTGATCAGTGATCGATGCTGATATGATATGAGTGTATTTGCCTCGGGACTCGGGAGTGCAGTTTGCTTCTGATCATCATCACTGTACCCCGCAACTTTGTATATATGCTTCAAATGGACATTTGATGCAACCCAGATGAGGATGGGTTCCCTCTTGAGTCTGGTTCCTCTCGAGGTTTCTTCCTTGTGCCATCTCGGGGAGTTTTTCCTTGCCACAGTTGCTCATCAGGGACAAACATACTTACAAAGAACATATTTACATTTAATCACCACATTATCTGTGTAAAGCTGCTTTGAGACAATGTTCATTGTTAAAAGCGCTATACAAATAAAAATGAATTGAATTGAATTGAATTATTTGCTAAATGAGCATGGTCATGACAGGAAAAAATTAAACCCACCACAACTAGTATTACTAACTTACTGATTGTATTTGGAGTCAATGAGAATCTTGGGATATAAACTGAAATCATGTTGTTGTACTAATGTAATAATAAAGTAATAATGTAATTCTGCTTTCAGACAATGTTCATTGTTAAAAGTGCTATACAAATAAAATAAAATAGTGACAATACAAAAGGAAAAACTGGCCAAAATGTAGATTGCATTTTTTTCCCCCTGATATTTTACTCTATTGGTAGATAATTTCACTTCTTGCATTTAATTAGGAAAAGCAANNNNAGATAATTTTAAGCTCATGTATACATTATAATATATATATATATAGTTATGTCCAAGTAGACAGATACGATGTAGACAGACATGTCCAAGTACTGCTTTATAAAGTATTTATGCAATGCTTATGGATGTGCTATGAGGCACCTATGAGGCAACTATGTAGCTACCAACTGGCACTACCAATTGCCACAAGGTATAAAAAAAATTACTTTGATATGGCTTTTGATCCAATTATGTCTGGTGAAAGCAATACTCTCTGGAGAGCATTGTGTACTGAGATTTTCAAAAACAATGACATTGTTAGTCATGTGACACAGTCATGTGACCCATTCATCTCAATACTAACAAGATGGTGGCTGATTCCCAGTATAAATTTTCACCTTCCATCTCCAGTTTTAATTTCCTGAAGCATCAATTTAAAGAAACTAATTCAATGAAAGGAAAATAAACAGCTGACAGAAATTACATTTTAGTTTTTACACATATATTCAGATGCAAATGTTTTCAGAACATTCGGTGTGAACACAATGTGTAGAAATAAAAAATCAAAATGGAAACCCAGAGCATTGTAAAGTAAAGTCGTTTTAATTGTGACATGAGCTCACAAGGCTGCAGATCCACCACAACCCAGACCAGGATGAAATACTTCCTGTTGATAAAGTAGTGAAATAATTCATTCATTCATTCTTTCATTTATTGATTTTTTTATTTGTAACAATGTACATTGTATCAATATATAATTTATAGTGCCTATAATTTCGTTTATTATAATTGTAAGTGTGTAGGTGGTACCTTAGTTGTTAAGGCATTCGACTTTGGATCTAAAGGTCATGAGTTTAAATCCCAGCCACACTGATCCTTATCCCAGCTGACACTCCTGGGTCCCTGAGCAAGGCCCTTAACGCCATAGCCGCTCGGTTATATAAATGAGATAAACGAAAGTCGCTCTGGATAAGGGCGCCTGTCAAATACCCTAAATAAAACGTAATATTCTCCCAGTGGAAAGGAAAAACTTCCCGAGATGGTATGAGGAAGAACCCATGATTGCAAACCAGACTCAAATAGGAACCCATTCTCTTCTGGGTGGCACCAAATGTCCATTTATTACAGTTATATTCTTGTTGAGGTGTACTGTTTAATAAAAAGGTGCTTAAATGCAAAACTGTTAATGCAAACTGTAGTCCTCAGCCAGTGAAGAAGACTGTTAATAATTAGTTCAAATCCATTCTAAAAGTTCTTGTTTTGCTCTTGAAGCTGTTGATCTGGATCCATCCCCAACAGCACAGATCTCCAATTGAAGAGAACATCCGGGGGTATAGATGTGGGTATGTAGGATCAGACACAAAAACAAGAAAGGGATAGGAACACTGGTCACTGGTGTTGATTGGATTGATGACTAATTCATGGTCTCTTGTGTTCATAATTTTCCAATTATCAAGTTTTTATCATCTTGGTTCAAATTTCAGTGGCTTTGGTGGTTACAGTTTAATGCTGTTCTTATTTGTTAAAATCTCCCTCCATAAAAGGCAGCAGAGAACCGAGTGACATTCGGAACACAAGTCGTTTCCATACTGTAAGCATAAAGCAAATACATGACTTTAACAATTTATCTTGACATGCACCAAATCTACTTTCAACATTAAATATAGTCATTTTTTCTCTTCAACTATTTTTCTTCAACTGTTGTGCACGGCCTTGCAGGTGATACATACATCATACGACTGGCTGAAAATGCATTGCACCGAGATCATCGGGGGCATCTTCAATTGTCCAGCCGAGGTTGGCAGCAGCAGTGTATACCTTGTTAGATTGAGGTGCTCAATCAAGGCAGTGCTGGAGTGCCAAGCCGGTGCCGAGAGTGGTGATTACAGGGCTATGCGCGCACAAGGCCAGGAAAACGGACGAGCTCTCTGCAGGTGGCCCTCTGACATTCAAGCCTGCATTTTCTGAATCAGTCTTGAGTGATTAGGGCAGCGACAGTCAAAGGACAGATCAAACAATTATTTCCCTTCTTCCACCTGTTCTTTTTTTGGTTTCATGAAAATGCAAGATATTTTTTCCCCTCCCTTTCTCTTAGTCTCTATCGGATTCTAAATGATACCTGCTTTCATTTCCTTTTGCATTTTTAAAGCATTGATAGATTTTATTATAAAATATTTACCTGGTTTAACAATTTTTAGTCATTATTTGAGGATTCTGCTTGATGCTTCTTCATGCTATATTCGGTTTGCTCAGAAGGCAAATTCTTTACAGATTAATGAAACAAACTCGAGTTTGTTGTGAGGAAATTATTATTTAACATATAAAGAAGGAGTCTCCAGTGTGAACTAAAGGTAGAGCCCGTTTGTCCGACACGAAAAAGGCTTTTCGTGTATTTTTCTGTAACATGACAATGTTAAATAATAGGAAAAAAATATTAAATATACGTTTTAATGAATAAACATACAATGTTTCATTCTATAATTAAAAAACAATGTGTGCACTGACAGATTGCTGTTTTGTAAGCGAAATAAACACTACTGAACATGCTTTTAAAGCAAAAATGACCAACTTTGGAGTGACATAATTCCTCGCAATTGTCTGTTTTTATTTACTCAGATGTTCTAAACTATGGGGACCAATAGGCACCAGTCTGTTGGTCAATAGGTAGCGGGCCGCACAGAAAGAATACATAACTTACATTATTTCCGTTTTATTCATCATCTGATTCTCAACGATGTTTTATTTTGGAAAATTACGGATTCTCTCCACCACATCTGTCTAGGACTCACTCTTGATGAATGTCAAGATGCCTTGGTCACATGTCTTACTTACATCCTCTACCTTCTTAAAGGGGCTGCTCCAGCCGCTAACACATAATACATTACCGCTAAATTTAAACCCCCAAGCAAGCAAAATGAACAAAGAACAATACAGTGGATTCACGTTTATTATATTTAGAAAATACCAGTTTTTATGCCGGTCATATCATTTTATTTTGGTGTATTTATCCGCCACACCTTAAAGGCCGGTCCGTGAAAATATTGTCTGACATTAAACCGGTCTGTGGTGCAAAAAAGATCGGAGACCGCTGTTCTAAACCATGCATTAGTTAGGCATTAAAATTAGAAAAGTAAAAGCAGAGATACATGTGACCATTCTAGAGCTGTGTTTTGGATTTGTTCACAGATAAACTACATACACACATTTGGAAACAATTTAGACCCAACAAGATGCTTTATAGATCTTTTATTAGTAGTGTGATTTAGCAACATGGCAGACAAACTGAACGCACTCCTCCAGGTACACACACCGTATGGATCAGCACAAGAGGGCAGCATACAATCCAGCACTCAGTACAAACAATCCAGCACAAACTCCACCTGAAACACCAGCAGGAAAACACAACTTAACAGGTATCTCAAGGTCTTAACCACAGATACACTTCCATTAGTGTAAGTAAAGGATGTTAGCTTAGTTCATGCCATGATACATACTGTATGTCTATTAATAATGTATCATCTGGAAACATGGTCTAATTTATATGGGTCATAACTTGCGACTCAGAAAGTTTGCGGGTTCTAATGTGGAACCTAACTATCAGCAAGTTGCAGATTATCTTAAAATTTGCAGGAATCCGGGGTGGGACCGAACGTTCAGGAACGCTGGGAATACCATTTTAAACTGTGTATTTGGTCAAATACTGTACACTATTACAGTTATAAAGTGATATAATGTCTAGATGAATTCACTAAGGTAACATAGGGGCTGCGGAGGTGCATCCAAAATTACTAGTGGTGGTGGTCTTAGAACGTAACCCCTGCGAGAGCCGGCAGACCACTGTAATACTGAATTGCTTTTATTTTTATTTGGAATTTTTGATTAAGAATCGATTTCAGAGTAAACACATTTCTTGCAAATTGCCAAAACAATTTAAATAAGGTATGACCATGAATGATAGCATAATTAAACAGGAATTTATTAATAACTACAGAGTATATACTATAATTCTATGTGTGTTAAAGAAATAAAAAGAAACAAAATAAAAGGTTTGTGAGGAGAATTCTTTCAGGAAATTGATATATACAGTCTAGGGATATACGCACTAATGCAACTGTATATGAATTTTGCCATGCATCACACGTGTCATTTATTACGATGTAGATTCGTACCTCAGAGCTAAACATGGCATCAAGGTAAGAATTACAGTACAATACTATGTAGAATAACCCAGAGATCTGGACAGGAAGTGTGGTCTGAATAATAAAAATAAAGCATTTAAAATAAAAGAAATGATACACTTTTATTCGCTTTATTTTCAGATGCTTTTTCTCTCTCTTCCTCTCCATCTCTTTCTGTCCTAAAGTGCAGCCTTGAAAACCAGGCAGCAGCTTCAAAGGCAAGGGATTAGAGTCTTTATCCCATAATTAATATGGTGGAGAGGAGAATGACAGCACCTGAGGACTGGCCAGAACAGCCAGCTTCCTGCTGAGGCCAGAGCGAGTGCCACTTACCCACAATGCAACACAGACCAAGCCCATCAACGCGCCACAATGACCACGTCTCCTTGTTTCTCTATTGATGGATTGTAATTGTCTCCCCTCGCCTTTTTGCCTCCGCCGTTATTCATTATAAGAGGACCGGATACATTATATATATATCTATATATATATATATATATATCTATATATATATATATATATATATATATAAAATGTACACAAAATTCACAATTTAGTACCTCAGGGTTCAAGTCACGGTGCGGTATATATATAAAATGCGGTATATATATAAAATGTACACAAAATTCACGGTTTAGTACCTCAGGGTTCAAGTCACGGTGCGGTTACATTTCCATACAGTTAGGAGGAAAAAATGCAAAACATTACAATTTTATTGTTTGCTGTTTTTATTTACAATTTAATTTCCATTATTAATATTTGTAATCATCAACATTGAAAAAGTTTTCATTTATAAAACAATTAGAAATTAAATGCCTACTTGGTTAAATAATATATAAAATAATATTTCATCATATTGAATACAAATTAAATAGAATGAATGAATTAAATGCAATGCACTTGTATATCTTCATTAAATTGAGTAATCAATTAAATTGGCACAAATTATATTGAATAAATAAAATGAAATGAATGGAAAAGAAATAGTTTACATTTGCTAAATTTGTAATACAGATGTGTGTGTTTTACATTTAATATTAAATTTTCTAAAGATATGATCTACTTAACTGTTCTAATTGTTTCAGCAAACTTTAACAAATGTCTTTATTCCTTCCAGCCTGTATTCATTCACCCTCTCGACGTGCGGAATCAGGATTTTCTCCTTTTTAAGAGAAATTCTTAAAACTGGACATAACCACTTCCTGATTAGTGGCTAATGATAGTGCTATGGATTGTTTAGCATTTTCATGCATGTGCAAATCAAATCTTATTTCCGGTAAAGAGTGAGTAGGCACAGTGACACTGCACTAACGCTAGTTTCTTTTTTAAACCCCTGGCATTGTTTTTAAGTTTAATAATAATAAAAATGACTATTTCTGAGGGAACTCAGATTATAACTATGGTACGAATATGTGTACGTTACACGTTTTATATATATACATATATAATGAGCCGTGAGGCACAAAATAAAGCGTCCCTCCTTTTTTTCGTCCTTGAAATATATCCTGGGAAATTCTTGACATGTTTTTTGGCCTTTAACCCCGGTGGGTCACTTTCATTTCCCACATACTGTTAGGCAAAATAGGCAGGTCTTCTATTGCTGTCTCTCTCTCTCTCTCTCTCTCTCTCTCTCTCT
>MU598598.1:765340-789636 GCA_024362625.1 Silurus asotus | reverse complement strand
CCCCCCCATCCACCCATAGCATTAATTTGAGGTTCATTTAGTGTTAGTAGCATTTTCGTGATCAAAGCAGACAGCTGTAAAACAGCTGTAGTTAGGTGGCAGGTAAATTGCAAAGGGAGTTGACATGCAAAGGGATTTCACACTCTTAAATTGAAATTATGGTAACTTGCACCTTGTAGCTGCAGGTGTCATCTCGAGAGTCAGAGAGAGGCAGAGAGAAGGAGAACGAGTGTGTGTGAGTGTGTGTATATGAGTGTGTGTGTGTGTGTTTGTTCAGGTAAGCAAAGCCCTGTAAGAAGGTGTTATCAGTTTACAGTCTCACCCTTTCCGTAGGCACCTCATTAAGCTGGTTTCCCTAGAAACAATGTTTGCATTGAGTGTCTACATTAGCGCACCCCTCTGACTGCACTAGCTCCGGCACCAGCCTCATGCTAATGAGCGTATGAATATTAATAAAGTGAGTGCACTGGTGGTGTAGAGGGGAGCGAATCCTCATATTGATTAGGAGCTAATGAGCGCAGTCAAAAAAAAAAAAAAAAACATACTAAATGTCCAAAAAAACCCAAATAAATTTAATCGCCTGAGATCAAACCGGTCTCCGCAGTTACACCCGTCATGACCTGATCCACTCAGGTACATGAGCGTAAGTATGCAGATTTTCCCCAGATTTTTTTTCTCTTGTCTCTCAAGTGACTTGTATTAGACGTATTTAAGAAGCAGAGGAGTGACGGATTTCCTGCCCAGGTCTGTGCCAGGCGGATGCACGGGGGACATGCCGGATGTTTCAAACGCACAGGTAATGATGCCGCTTTAATCAGAAGGCTGGCTTTTCCCATCCTGCTTGCTGTCATATATCCAATTTCATTTGTTCAACATAAGATGATGGGCGAAACAGAATTACATTTTTTTCAGGGTCTGTCACACACTTTGGTCTCAGAGGGTAGACGAGACATGAAAGCTGTGGATCATGTCTTTCTGTTTATAATCAGCATGGTAATACTGCTTCAACTGTAGGAACCGTTTGGATTTAAAATGAAGCATGGAATATTTTCTTTGGAATGACAGTGATTAAATTAATGCATTTCTTATTGTTGGGCCCTTAAGCATGGCCCTTAATTATATATGCTAGAGGGGTGCTGTATCATGGCTGACCCCGTGCTCTGACCTCAGATTCCAGGAATGTGAATTTACTATGCTGTAATGTATACATGACCAATAAAGATTATTGTATTGTATTGTATTGTATTGTATTGTATTATATTGTATTGTATTGTATTCCCAAACAGGCAGGAGATGACTTAAGACATGGTCACTAGGAGCCTAGAAGAATTCTTAGGTAGTAATGCAGCCCACTTGAGCCCCCAAGACTTTAAGCTCAGGCACAAGATCCCCTCTGTGTCTTCAGTGACTCCGTGACCCACTGAAACTCACGTTTTTGTCTGTTACAATTCACTCTACAGTGTCTTTGTTTGCCTTTTTTGGCAGAAAGAAAAAACACTGTAACATTTTTTTTTCTCTTCGCAACCCCCTCCCCCTCCCCCTTCGTGGCACTTTCTTGCTTTCTTTTTTGGTGACAGTTTTTTTTTTTTTCTTTTAGCATGCCTTTCTCCCAGAACGTTTTATGAAAGGAAACAACAGTGACTTGAATGCAAAATGGCCCTCTCAAAGCGGCCAGCCTGACAGGAAAAGGGTTAGGCAAAAATAAAGTGGCACTCTCGCGTCCTCCCGCTTTGCTTTGCCAGTGTCTCGCCGGAGTCTCCCCCTGCAGCTCCATGCCATCTCATTTGTCATGTTATCAAATGCAAACTTATAAGTATTTTGCCCACATGTGCAGTGCGGAGGATGATGGCGTGAGACTGAGATGCTCTGGCCACGATCCAATTCTCAGCTGAATAAACAGACCGAGCATTTGGCAAGCAGGTTGGCACACAAAGCCACGTTTGTCTCTTTTTATCCTTCCTTCTTCTATTTCTCTTCTCTTCTCTTCTCTTCTCTTCTCTTCTCTTCTCTTCTCTTCTCTTATCTTCTCTTCTCAAGATGAGGCAATCGTTTTGCCTTTTAATCTTTCTTTTGCTAGCGCTACTTCATTCTTGCCAACGACTGTGTCCTACTAAAACATTTCTAACTTAAAAGGCGTCACACCAACAGAGAGCTTTGAAGTGTCGTCACAGTATTTATTGACTAAGAAGGGGGAGAAAAAGGGGGACCGGAGAAGAAGGGGGTGGGAGGGCAGACAAAGCTGTGGAGAGGGAGGGACAGAGAGTCACTTAACAGGCATGAAGAGCTGCCCATTAAGTGAAGAAGGTTAACTGTCTGTTTCTATCATTGACGTAGTGTCTTAGTTAAATAATTGCTAATCAATGAGCCGGACACACATTGTGATTGGATTAACAGAGTGTATCCAAAAGAATTCAAATTCCGTTTGAACATTTTCATTGTGGAAAAAAAAAAAAAATTGGAAACAACAAAATCTAAAAAAAAGTCAAGACCCATACAAAGATTGAGTTTTGATAAAGAATAAAGCACTGCTGTAGCGAATAAAGAGAATTTGTCCTGAAACATTGACAGCCCGCTAATTAAGATAAGTCCTTATCACCCATTGAGTCTAAAGCAAACTAAGTCATGACTGATGCTGAGACGTCTAACAAAGCTAACGCAAACGACAGAGGGAAGCCTTGCCTTCTTCTTTGTCGATTTAAACAAATAACAATTATACAAAAGGTCACTTCCGGGCGAATGTAAAAAACGCAGCTCCAAGACCCCTCGCGGAGCCAACAATAGCATCTCTTCGCATCACAACAGCCATTGCGGAGCAGGACAGGCTCAATATTTACATTTCCTTTTCGACATTTGTGAAAGGTTTTCTTTAACGCATGGCGGGCCGAAAGAGAATGGCTGAATAATAAGAGATTAAAAGGTGAAGGGGACACAGGGGAGAGAACAGGGGACAGAAAGGCAAATCCTGGCCTCAGGGGCCTTGACGTTAAAAAAAAAAATGTGAGCTCAGGCAGTAAAGCAGTCAACACTTCTTTTTCACCCCCTCTCCATGTACCACCTGCATTACAATTAACCTCACGGCAACCTTGAGGTCCCTGATTAGTGAAGGCCTATTGTCTTGGTCACATTACAGCATGGCCTTCAAGTTGCCCCAACACCCCTAAATCGACAAACCCAATCACAGCCCAAGGAAACACTCGGCCCCAGGGACCAAGACGGCATGTTTCTATAGCTGAACTGGATGTGTAAAGGCTTTCAGTGGGCGGAATGCTACCTGTATATGCTGGGATTTATAAACCATTATAATATAACTACGGTTGACTGGTAAAAAGATGCAATGGTTTACTGTATGGTGTGTTTATTTATCTTTGTGTCCACTTGGACCCCTCAAAGAAAAGTCTATCTTCCTACAAATACATCTGATCTTCACCTTTATGCCTTTGACCCTCTGATGAAGAATTTTGAATTTCAAAGGTTAATGGGTGATGTTTCTTCCTGAATGAAAATGATGCACTGCAATAATGCTATGACCTCAACACGTACCAGACCTGAACAACCTGAACTCATTGAGGGGACATGTTAGACTTTCTGTCATGGAAATGAATCTAAAATTCCCTAGGTGAGAAAAAAAACAAAGATTCGCTTTGAATCTTCTTTTTCTCCTGTTAATGGTTGCCACAGCATCTACATACCACCCTGTCCTCTACATTGACCTCTTTCAAACCAATCACCTGCATGTCTTCTCTCACCACATCCCTAAACCTCCTTCTTGTCCTTCCTTTTTGTCTATATCCTTGACATTCTTCTACCACTTCATAGACCCCATGTCCCTTCTCTGCGCATGACCAAACCATCACAATTGCGCCTTTCTCGCCTTGTCTCCCAAAACATCTTAGCTGCACAGCCCCTCTATTGAGCACATTTTTCTTCCTTTCCATCCTCATCAATCCTGATGAAAATCTTGGCATCTTTAACTCTTTTGGTGGTCTGTCTTTTAGTAGACGTTCTTTAACACTCTATATAGCCTTGATCAGGTCTTGGGTGGGCACATTTTACTGTTTCACAAACAAATTTTCCATACAAGGCATAGTTTTCTTTATAGAGATGGAACTAGATGTTAAAGAAACTTCTGAAAATGGCATGATTGATAACAGAAAAGAACAAAAACATACTTTTATAATGGGACACCTTCTGTCTAAGTTCAGTACATTAACATTTGCGCCATTTAGAAGACGCCCTTGTCCAGAGCGACGCACAAAAGTGCTTTGAGTCTCTAGCAATTAATAAATCTACACCGGTATGCAAGATAACAAACTTAATATAAATCAGGCTACAACTTGATTTTTTCAAAGCAAACTTAGAAAGTGCTAATTTAAGTGTTTCAGAAAAAGGAAGTCATTCAACTATCGCTTAAAGCTAGCCAGGGACTCCACTGTTTGGACATCTAGGGGAAGTTCATTCCACCACCTCGGTGCCAGAACAAAGAACAGCTTGAAGTGTACTTACCTCTCATTCTGAGAGAAGGTGGTACCAGTCAAGCAGTGCTGGAGGATCTCAGACAGCGTGGTGCAGTGTAAGGTGTGATGAGGTCTCTGAGGTAAGATGGTGCTGGTCCATTTTTAGCCTTGTAGGCAAGCATCAGTGTTTTGAATCTAATTCGTGCACCTACTGGAAGCCAGTGAAGGGAGCACAGCAGTGGGGTGATGTGGGAGAACTTGGGCAGATTGAACATGTCATGCATCTGCGTTTTGGATCATTTGCAGTGGACGAATAGCGTTAAGGGGAAGACCTGCCAGCAGAGAGTTACAGTAGTCCAGGCTCAAAATGACAAAAGACTGAACAAGCACCTGAGCAGCCTGTGTGGACAGAAATGATTAAATCATTCGGCTGTTGTAGAGAAGAAATCGACAAGAACGAGCCACGTTAGCAACATGTGAGGAAAAGGACAGTTGATTGTCCATAGTTACCCCAAGGTTACGAGCAGTGGCTGAGGCGAGAGCAGAGAGTCATGAAGACTTGTTCGGAGATCTTGACCTGGAGAATAATCACCTGGGACATTCCTTTGATTAGTTACAATAAAGATGGAGCAATAAAGATAATAGATTTTCATCATCATCATCACAAAACTTAGTAATGGAAGATCTTCTGGATGACAATCTTTCTGTCATAAATTTAATTTCGATTCAAATCATTTCGTTTGTGTTGCGCTTTTAACACTGTACACTGTCCCAAAGAAGCTTTACAGAGAGTAATAATAGAATATATACACTGACCAAGCATAAGTTCATGGCTACAGATCAGGGATAACATTATGACCCCCTGCCATTGTGTTTGGCCCCCTTTTGCTGCCAAAACTGTTCTGACCTGTCGAGAATCAACACCATTAACTTCTAAGCAATTTGCGCCACAGGAGCTCATCCGTTGGATCGGACCATACAGTCCAGCCTTTGCTCCCCACTTACATCAATGATCCTCTGCCCCATGACCCTGTCGCTGGTTCACCACTGTTCCTTCCTTGGACCACTTTTAATAGATACTTACCACTGCAGACTGGGAACATCCCACAAGAGTTGAAGTTTTGGAGACGCTCTGACCCAGACGTCTAGACGTCACAATTTGTCAAACCCGCTCAAATCCTTACGCTCACCCATTTTTCCTGCCTCTTACACATCAACAAAATGTTCACTTCCTGCCTAATAAATATACCTGCCCACTAACTGGCGCCATGAAGAAGAGATAATAAGTAATTGTAAGTTTATTTCTAATGAGTGAGCCAGTGGCAACTGTGACAAGTAAAAACGCCATGAGGAAGAAGAAACTCAAAAGGACAGTTCATCACTCCAGGACAGTTCCTGAGTCTTGTAGACTCAATAGTAAGGAGCAGTGCAGATGTTCTGGTGACTCATCAAATTATTCATACAATTTCTGGAACAGGAATTTTGTCCGAATGAAAGACTTGATCAGTGATATTATGAGTCTGTATTCAATGATTGATTTTTTTTAAAGAGAGAAAGAGAGAGAGAGAGTAAGAGATAGAAAAGTACATGGAATGACTGTTTATAGCTGCTACAATAAAAGCAATTAGAAGAACACCCTTGTTTTGTGGCGTTTGGGTCCTAAAGCTTGCCTATTAATAGCCATGTTAGTATTACTTGAATAAAACAGCTTTGATTCAAGTAACCATGTAATTCGTTTTTGTTGATTTTACGGCAGGGATTTCAAAGCTGCTGGCATTTGTCGCCAATTAGCTTACAATAACAAATGATAAAAGGGGGGAAAAAAAAACTGCGAATCACAATTAAGCATTGTCGGTAATCAAAAGAAAGAATCTGGATCAGGCTGGAAAGCTGCATCTCCAAACGACCATAGAGGAAGACAGAGGGAAGAGCAAAGGATGTGGTAGTTACAAGGTTTGGCAGCCAATACAGAAAATCCTCCAGAGGAAAGACCCAGTAACACTGAGCATCACCTCTGGTGCTAAAGCACAACGAGCACAAGTCAGAAGAGAGCTGTGAAAATGATGTCAGTGTGAAAGTGAGTAACAAGCACACCGAGTCTTCAGGAACCTCAGAAGATTGACGATAACCAGAGATTACACTGATAGACAGAAGAATATGAGAAACACTTTATTTATACAGCTGCTATTTATAAAGCATTCCAAGAATACATTTTCTAAACAGCGTCAAATTTTTTTTTTTGTTTTTTTTTACGCTTTGCAAAAATGTCATGAAATGTGGAGGTAAATTATTCAAAAAATTAAGAAATATATAAAAATTGAAATCATATACTAATAATTCAAAGCTGCAAACTAAAATGAAATGTAAAAATTATATTATTATTATTATTATTATTATTATTATTATTATTATTATTATTATTATTATTATTATTATTATTATTATTATTATTATTATTATTATTATTATTATTATTATTATTATTATTATTATTATTATTATTATTATTATTATTATTATTATTATTATTATTATTATTATTATTATTATTATTATTATTATTATTATTATTATTATTATTATTATTATTATTATTATTATTATTAGCTACTTGTGAAAAAAAATGCTTCCAAGAATAAACTACTTATTTTTTAACAATTTAAAAAATTTAAAGTGAATGAACAGAAGAAAAATCTAAATAAAATCAATATTTGGTTTTCACAACTGCCTAAATCGCTTGTGCAGTAATGTATATATATGTGAAGTTTGTGTTTATACAGTGTTCCAGAGACATTGTAAAAAAATTATACTTAACTTCTGTATGAGGTCTCAGGATGAATCTTTCTCTCTCACTGTCTCCTTCTTCTATCTCTATTCCTCTCTTTGATGACACCCACAATATGCCCACTCCTAGGCAGTATAGTTGTAATTTGAAGAAAAGAGAGGGGGCACAAGCTTAGAAAAAGAAGAGAACAGAGTTTTTGATGATTTTTTCTTTTAATTCCTGTTCTATCTATCAAGCAAATCCAAATGTGCTACTTCTGAGGGTCTGGAGATATGCTTTGGTGGAAATCATTTTGATCTGAAAAGTGATTAATCTGGGATTTGATGACAATATGGATCTTCCTCTGAGAGTCAATCTTCCTGAAGCGTCTCAAACCCATCAAGTGCCTGTTGCTCAATAATGTAGATCAAATACCTTCTCGTTTAAAAATAGATTGCTCTTTAGTGTGTAACTCTACCTGGAAGAAAACCAGATACGCTCTAGTCATGTTACACAGTCAAATCAGCTACAAATGCACTGCTGAGACTCTCCTGCGCCACTACATATGCTGAAGTGTATATCTTTTATCTAGAAACAGGGAAATCCACTTCTATAAACTTTTAGAACACAAAGATCCACTTTAAGATCCAAGATAAGGATTCAACATTTTTTATATAAAATTAACACTCAAAAAGTTAACACATGTTCCAGAAACATTCTATACTGTCAACGGTTTGCGGACACCTGGCCATAATATTTGTGTGCTTTTTGAACATCTCATTCCACATTTGCTGTTATACTAAACTTCACTCTTCTGGGAAGATTTTGGAAAGTTCTTGTTGAGATCTGTGTAACATTCTGCCATAGTAAAGTCAGGTACTAATGAAGTTGAGGTGAGGAGGCCTGGGGTATCAGCATTCCAATTCATCCCAAAAGGTGTTCATAATGGTTGAGCTCAGTGTCCTACATCAGGCCACTTGAGATCTTCCACTCAGATCTTCATGTTATGATTTATTTCTTAACAGACAATAATTATTTGTCAATGTTTGGCTGATAACAAGCCCCTAAATGGAAGCGGGATTAAAAAAGCAGTTCTTGGGTCATTCATTTTTTTACCTAGGAGTATATAAAGATACAGATTTTATGCTTTTTTTAAACTTAGGTGAAAGGTCCAAAGTTGATGCAACAGCACACATTTGGAATGCTCATACTAAAAACCTTTTGGTTTCTCCCGTTAGGGGTCGCCACAGCGGACCATCCACATGTTTGATTTGGCACATGTTTTTACGCTGGATGCCCTTCCTAACGCAACCCTCCCCATTTATCCAGGCTTGGGACCGGCACTAAGGCTTGTGAAACCCTAATGGCTGGGGTTGGTTCCCTGACCGGGGATCGAACCCGGGCGCAGCTGTGAGACCGCCGCATCCTAACCACTAGACCACCAGGTAACTAGTGGAGCAATATTTCAGCAGAGTTTTTTTCAATATCATTGAGTGGGTATTTTTGTCATTTGGTGTGAAATGAACAATAACTGAAACTGTGGCTAAACAAATCAGCATTAAAGTTTCCTGAAACAGCTGAGACTTTATCCTCTCTATTTGAGTTGTGTTGCTTTAAATAGAGAGGATAAAGAACCTTCCTAGATCAGTCATTTATGATCATTGTCATGAAGCTCCAAAATCAGCCTGAAACTTTTACTGAAGCTACTCTAAACTGTACAATACTTTATAAAATGTCCTGTGTGTAAAATGGAAATTGAATTGAATATAAAATGAATTAATTGTAAAATGCCCAATTTATTTGCAAAAACACATAAATCCGTTCCAAATCTTGTGCATGAACACAAACCTAAAACAAAATGAGTGATTAGAACATCGAATGCCTACAAATGAAATATATTAAGTGCTGTGAAAGGTGTATAAATACAAAAATCCTAAAGATCGTGAAAACAGGTGCACAAAATAAACAGTTCATTGAGGTGCAGTGGCTTCTGGGAATCGTAGTCCATGTCTATATTTCTGACAAAAGCCTTGCTTTAGTGTTACCTCCATCCATCATCATAAGTGCTATCATTGCTAGATTGCAAGATTTAAGAATTCACTTGATTTAGCGAATAGGCTAGCTAATGGAACTAGCCGGTTACTTAACTCCAATAGAATTTGTCTAACCTAAATAGATGTTTGTAAATGATTGTTTCAGAAATATAGAATTAACAATGGAGGTGGATTTCACTTCAGTATAGCTCAGCCAGAATAGAGAATCCACTGTAATCCTTTACTTTAAAATTGAAAGTTATTTTTAACATTGTATTTACATAAAAAAATTATATATATATTTATATAGTTCCCTGACTCAGCTGTCCCCAAACTTTCAAGCGCCACGGACCGGTTTAATGTCAGACAATGTTTTCACGGACCGGCCTTTAAGGTGTGGCGGATAAATACAACAAAATAAAATGATACAATTATAAAAACTGGTATTTTCTAAATATACAGAATAGAGAATCCACTGTAATCCTTTACTTTAAAATTGAAAGTTATTTTTAACATTGTATTTACATAAAAAAATTATATATATATTTATATAGTTCCCTGACTCAGCTGTCCCCAAACTTTCAAGCGCCACGGACCGGTTTAATGTCAGACAATGTTTTCACAGACCGGCCTTTAAGGTGTGGCGGATAAATACAACAAAATAAAATGATATGATTATAAAAACTGGTATTTTCTGAATATAATAATAAATATGAATCCACTGTGTTGTTGTTTGTTTATTTTGCTCGCTTGGGGGTTTGAATTTAGCGGTAATGTATTTTAAGAAGGTAGCGGATCGATGTAAGACATGTGACCGAGGCATCATGACATGCATCAAGAGTGAGTCATAGACAGATGTGGCGAAAAGAAACCGTAATTTTCCAAAATAAAACATAGTTCAGAATCAGATAATGAATAAAACTGGAATAATGTAAGTTATGTATACTCTCTCGCCGGTCCGCAGCCCGGGGGTTGGGGACCACTGCCCTAACTGACACCAGTAATACATTCGTTCCACCACATGAGAAATCACAGACAGGCAGGAAGAAATGCTCAGAAACACCTGCCAGCTGTTTGGCCTGCCGATGTCACACGGAGCCCAGCAGTGAAAAAGTACCGATCTTTGTCGAGTCCGATCCACACGCATCCCGATCCCCAAGCACCATCCAGGTGCAGTAGTGTGGTGGAAACATGCGTGTAGGAAAATGATCATGGCTTTGATCAGTATGTTTTAACAAAGCTGAGTGAGTGGGCTGAAATCAGAGAACGACAAAAAAAAAAAGAAAGAAAGAAAAAAAAATGTCCATGTGCTTTGGTTAATCTGTTCATTTAAGCCAAGTGTGAAAGGGTGGAAGAAAAAAAAAGCGACTATTTCATAAAGCACAGAATTTGGGCTTTAATTTAAAAAGCGGAGCCATTCTGACTCGACTCAATTATGTAAATCACAGGTGAGTGACGGTTAATGGGACAAGTGTGTGAAACGAGTGAGTAAAGGTAAGTGGAGTTGGAATCAACGGTCCCAGGAGGTCTCGCTTGCTCTTTCTCTCTCGCCCTTTCTTTCTCTCTCGCTCTATTAAGATGGTGGAGCGAGAGTGAGTTTGCTATGCACTGAGAAGCATGCGCTGGTGCAAACTAGGGGCTAATCCGTCCCCCGCTGCGTGCCTTCCCCAGAGGTCTAATGCTCGACGCTTGGCGAAACAAAGCCTCCACCAAACCCACCACAGCCTCAGCCTTTGGTGGCACACACACACACACACACACACACACACATACACACACACATATACATACACACACCAAATCTCCATTACCTGATCGCTGGCAAGGCCCAGAGGCCACACACCCTGTCAATCAATACAGATGTCTTAGATCTCCTTTCTTACACTGGGCTAGAATGCTTTATAAGCGAATCAAGCCATATAATTATGTTTCCATCGTAGAGAGTTAGATTAAGCTGTATTCGATGGAGATAACGCTCATGAATTTACCACGCATAAGCTGTTTTCTTTATTGACTTTAGGGTCTTATTCATTTTTATTGTGAAATATTCCCCGACCTCTTCATTTGGCTCTAATCAGTTTTCCTTGTCTGGGTAAACTGTATAATTTAGTAAAGGAGGTGTAATTCCATTTCCTCAACATGAGCTGGTACACCAAACCCCGTGCACCGGGGGACTGCACACATTCTTCATCACAGCGATTCAGAGCCTGCCTCAGCTAATTCTGTTTAGCTTAGATTAATAAAACGTAGAAAGATTTTTTTTTTATAAATAGCTGCTTGAGCTTAGACAGATAGATATTAAAGCCTGAAACTCAAGCATGGATTTTTCTTTAGGTTTAAATTCTTTATTTTTTTTAGTGTGTTGGGTGTGGAATGAGCACTGACAGGTACAGTATCTGTCTCCCATTTACACCTAAATCTTTCAATTAACCTTTTTTTAAAATGTTTTCTGTATCTTTTTTTTATTTTTATCAATTGTTGTTTTTCTCATGTGCCACTGTGTGTTATCTTTATTATTGTCGTGTTTAGATGCACACTGTCTGATATTAAGTATAGAGCATACACACACGTTAAATAATACACTGTATCCCTTCGTCGTTTGTTCGTTCATTCATCCATCCATTCATTCATCTGTTCATCCATCCATCAATTCATTCAATCATTTATCCATCCATTGATTGATTGATTGAATCATGCATTCATGTGTTCATTCATTCATCCATTAATTCCATTGTTCATTCATTTGTGCATTTGTTCATTCATTCTTTTCTTTGTTTATTCATTCATCCATTCATCCATTCATTCATTCATTGACCCAGTCATTCATTTTTGTACATTTTGCCTCATTTATCAATTTACACATACACCCATCAATTCATCCACCCATCCATCTATTCATTTATCTTTACAACCATCATCCATCCATCCATCTATCTATCCATTCATTTGTTCATACATTGATCCATGTATTCATTAATTCTTTCATCCATTTATCCATTCATCCATCAAGTCAAGTCAAGTGTATTTCTATAGCGTTTTTGAGACAATGGACATTGTCTCAAAGCAGCTTTCACCCATCCATCTATCCATCCATCCATCCATCCATCCATTCATTCATCCATCCATCCTCAGTAAGCAGGTTTCTTCTTATTGTCAGTATGGATCATTAACTCCTAAAACATTATACACAGAAGTCAATTCAAGCAGACTTTTATTGTCATTTTAACCATATACAGTACACACTGAAAACAAAACAATGTTCCTCAAGGACCAAGGTGCTACATAAAGCAACATGAAATAACACAAAAGAACACAAAACTACACAAACTAACTAGGAAACTATATGAAGTGCATGTGTGATATTTAGTATCAGTAGTAAAGCAGTAGACACTGGGACACTGCAGCAGTGTGTGTGTGTGTGTGTGTGTGTGTGTGTGTGTGTGTTCCACAGTCTGGTATTGAGGGCCCGGATACATTTCCTTACCTATTTCCAGGTGGCAGGAGAGTGAAGAGTGTGTGTAAGGGGTGTTTTGTGAGGGGTGTGTGTGGGCGTGTGTGATCAGCCACGGTGTTGTTAGCTTTGCAGATGCAGTATGTTGTGTAAGCAGCATGTTATGTGAATTCAGACTTAGAAATTCAGTGCATAGATTTTGTGGCTCTGCAACTTTCACTTTTTCACTTTCGTTTTCATATTATTATTTTTTTATTTTATTTTAAAGTCGTAATTGCTAGCTAGTTAACAATGCTGGTTGAGTCAGCTAGATGTTTGTAGCTAATTTCTGTATTAAATCCACACCTCACACTTGCTGACGCTGAGAATGGCTACACCTGGACTTCCTGACGGCACTGAAGATTACTGTTGATGATTCAAATTGTGGAACGGCGCAGGATTATAGTTGCTATAAACAGTTTTTCACTCAAATCTTCATCAGTAAACAGGTGATAGCCAATAATGGAACTGATGAGGCTGGTTTATTAATGATAAACTTACAGGGATTCATTTAAGATGCTAATCTTTGTAAAGCTGAATCAAGACAAAGTACAAGCAAATTTGAGACAAAATGAAACTAAATTTAAATACTTACAGGAGGAAAACGGATAACTAATAATTATTAAATGGTCGAAAACAATAAATTCTTATGTTGCTTGTTTCAATTAAGTGCAAATTTCATAATAAAATAGCTGAAAAATCATTTAAAAACACTTGTTTCATTTTCACTTGTATTGTCAGAAGTTACAAAGCCGAGGTGCCCCCCTACACATTCTTCATCACGCTTTAACAAACCGTCCCATCTCCCTCCCTTTAAACCGTGTACGAAATGTGTTTAGCTGAATATTTTCTCCTCTGCTCTTTCCTCAGTAAAAATATGATGCCAGGTGAGCTTGTGTCTCAGCATTGGAAGACGTTTCTCGTTCCACTAATTTGCTCTCCTTGTACGCATCTGACTGCGCAAAGTCCCTGCACAGCGGCGTAACAATTATATCCAGGTGCACGAATTCGATTCAACAAATGCTAGGCGGTTCTTTCCAGGTTTTAATGCACCCCCTCCCATTTCTCTTCCCTTTGGAATAGACTCAACCAGATGCCCTTCGGAAAAAAAAAAGAAGAAAAAATGCCACATGTGACAACAGAACTTGGGTAATAAAAAAAACAACATTCTGAAGCTCTTCCAAAAACTTGAAAGTCATAAACCATTAAATCACATTGTCTGTTACGATAATTGGAAAGGCAGGGAGCAGAGAGAGAGAGAGAGAGAGTCCCCGGAATATTCCTGGAGATAATGGGACATGCTAATGAGCATGAAATCGAGCCAAAGTAACGATTGAGAAAAGGTGGAGGCTTGTACTATATTGGGGAAATTGGGAAAAAGGCCGGAGGTGGGTTATCTGTCTTGAATGTCCACAGCGTCAGGTTGAACTGTAACACTGTCTTCACTCAATATATGGACGTTGATTTGAGGCTCTGGTGACCACAGTGGCGAGTGAGTTTATGGTGCACCGCTTGGCCTAGGAACTTCAGCTATGTCCTGCTGAATTTAGATTCCGTTGCCCGGGTGGCCTACTGAAAATATGACACATGGGGCGTAAATAACCATGTCTTTGCTGAGCCGGAAAAAAATCCAGCAGCATTCCAAAGTGTTTGTCTAACTTCGTCTGTGGGGTGTAGAGGAAGTGTTGCATATTTCTTTCCTTTTTTTGTCTGAATGACAGGACACAGAGGTACTGTGTGAGGTGTGGGAGTATATATATGAAGCTTTAATGAGAGTAAAGTCAGGTGGTTAGGAGAGCCAGATTGCTGTCTCTTTGCCAAGAGCTCTCACACTTTGATGTGTGTGGAGTGGGGGGTGAGGGTGAGGTTGGGGGTGGTGTTGTAAGAGGCAGTGGGACTGTTGATGAGTAATTGATGTAAAACCCTGCTGGTAAACGTGCTCTCCATAATCACTCAAAATGTTTGCAGATGTGCATTAATTACTCAAACATAATTAACTTTTAGCCATAAATATTACTTTGCCAATATCTTAAAGTGCGTTATGTGTTATTAAAAAAAAAATCCCATGGGAAGTCCTAGGGAGAAGGAGAAGGATCTGTCATCGAAGACAGACTATATCCCAGGTTCCACACACACACACACACACGGTTGATGGGATTGTCAGGAGTCTCAGGTCAGGAGAGGAGCACGCTGAGAGCAGAAATTGACTTTGGCGTGTCGAAGTAATGTAGTTGTGTAGAGCGTGATCTCCTCCATGTTAGTGCATAATGTGGGCCAGGATTTTGCTTCGCCAGACGAGCAGGTTGCAAATATTAATTTAGTAGAGACGAAGATGTAGTTTTGAAGAATCGAGTCAACTGAATCGACTCAGATTTGAGTCGAATTATTGTCTGTAATGACGGCTCTGACAATAGGGTTGGCTGGTATACAAATCATAAGTAATTTAAATATTAGGTCATCGTTTCTATAGTAACAGGTCATAAACAACATACAGATACAGAACACAGTATAGAGCTAAACATGCAGTCTGCATTTCTGTGACCATTTTCATTATAAATATAAATAAATAAATAGGGAAGAGGCAACATTTAAACCTTGCACACAACAAATTTATTCACAACATCCTTTTCTTTATTTAGATATATATAAATATATAAATTAAACTCTACTAAAAAATTATTTTCATTTTAACATTCGGTTTACTAATGCGGCAAGTCTCAAATCGAGCACCAAAAATCCACCATGATGCGCAGATCCGCCAATTAAAACCATCCGAGTGGAAACATAGCAGAACTAACGTTTGGTGTCGTGATGATGTACGTAATTTAAAACACTGTAATTACTTTCAAACATTTACAAGTATATTTTGTCTTCGTGCCCGATGTTGAGTACGATTTCACTAATACTAAATATACAAATAAACTTACATTTTTAAAAATCATCAATATTTATCCATGGCCATGTTGATTAAAGTATAAAAAGTTTAAATATTGAAACTTATCAATTTAAGGTAAATTTTAAAGACAGAAAAATGAGCGATTATGTTGCGATTTATCACAAATTAACTCATGACAGTCATGTGAGTTATCGCAATTAAAAATTTTTACAATTTTGTCAGTCGTTATATATACATATATATATATATATATATATATATATATATATATATGAGCTGTCAATTGATAGAATTTTAACTTTGTATAAATGTAATTCTACACACACACATACACACACACACATATATATATATATTTATATATATATGTGTGTGTGTGTGTGTATGTGTGTGTGTGTGTGTATGTATGTGTGTGTGTAGAATTACATTATTACATTTATACAAAGTATACGCACATATATATATGTGCGTGTGTGTAGAATTACATTTTCCCATCAGTTGAACTAGCAGCCCCTGTGCGCAAAGTAAACACTTTGAAGATATGGTTTACATGAGCTGGAATACAAGATCTTGACCTCAATCCTATTGAACATGTTTGAAATAAATGTGAACGCTGACTGCACTCGAGGCCTCCTCACTTTACCTACATCAGTACTTGACTTCACTACAGTCGTTGTAGCAGACTGACCACAAATCACCACAAGCACACTCCACAAATCTAGTGAACATCTTCCCAAAAGAGTGGAAGACATGCATTAGGCAGACACTCATACAGAAGACCTTATAATTATTTCTATACATTTGGGGGTTAAAGGTCTTGCTCAGAGGTTCAGCAGTGAAAGCCTGGTGGAGCTGGGTTTTGAACTTATGATCATCGAATCCAAAGACACCTTAAAAAACAGGTAACCACTGAGCTACCACTTGACTATATAGTAGCTTGTAGTAATAAAGTTCACCTACTTTGAAAGAAAAAGCAAAAAGTTTCGTTTGCTAATGATTTAAATGAGCCCGTGTTAAACTATAAAGCATTTTAAAACAAACCTGGAGTTTAACCAAAACTCTTTTTGACATGACTATTGGTCATGTCCTTTAACTGACTATTATATTATGTTCATTGACATGACTGGGTCTAAAATATAATTTTCTCCCACTCATAAAGTACTAATAACCTATAAATATATCACTCTACAGTTGCCACAATCAACTCCTATTATATTTGACTCAGACTCATTCAAAGGGCCGGACGATTTTTTAATTTTTTTCTTTTTTTGACAATGCAAATTAAATTTTATTTGAACAAAGCGAGTCCACGTTTCACTTCAGCAAGCTCGTGTAATTGTATAAATGTATAAAAATGCAGATAGCGTAACCCGGGGAGTCTTGCTTAATCTCATTCCCACAGAACACACACCCCAGGACTCCTGAGGTTCGGTCTCTCGCCTTTATTTCATTTAGAGAATAAAACTCTTCTCATCTCATCTCCTTTACTCTCTTGCCATGTTATTAAAATGTCCCACAAAGAATCGTTTATTGAAACAAAAATTCGAAAAATTAAGGACAAATGTGTTTTTCAGGACTTTTCTTTGCATATACATTCACTTTCACTTTATTCTTATTCACTAATAGAGCCGTGGATTTAAAGGAGCTCCGTGTACTTTCTGAACGGTACACCGCTTGATTTACGGTTTATAAAGCCATTAAATTAGAACATGGCAAGTTATTTATGAGTTACTGACACCATAACATGGAGGAATGTCTTCCTGGCACAGTGTTCAGAGTACACCATTCTGCACTCCGGTTTCTATTAATAACCCACAACCGTGTTCCAGAGCATTGATGATATTATTTTACAGATACGCACACATTATGGCCAGTAGTTTTCCTTTAAAAACTTTGAAAACTTTTTTTCAAATACAACAACTTTTTCCACTTTTCTGGGACAAACAGCTGCTAAAATGTTATGAAAATTGAAGTATGAATTTGTTTAGAAATTTATATATAATCATTTTCTTCAGACAAAAGCTTTTAATTTGCGGTTTCTTCAAGATATTAATTGTCATTATTTTATCAAGTGTGTGTGTGTGTGTGTGTGTGTGTGTGTGTGTGTGTGTGTGTGTGTGTGTGTGTTTGTGTGTGTGTTATGCGCTGTGGAAGTGAACAAAAACTAATGTTATGGCATGCACTACAAAGCAAAAATGAAAGTAAAAAAATCCTTTCTCTTGCTAGACAGTGCATTCTAACTTTATATATTTCCAAAGTCATTTGATTTTGATGGAAGAAAAATGGCTGATTTACATCAATACTCAATCCTAAATGCGCACTCTTTCCTAAGTTGAATTCAATGGACTTATCTTGCACCACATGCAAGGTGACACCAAGCAAATCAAGGTTATGGTATATCGATGTGTAATAATAATAATAATAATAATAATAATTAATGTGTCCTTCAGAATAAATTCTGTATTTGTAAAATGCATTCTGTCCTTCTTATGCACCAGTAGATTTGAGATCAGTAACAAATTATTTATATAAATATGTTGACACAAGATCTCATTCCACATTCAGTCCCTATTTGGTGATATAATAACTTCCACTCTTCTGGAAAGATGTTCCACTAGATTTTGGAGTGTTGCTTGTAGAGGTTTGTGCTCATTCAGCCACAAGGGTGTGTAAAGTCAGGATGTGATGTAGGTGATGTGAGGAGGTCTGGGGTGCAGTCAGTGTTCACATTCATCCCAAAGGTGTTCAATAGGTTTGAGGTCAGAGCTCTAAAGCAGGAGATCTTCTACTCCAACTCATGTAAAGCCCATCTTTAAGGAGTTTGCTTTGTAAGCAGAGACATTGTCACGCTTGGACTGGTTTGGTTATGGCAAAAAATTTTTTTAAGACATAATCTTTTAACAAGTTCTTGAATGTTTACCAGCAACACTCATTGTTTCTGATCCATATTGCATAGAATCAAGTCAGACAACACATAGCGACTTGTTTTTTTCCTCCCAGATGAGCCAGTCATGCATGTGGAGGCTGCTAAACTGTTCATGAACTCTTCACAAACACAAGCTGCTGCTTCCTAATGACGGATTTGGAGTTGGAGGAAAGTTTGTCACAACTAGGGTTGAGCAAAAATACATCAGAATGTATAAAAAAATACTAAATACCTCAACTTTAGTGTATCAAAATAAACTACTGTATTTTTGTATTTTAAAAATACTAAAAAATACCTTTACAAGGGAACATGACGTTTGCGAACCTTCCATCTTTTGGTCTATTTGATTTGTTCCTTCACCATCACATTGACTCAGTTTATTAAGTAAACAATGTTTAAAAGCAGCACTTTTTCTCTGGTCAAGTCACACAATAAATCTGACACTGGCAACCAGTTAACAGATCAAATATTTACATACGTAATCCCAGATCCCAGAATCTCCCAGATGAAGATTAGTTTTAAAGTAACCTACAGTTTAATGTTGAACAGTTTGTGAATGACTTAAAATTGTATCCTAATTTAGTAACTTGGTGTTTGGTAACGAAGGGCGACTTTACCTCAGAAACACAGACTCAATAACAACCAAGTCATTCATATGAAGACGAGTGACGGCACCTGCATTTATAGCAACTAGTTTTCTAGTGATTCTTAATCATGAATATAATAATATAATATGTTGTACAATATTTGGCAATAAAATTGAATTGGACGCCTATTTGCCATCTGGCAGCCTGCATGTTTCTTACCTTCACCACCTTCTTCCATATGGATGCATTTTCTGTTTTGATCTCAACAAGTCTGAGCGAAATACTGAATAGGCACCAATCAGAAGCCGAGTTTTTATGATGTCACCATGTAGATTTCTTACATAGTATTTTCCAGTATTATAAAAATACAAAACTCTACAAAATATGAAGCCATTTTTATTAAGCCTATCAAATACAAATTACAAAATCATATTTTAAATTTGACATACATTAGAAATATATGTTTTATAAATACTGCATGTCTCTGGTCACAACTCTGGTGTAGTGGTCTGCTCTCAAATTAACAAGGATGAAGGATGAAGTGAATAATAATAATAATCAAATATACATATATATATTCTTGATACAAATTACAGCATGATGGTGATTATATGTTTTAAATACATAACCAAGAAATGGTTTGGTGTGTCATTGTTTAATTCAGTTCATTGTCATTAAAATCCAACCTTAATATAAATACTGAAACCTACAACTAGACGCAACAGTGAATTTAATATCAGCTTTTATTTGTCAAGAATCATATATTAATTTTTTCTTTCTTTCTTTCTTTCTTTCTTTCTTTCTTTCTTTCTTTCTTTCTTTCTTTCCTTTATATATATATATATATATATATTTTTCATGATTTCCTGGATTTGGATTACTGTAAAAGATACTCCTGCTGATTAATAATGCAACCATCTGGTAGGATTTTTTTCCCCTAAAGCCCTGTAGATCCGATTCATTCCCACATTACACGCAACCGAAATCTATAGACGCTGTGATTGATGTACATCCTGCATCATTCGAGCGCCGAGCCAATTATATCTGACCCTTACAGAGGTCGTTATATCTTTATTCTCACCTCTTCTGGTTTCAGCGATAAAATGTTTCCGGCGTTCGGCTTCGGAGCGCAGATCCCACCTGACTTCAAAGTAAGTCTCCTGCACCTTCATCCATTCCACAGCTGGAACAATTCCTTCTTTGTGTTTGGAATAGTTCAGGTGTAAAAAAAAAAGTGACCAGGTAAATACAAAAGAATATTATTATTATTATTATTATTATTATTATTATTATTATTTGACCGAATATAAACAAATACTGTATGGATATTTATTCAATTGTTTGTTTGATTATTAGAGGTGTTGCTTGTTTTGTTTGTTTAATTTTATCCATGTGATTTATATAAAATATTTATAGTATATTCAACATCATAGCTTATATTTAAGCATTATTTTTCATGTTAATGGCTCTTGTAATGCACATGACAACATGAACCAACTTGGGTTACTATTAGCATCATAGTTAGAACATAAGTTTTTAATTTTTTTTTTTTTTTTTATTCTGTTATGCAATATACACATTTTAAATTTGTCAAGCTAAATCATTTTAGATTATTTTAGAAAGTAATTATAACAATGTGTACAATGTCTTTAATGCTTTATAACATGATATAAACATTTAAATAGTTGAATACAATTACTATGTAACTGTACATTCATTTATTTATTTTTTGATGCTTCACAATATGTATCTATATCTAATGCTATATCCTTCTAACAATGTATCTATAAGTAGATAAAAATCTTCTTTATGACATAAAAACTTCATAAATGGTAAATTGTGGTGTAAGCGGAATAAAGCAGTTCAGGATATGATATGTTTTACATCATTACATCACATCCTTATCAAATACCATAAAATATTAATAGCTTATAGGTGGTCAAATCGGAGTGTTCCCACCTTCTCACAGCAGCTGCCTCGAAGAGCTTGCAGAAATCTGACACGTATTAAATTGTGACATTCAAGATAGTTTTAAAGAATTCCAACTATTTGTTGTCTTCTGTAGCAGCATCTGCGAATATTTCCCAGCTTTGTCTTCACAGGCTTTTGGAGCCAAGCAGGATCCCTTGTTACCTTTATGCGTAACAGATGCTTCGGAAGCCTTGTAAGAGTTCCACATATTAATTTCGCCAGCCAAACCTGTGACCTTGCGCCGACCACTCTCGGCAAAGAGACGTATCGGCAACCTTGCGCACGCTATAATACTCGCTACAGCGATAGTTTATCACGGTGTGATTCAGTGCACTTTGGTTAGGTGGGGAATTTCCTGCTCAGTAAAACATAGCCAAGTGATCCAGCAAGAGCGATACACGTGGCTACGTGACCCAGCTGTCCTTCAGAGATTATGAAAGAAGCCCTGGCTTTTCACCGCAGCCAGCTGGAAAAGTTCCTGGACCAAAATTCCTGCCATGGATTCGTTCCATCTTGTGGATGTCCGTTAACCCCCCCGCCCATCCCTCCATCCCTCTACCCCTCCAAGTCTTGTGCAAAGAACTGAGGAGAAAATAAATATATAAATAAGTCAATACATTGTTAAAGTGTACATATGGTGCATGTAGTAGTGGAACGATCCGCCAGGGTGCTGTTCTTGAATTCGTTCAGAGTCATCGGAGAATCAATAACGTGATGGACTTGAATCAAACAACAGGGACTCCTGTTGTCATTGGTGAAGGGCAGATTTTTGTTTTCTTCCAAAGACAGATGCTGATGGAAACACACATTCTGTCTCACGCTGTGGTGAGGCGACGAGCACTCTTCCCCCAGACGTCTGAATGTGAGCATCTTACCCACAAAGCATTGTTTGTTCTCTTTACATTTATTATTTTTTTTTTTTTTTTTTTGGGGGGGTGCACTTTTACAAGAATGAACTTTATTAGCATTTAAAATTGCTATCATTACCCACACGTAACACAGCAATTTAAACTTAAAAAACACACATTAATAATGCAGCGACTGTTTAGAGGTCAGGATCATGAAGAGTTTATGTTCTAAATTACTTCTGGATTTCTGGTGTAAAAAAGCAACCTTTCTAAAAATGCCCGTGGAAAGAAAAAAAATGATGGCCGTGCTCTGCCAGTGCAGGTGCTAAAAACAATTAGTAATTAATTAGAGCAAAGAGAAAGAAACATAAAAAATGGCTGCCACCTGGACCAAGCCAAAGCATTCGGGGACGATAATTATCAATCATGCTCTGGTTGGCGAATACGCATCGCTAATGCTCCTTATGTTTTCCACATTTAGTGTAGTCCTCACAGTCGTTTTCATATTTAGGAATAATGTTTACTGCAGTCTATATAGAAACGTGGATCTGAGAAATTGGTGACTGCGGTAAAAAGGAATATAAAAACCTCTTTTATTTCATAAATAATTCATACACGGTGTTTATGTTAGTCGTTACTAAACATACACATGTAGTATGAAGGAAGTTAAATCTCAACATAACTACCGAATGTCGTTAGGTCGGTTACGGATATCTCTCCTGCCGCTTATGTTTTATTTGAGAACAATGCACTGCTAACACTGTTCAAATCATCATGGGGATTTAATAGCTCTATAATGATGTCTCTGAGAACATGTTCTCAAGGCTGAAAAAGCTCTCACTCTATCTAACAGAATAAGGAATTGGATTTGGGCTTTGTTGATGCCTGGGTCAAAGATTTTTCTCCCAAATTCCCCTTTTATTTGCAACCGAATACACATTCATAACAAATATATTGTATTAAAGATGTCCAGTGTGATAAATATTATAGATAAAAGCACATCAAGAGGGATATATCAGTATTTTTGTAACCCCTATGTCAGGAATATATCCAGGAACCCTGGATTGTTGGAGATGGGAGCACAAACTTTTGAGAACAAGCGTCTTTAACAATCTAGAAGAATATGTTATACTTTAGGCATATATCATTACACATTTTAATATAATTATTTAATGAAAAAAGACATTTCATTGTTTTGTTAATTATGCATTATGAACTGTGAAGCCTTGTAAGTAGTGTTTATTAACACATAATAACTCATTAACACATAATAACTCAAAAAGCTGAGTCTCTTTGCTTTGTAATAGAACAAAGATTATCAGAATATCATAGTAGAACGTTTGTAGCACTTTAGAAACTTGTTGTGTTGTTTGTTTACAGCAGTACACACTCTAAGCCTTATAATACATCATAACCATGGCTGTGTATTAAATAAATAATTATACTGATGATTAGTATTTCTTATAAATGCATTATAACAGGTTATAAAAATACTATATGTCTTATACATTGTAATCTATGTTGAATTGATTATTATCATGTTATAATGCATTCATAGGCAAGGATAGAGTTATGAATGCATTATAATGCATAACTGTGATATTCTTTGGGAAATATGTAATAAGGGAAATATGAACTTATTAAGTAAATGCATTTTGCTTTTTAGCTGTGCATTATAAATAGTTATAATGTATAATAATGTATTATGATGCATTATAAGCAGAGTTTATAACACATTATAACAGTGATATCAGAGTAAACAATTTTTTTTTTTTTTTTTTTTTTTTTTTTTGTAAAATGCCTTATAAGATCTTTTCTATACCAGAGACATTATCAGGAAGTCACATTACGAGAATTCTGGCTAACACTTTCTATAGACTTCACCACATTTATACCAATGCATTCATAAGGCATTATACATATCTAGTATAGCAAAAAGTATCACCATGTATACTATTCTCTATAATGCAGCTATAATAATTGTAGAATAAATAAAACAGAATATGGCCATTAAATCTTTTCATAATGTACTGTTCTAAGTGAAGGCTGTTGATATGACATGCTACGTACACTATTTATCATATATCATGTTAAAATGACATCCAAGTCCGATGGATTTAAATAAACAATTATAAGACTGTGTATAATGCCTTATTACATGATGTGAATATGTTTATAGTATGATGCTATGTGCACAATTTAGAATGCATTATGTAAAAAATACAAAGTAGATCAAATGTAATATACAACTACTGACTGTGTATAATGCCTAATAATGCTTTATTACATGATGTATAGTATATAGTATATATATATATATATATATA
>MU598598.1:719896-732653 GCA_024362625.1 Silurus asotus | reverse complement strand
TTTTTTTTTCTTTTACATTTTCTTTTTTCTTTATTTTTATTATTATTATTTTTACAAACATAAACTACAATCCAAAATACTTTCCTAAACATTAAACACTACCTGCACCTAAACCCAAGTTAAAGGGTGCCACATTATAGGTACTAACGGTACTCTTGATTAACATATACAAAGTTTGAGACAATGTGCAGAATTAGGGGACATAAATATATTATTATTATTATTATTATTATTATTATTATTATTATTATTATTATTAAGATACAGAGACAAAAAAATAGACAATAAATAAAGAGGAAGATTTGGAGAATGAAGTATTAGAAAGAGACAACCTAGAAAGATTTGAAGAGAATAGAAAGATGAAGAAAGGGAATGAACTGGGTCTCTTCCTCTTCTTCCTCCTGTTCCTAATTCTCCTCCTCCTCCTCCTCATCCTCCAATTCATTGTATGATTTCTACAGTAGCGACCTGCTGTTCCGCCAAAGAGTTTAAAAGCTGTGAGAAGCAGCTGAAGTTAACTAGAGGCGCGGACATCAGCAGAATCAACAATATTTGTATTCATTGGGAGAAAAGGAATGGTTTGGACAACAAGACAAAACCAAACAAAGGCGGGCGAAAAAGCACCCATGAATAGTGGTTATTGTTCATGGCTTTTAGGCTCTGATTCAGCATGTCATAACCCCCACGAAGAAGAAAACATCAATATTCAGAGGGAAAGGAGAAGTTTCTATGGCAAAGCAAAGACATTTTAGTGCATAACAGATCTGGAGGAGAAATAAGAGGGAGAGAAGAAAGAGTTGAGAGAAAAAAAAATGAAAGAGATCAAAGTGGAGCTCTTTTGGGAGGGTGGATGCTCTGTGAATCAAAGATGGACGGCGGTGTTGACTTTTAGAAGCACTTTGGCAAAGACTGTCAGTCCCCTTTTCCACGGCAAAGCCTGAAGCCCCTGAGCCTCAGCAAGAAAAAGCGACAGACAAACATACTCTCTCTCTCTCTCTCTCTCTCTCTCTCTCTCAGCACCTCCTCTTCCTCATGTTTGGCTGATATGCCAAAGACACAGGGTTGTGTAAGGATTTGGCAATCGGCTCTGAATAAAATGTCTGGACATAATGCAAGTATATTTCCACTTAAGGCGAATGTAGTAGTTTTTTTTTTCTCCTTTTTCTTTTTTTTTTTCTTCTTGTAGCAGCTCACTAGTTTTTTAAAACTATTACATAAACTGACTAGTGCACAATCTAAAAACTGAAAGAAACTAAGAAAGAAAGAAAGAAAGAAAGAAAGAAAGAAAGAAAGAAAGAAAGAAAGAAAGAAAGAAAGAACTAATAAGCAATCAACAAATTAATAAATAAACAAATAAATAAATAGTTATTCCAAATAAACAGATAATAGATAGATAGATAGATAGATAGATAGATAGATAGATAGATAGATAGATAGATAGATAGATAGATAGATAGGAAAGGTATAAATGAATAAAAGGATAGAATAAGTAAGAAACACAGACAGACAGACAGACAGTCAGATAGACAGATAGATAGACAGACAGTCAGATAGACAGACAGATAGATAGATAGATAGATAGATAGATAGATAGATAGATAGATAGATAGATAGATAGATAGATCCCAAACCCTCCACTTCTACTTTTACCGTTTTGCGCACAATCATAATATCCCGCTAATTGTAAGTCTTTGCTTAATTTACACCATTGTCTGAGTGTGTGTGTGTGTGTGTGTGTGTGTGTGTGTGTGTGTGTGCAGACCGGGTAACTGATGGTACAAGGCCGCTAAGGCGCGTTATAAAGCACTAAGTAAACAGCACGCAGTAGAAGAGCGGCGCTTTTTGTCGGGACACAACAGCTGTCCTGCCTCCATTGTAGTGTTACACAGTGACCCGAGTCTGCCCTCCTGCCCTGTTTAACCAGCTCAGTGCCCCAGAACACGGCCAGAGAGTGCATGAATCCAGCCTCAGTGCCTTACACACACACACACACACACACACACACACACACACACGCGCGCGCGCGCGCGCGCGCACTCTGACACACTCGCGGTGTTTTAACGCGGAATTAACTCGTGCAGTGTTCGTTTGTGTTCTAAAGACAATGTGGTAATGTTGCTGAGCGAATAGTGTTTCTAAGAAACAAAGACAAAATAAACAAACAAATAAACAAACAAAAGAATGCGAACGTAATAGGAAAATCTTTTTATATCGCCAATCAAACTAAATGATTACATTGGAAGTAAAATCAAACTATAAATACTATTTATTTAAAAGATTTTTTCCCCTGACTCAATTAACTATCATAGGAATGTATTTTTGTGAAATTCTAACAAAATAATTCTGCTTATTTATAATAGCAAAAAACAAACAAACATGTAGTTAACAGATTTATTGTATAGAACCTTTAATTATTATATGTGATATAATTATAATGTAAATTATGTGTCTGTCTGTCTGTCTGTCTGTCTGTCTGTCTGTCTATCTATCTATCTATCTATCTATCTATCTATCTATCTATCTATCTATCTATCTATCTATCAGGAACAGGCTGCAGTTTCTCCTCATCATGTTTAAAAGACTTGTTGGGAAGCAGTGAGTGCAGATCATTAACTCCCTTCAAAGCACCACATTAAACACTGAAGTTGGTCCTTGATGAGGTGCCAAAACGTTTCATTTCACTTAAGAAACCTGTGTAAGTTCTCACCTTCAAACATAAACAAACACAAGCACAAACGCTCCGAATGAGCTGAGTCCGAGAGGCTAATCCCGTCACCAGAAAGAAACAGATATGTTCAGTTTTAAGACTTAAACACAATCACACACTGCATGCCAAATACAAATTCAGTTTTTATATGGGGATATTTAGGTTTATTTTATTTGCCTGGGAAAATTGCAAAAAAATAAATAAATTAGCATACATTTACATGTAGAGCACATATTGAATTATATACAGTATAGATATGTCATATAATATACATGTTCAAATGTAAATGTAAAGGTTAAACAAGGGCAACTGGAGCTAAGCATCCGTTATACGAGTGTCAGCCATACAACCAATTGGAATGGCAACTACAGCTGAATGCAGGTGTGTGTGTGTGTGTGTGTGTGTGTGTGTGTGTGTGTGTTTCAGGATTTCCACTGGTGCTGGTGATGTGTGAAGCCTGGTTCCGTATGGCACCCTTCAGGCAGGGGCCTTACTCCTGTCAAGCCTGGAATGGAGCCTCATGCAGAGAGCGAGGGTCCACACACGACAGGGAAACTACACGACACTGTTGTTTCAGAACGACCGCTTGATTTACGCTCGTCACAGCGGAAAGGGGTCGTCATGTCTCCAGACATGTAGGTGTTGACAGCCATACCGGACAGCCTCGCACCCAAACCGTTGCACTGCTGAACTTCTGCGGATGCCCAGTCGGATTTTCAAATCGTCGACTCTCTGGACACCCTGGGGTCACCTCTGCCAGACTGCCTGGTTTGTATTTTACACTGGGAGGCACGTGACAATACTACTGTCACATTGCTGCTAATTAACTGTGCTACTCACTGCTGAAGAACGTACATTTTCTACTATTTTTTACGGAGCAAAGTGCAAGATATATTCAGTAATTTTGTTCTCTCAGAGAGTGTTAAGCTTAACTGTAAGAGCTGTGCCTTATGGAAGTCGAGACATTCACACAGATAAATAGGAGTGAATTTCCACATGCAGGGAAGCTTTGCCGACTGTGCATTTTGAAGGTCATATCGCAATAGAGACTCGTCGCATACTTCCAGTCAACATTTGTCTTAGCCGTGCTTCCAGCTCCTGTGGAATCTACATACCTAAATGCAGTACCAAGCATTCAATCAATTACAGTCACAAACCCGAGATCCAATCGATTCAAATCAATTCTTTTTTTTTTTTGTATAGCGCTTTAAACAATGGACATTGTCCCCAAAGATAAATAGGTTATACAATTATATAAACAAAGTTTAGTAGCTGTACGTTTGTCCTTATAATTAATCCCTGATGATTGAGCCAGTGGCAACTGTGACCTGGAAAAACTATCTGAGGAAGAAACCTTGAGAAGAGGTCTAGGAATCACATTTTAAACATGTACAGTATAAACAACGTCTTTTCAACTTGACACTTCATTTCTGCTGAGAATTGTGGGGTAGTTAAATGATCATTTTCCTAAACAGTATTTTAAGATGGGCCTATAGCGGTATGTGCTGTAATCAACGTGAGATATAAATGTTGGCTCAAAGCACTTGGCAAATCCATTAGGCTGAAGTTACCCTCAATCTAAAGTTACTTTCAGGAAAACTGTCTAATAACCAAATAATGTCTGAGGAAAAAAAAAAAAAACAGAGAGAAACAAAAGAAAAAAAAAATGGCCGTTAAGGCGATGTGTGCTTTTTTTACAGTTACATTCTAAATACTATTGGTGTTCGTTTTATATAAGGCAGCATATGTACAACACTGTCAAGCAAGCAGCCTATAAAGTTAACAGATAGAGAGTGAGGTAGAAAGCGAGAGAGCATGTGTGCTACAGGGAATGTTGTGTTATATAACCGCACAGTCTTTATAGCATGGCTCATGTTGAGATTATGTCACTCGAGCGCCGTCGCTGCAGCAGTAGGAGAAAGCACCCCGAGGTGGGCAGTATATCAACATCGCCTGTTTGACATTTACAGACCAATGATCAGCACTCGCAGCATTACGGGCCTTACGCCGTTACAGCCCAAGGTATTTACACTGAGATATAATGCCTCATATAAAATAGTCAAGCCGGGCTCACAAATAATGCTTTACTGTTCGGGGAGGAAAAGGTGGCATTGAAAATTTCTTTTCTTCATTAATAGAAGATCATTTAAGTAAATTCTTGTTTTTTTTGGTCAAGCCCTGTATACCAAATCTGTATGAACAAACAGACAATGCTTCTGGAGATTGTGATGAATTTTCTTGGCCTAGTGGGTTGAGAGTTTCTGAGGCCCACATTACTAATGAAACAGGATCTCTGTGAATATATTCAGATTTAAAGCATTTTGGAAGATGCCCTTATCCACAGTGACTTATAGAATATGACCAATTATAGAGCCTATCAGGGGCAGATTAGTGGTGCTGGGGTTTGAACTCATAACCTTCTGATCAGAAGTTCATCATCTGAGCTACCCATTATTTGCAAATTCATTTTATTACATTGTTTTTGTACTTATAACTGTGAACAAGGCAACCAACGGCACTGAAAAAGTTGAATATATGCAATCCTATATTACCATTTTATTTCCTATAATACCATTTTATTTAATTTAATTTATGTAACTCATGTAAACACTGTATATCCTTATATCTCCTATATATTGTATATCCTATATATTGTATATCCTATATATTGCTGCCATTGCCTTGTACTTGTACATGTGTAATGAAAATAGAGTTGAATCTAATCTAATCTAATCTAACCTAATATTTGCTAAAATCACCTCCATTGGAGAGAATAACAAAAAAATAAAAACATTTTAGTCATATCTTGGAATACCACACTTAATTTAATGTAAAATATATTGGATGTCTTATATATTTTACTGTTTTTGGTTTGTGATGCTTTTCCACAAGCCAGTGAAGCACAGCCCAAAGCAGGGTTTAACCGCTTGATGCTGGCAACCAATAAAAAAAAAACATCCTGCTACTAAATTCATGATGACTCCAGTCTTGACATGTGCCCACAGGAGTAACCACAAAATCTATTAATATACTGCTTCATATTTATTTGCTGTGAGTTCTTCCTTTCGTGGTTGATTTTTCTTTGTCAAATATAAAAGGTACAACTAAATAAAGTGAAACAACGGTCTCATATGATCATAATACATGATTCAATTTATAGTTTCAATGATGCATTTTGTGGTTTTCTCTAAAGAAAGCTTCCTGCATGAAGGTTGCTCTATAGAGGTCATGTAGAGCTGATGTATATCACTGAGGAGCCCAAGAACAGTAAGATCCAGTTTTCTGGTTTCTTGTTTCCGTCTTTGTTTTCATCCTCACTATGTGGTAGAATTTCTGGAAGATTGTCAACAGTTCCAGATCTTCGAGACTTCACGATGACCCTCATTACGCCTAATGGTGTTTTGAACAGCTTATGGATTTTTAATATCCATCGCCTTGTGCAGGTCAACAACTGAAGCAGCTACAGAAAAATAAAGTGTGACAATTGTCTTTTTTTCCCACTTTAAATAATTTTTAGCAAAAACAATTTTATGGGGAAAAAATATTACTAATGCCATAAAAGGAAGCACATGATGATCTTTAGTTGGTATTATATGCTAGCATTCTTACAACAGAAGTTTTAGCCCTACTAGTTACTTTCCATTTGAGCACAGAACCAAACAGGATGAAAGCATTTGGATGACTATGAGTGTAGTTTAAATTTTGAGGGCACTATGGGTTGCTGCAGAACATATGAAGGACTCGGTCGAGATCAATCTCTGTTGGCCTTTTTCTTTCCCTGGTGCTGACCCCCATCCCACCCCCACGCTGCTGGGAACAGCATGAAGGCCATGCATGGCTGCCATGCATGGACCCTTACATCTCACACATGTAGCCAAACAGTCTTTGGACAGAGCGGGCTGCTTTATACGCACTGCGCTAAACATGTGTTGTGGCCAAAGTTGCATCAAAGGTCAGTCAGCTAGGCTTTGAACACTTCAAAGCAAAGGCTTTCAAGTTTTATGGCAGGTGTAGGCAGGGTTTGCTGACCAGCCCAGGGTGGTCTGAGCCCTGGTCTGGAGGAGTTCATGCCCAGAGGGAGGGAGCAAGCAAGAAAAGCAGTGACCAAACTGTCCCGAACGTCTTTATGCAGCGCTTTATGCAAAGCTGCAAGGTTGTGATCACTTCAAGGGTCTCCGGTTTCAGAAGACCCCAGCAGGGTACGGCTGTCTCACCCCCAACTCGGGAACAGATCATGCGGGCAAAGGGCAAAAGTCTGCTGCACATCCCTTCATCCGACGTCCAGCGCTGATTCCTCTGCTGTCAGCGCGCAACGCAGGGTTCCAGCAAGTTCATCAAATCCAGTCTTCCTCAGATTCAGTCTTAAGAGGTTTAATCTCTAAGAGATTATGCACCACCATTATCCAGTGGTCTTCTTTACACAGCTGTGCCATCACGTCATACTTAACTCGGGTATACTATCACTTCAGCTATTAACTCTCTATTAAGAATAAGACAGGATTGTTTATCTGAAAAAGTTTAATTATGGACTGAAGTGGCGGTATGATGGAGCTCCGTTGACACTACGAGCTAGCCTGCACATTGTGAAAAGCCATTAGAGGCGGCAGGGTGCGGAGCAGGTGTGTTTGTGTCACTTCACAGATGGTGTGGAATTCAGCTTTAATGAGTGGAAAGACAACACACTTCAAATGAACTTTTATCTCTTGGCAGAGGGTAAAAGAGACACGAGATGAGCAAGTGCACGTGAAAAAAAAACCGGAAACGTTCGGCGAGGTCATTTAATCATTTGTTTTCGTGTACTGCATTTTTTTTTTTTTTTTTTTACAAAACAACATACACATTGTTTAATCCAACCCACATGCCTTTACTCTAAGTCAAGGCATGGGACTGCTATCGAAATTCACTGTACAGTGAGATACAGTTTTGTGGCTTTTCATTCCTGACTGCTTCAGTGCACTTGTTTAAGCATTACACTCGCTCTCTCTAAGGGCATGATATTTCTTTTTTTTTAATCCATCTGTTGTTTTTTAAGATGGCTAATGTCGCACTGAGATGATTAAAAGAACATTACCTGGGCTGCGAGATTCCCTGAATGAGAAAGAACGCTGTATGGTAAATTGCTTGTTTTCTGTATTGTGATTAATTGAACTTCCACCATCACATTTTAACGCACTTTGTTTTTCTGTCCCCAGTCATCTCTTATCATTAAAGAGAAAATCTGAATCTCTCTCTTGGAGTCCAATTAAAGATTTGCATTGCTATATTTTTCACTTTAATTACAGCATACAAAGCAGGCTTTGACTTATTTTGTTATTTATCAGGCAGCACCGAGAGAAAAAAACTCATCAAGTGCATAGATAGCTGAACCCATAATTACTTTGACAAAACAAAGGGAACAGTAGCATGTATATGCCTTTATAGACTGTAAACCAAACACTGCATTAATTACAGCTTCCCTAAATGACTTAGGTGTCAAATATTTGTAGAGGAAGGATGTGTTTATTCCAAATTGGAAGTATGGGGCAACAGCACCATTTGTTAAAAGAATAAAGGAAAAGACAATCACAATAAGTCCAGACTCATAATGCTGCAACAATCATTGTTTTACAGAAGCTTCACAGATGCAACGTTCAACACCAGAGAAGCATCATTAGGTTCTTGCCAACAGTAAATCATCCCCTGTGAGCACATAGTATATGCGGCAGGGATAAAAAAAAAAAAAAAAAAAAAAACTGCAAGGGCTCATGGCAATGCACAGTTGATGTTATTAATTCCATTATACCCCACATTGACAAAGCAGTGGGATTCGATTCAGTGTCATGGTGGCATTGTGAAATGGCTCTTTGTTGAGATAATGGACAAAATGCACATAATTTGTCACATTTTCTTGTGGTAAACGCTCATACAGCATGATGAAAACGACACGGGTTGAAAGGATTCGACAGACGCTTCATGCTGTCGAAATCCAGAACCTTCACAGTTCCTCAGCCATCCCTAATCTCTTTCTCTCAAATGACTGAATCTCCCATACCCTAAACACACTTTGACATCGGTCGGAGTGAAGCAACAGCAAGGCGCAGACTTGGCTTGTACCAACGAGGTCTCGTTCCAAGCACAGAGGATGGCCTGCAGAATTTAGCGACTTGGCGAGGCTTCCTGCTGGAGCCCCGATTTCCTCAGCTCTTCCACAGCAACTCCTTTGTGTGACCCTGCAAATATCCTCTGGGCCTGCTCGTTACCCCGTGCAGCCAGCGTGGATCAGCACGCCGCTTAATTTGGCACCCAGAGATTCGCCGCACTCTTCAAAATGCCACAACGAGGGAAGGCGAGAAGGCGAAGAAATCCCGCCGGTCCTTATCAGACAGTTGCAGATGCATGCCATTGAACACGGTCGGGTTATAAAGAGTCTGTTTTTAGACATTTTACATTACACCGTGTTAAGTCATGTGCTGAGTATGATTTTACGTTTGGCTTAGCATTGCTCTGAGCAACAGACAATGCACGTCTCAATGATACAATGATAATCAGGAGAAGATGATAATGATAATTCAGTTGTTCTAGAGGACTGGCTTAGGGTCACCTTCGGTATTTAAACACAGCAGCTATAAAAAGTGCAGATGATGCAATGTTTGGATTTCCACGGATCACATTATTGGAAAATACCACCCAAAGCAGATTGAAGTCCAGAAATAGAATATGTTTATGTGCTTTATTCCATGAAGAAAACAACAAAAATCTTAAATAATACTAGCTTTGGATTTTTTTGGGAGGCGAGAGCTCAGTGGTTACGATGCTGGACTTGTAATCAGAAGGTCACAAGGTGAAATTTTAGCACCACCAAGCTGCCACTGCTGGGCCCTTGAGCATGGCCCTCAACCCTCAACATGATAAGAGCATCTACCAAATGCTGTAAATGTTTTTATAAATGGTTTGAAATTTGGCTGATTGGAAATTCAGCTAGAATTAATTACAGAGCTGCTGTTTAAAAAGAAAGAACGAAAGATAATACCTTCTAAGTTTTCAGGTTTATAAATAAGTTTGGTTTGAACTTTCTTTTTAAGAGCCTATTAGGAGTCTTAAAACATGGTGCACATCTCCATTTTGATCCCACTTTCTCTGACAACTGGCAAGCGTTGTGTCAAGTAGAGGTGGTGATGGCCACCAGGTTCACAGTGGGCTCTCTGCTCTTTGCCATCGGTCAGCCAGAGCCTGTATGCTGGTGCTTGGCATGGGGATTTTGGGTGTGACATGTGTTCCCATCCAATAGAGCGCCAAAGCAATGGCAAGGCCAGACAAAGATGTGCCCATTCGCACCACTGAAGACCCAAGATCCCGCTGAGCCAGCAGGCAATCTCTGGCATCAGCGCAGGATCCAATCACCAATTCTGTTTTGACATGTCATTCAGGAAGATAAGAATGAATTCTAAAAGCAAATTGAAACGAAAGCAATGGAAAAATACAGACGGAATAAAATAAAGTATCCAGTGCAGCATCATGTCCTCGTTTGTACTTTTACATTTAAATCAGGTCGGAATAATACATTTTGCTGTACACTACGACATCAGATTCTGTTTTACACCAGACCCATGGATTACTAAGTGCTTCTTTTCCTTTCATTGAAAGCGCTTGCTCTGTAATTATCCTGGCAGCTACTGACTCCGTGTCTGCTTCACAGAGCAAAACCCACACAAAACAATTAGGGCAGTGTGCACTGGAAACGAATGCAGCTTGTACAAACAGCAGGTGAGAGTTTGCAAGACACATCTGCAAAGCTTTCACTGGACACAGTAATTGTGTTGCACAAATACAGTACAACACAAACTAACACATTAACAGCCTTTAACATGGCTGCTGGGGGAAAAAAACAAACAAGCTGCAAAGGGCTTGGGAATAAAAGATAAACTGGCAGTATAAAAGAGTATAAAAGTTGACATGATGCAAAGTGTCAGATATAATTTTGGGCTTTCTGGCTTGGCTGCAGCTCTGCATGATATGGTCTATTTTTTCTGGAGGTGAGCCAGACCTGTCTGTTGAGCTGGATGAGTTTCTGGGATAATCTCCAGACTCCCTGGAGGAAGTAATCTACATTGCAGAATCCTGGAAGTACATGGACTTGGAGGACAGGGATGCAGGTGAACATTCCTTCTCCACAGTGCAAATCTAAAAAAAATCTGTACACGGCCAATACGTTTTGGAGAAGACGACATGGAAAGATGATGTGTTCATGTACGAGGAGTGTGATCAATCTCGAAGCGTAGTAGTCTGCTAAATCAAGTGCATAAAAAGTGAAAGCAGACCTCATGGTATTCTCTTCATCTGCAAGAAAACCAAAGTAGCACAGACTGAAAAACACGTGTTCATTGATTATATAACAACAACAACAACAACAATAATAATAATAATAATAAAATAAACATCTGAATTCTACTGGAGTAAAAATGCAGTTACTTCACATTAACATTTGAAGATAATGACGCATACACCGCTGGGGTCAAACGCTTCCCTGCACCCGTAAACAAATCAATATTTCACATACAGTATCAGACATAGACTGAAGGCCATGTACAGCTTCTGATCTTCATGATTGAAATGATGAAACACCAAAGAGCTCATTAGCTTTTCTAAAAAAAAAGAGAAAAGTGAACTCTCCCCAAAGTGAAGTCACATACATTAGGTCAAATGGCAGAGCGTTTATTTCTGCATACTGACCATTTTTCTCTCTGAGACATGGGGGGTGGGGGGTGATGGGTGGGGGTAATCCTTCAGAGTGAAATCATAGGTCTACAGATGTTTTCAAGACATCTTTTTTTTTTCCTGTCAGTAGCAGATTATCCCCTGTAGCAAAATCTCATTAAAGAGCAATTTACTGAGCTACGCTGATGTTTTGCCATCAACCAAAAATTTAAAGCATTAATTAATAATAATTAAAAAAAAAAAGTTTGTGAAAAATGTTGAAGTTTTGCTGAAATCCTCGGGAGGAAAGGATAAGCTAGGAAAAATGGAAAAATTGTTTTGGAAAATAGAAAGAAAGAAAGAAAGAAAGAAAGAAAAAAAGAAAGAAAGAAAGAAAGAAAGAAAGAAATCGACCAATCAATCAATTAATTAAAAATAATAATAACGAATGAATGAATGAATGAATAAACTGATTAATTTCAAAATTAAGAAATTATCAGTTTTTTGGTAAATAAATAATTAGATAAACAAAAAAATCTAAAAAACAAACAAGCAAATAAATAAATAAATAATTTGTCAATCAGTTGATTAACCAATTTTCAAGAAAACTTCATCTTGATTGATATTATTAATAATAATAATAATAATAATAATAATAATAATAATAATAATAATAATAACAATTATTATTATTATTATTATTGCAGAGCAGGAAGCCATCCTGAAGAGGATCGATTTTGGCTTTGGGAGTCACTGGTATAGGTGACGTGGTTAGAATCACACTGGAGTGGCTCAATGTTACATGGCCTTTCATGGAATATTTGTGTTGAAAGGGTTAAGGCCAGTCAACCTCGAGAATAAATTAAAAGTAGAGGATGCCCAGCCTCTCTTTCTGGCTAAGAATGCCACCGTGCTTTCTTGTCCAGCTGAGGGCATCTCCTGGTTGAGGACGTCACCCTGCCTCCCTGCCCAGCAGAGGATGTAGCGTTTCTCCCTCTCCTAATGTTATAATATACATAATGAGTGGATGCAGGTAAATAATATAACACAAGAGACACAAATAGGCAAAAATGACAAAACAAAGCAAAAAAAGAAGCAATACCAAAACCTAGAACATTGCATAAGGAACCACATAGAAACCAACCATGGATGTCAAACTGTGAGATGCAAGGTATGACTGCATGACTGCAACACACGCGCTAATTAAGGGTGTCAAGGAGCAGGTGTGAGTGATCAGTGCTATGGGACGAGGTCATATGAGGTGCCTGGGCTGATAAGAGATGTGGTTCTAGGCACAATCCTGACCAAAAGCCTTAATATGTGTGTGTTTGTGTGTATATACATATATAATTTCAATATATATATATATATATATAT
>MU598598.1:696144-711912 GCA_024362625.1 Silurus asotus | reverse complement strand
TATATATATATATATATATATATATTAGGCATTCCTGCCTTTTAATATTTATACTATTTACTGCAGAATTGTGGCCCAACTATCACACAAAGCCTTGTATTATTTAGAAAAACACTGTACAAAACCAATTATGCAATTAATGATGCTTTTATGGACAGATGGGTGTGGTCTATTTCCAGCATGACTCCGCCCCTATCTTAGCCTAACTAAATGCTTGAATGTATACTATGGCCTTTATGCTAAACATATTGCAACCTAATGGAGCATTTATGGAAGATTTTGGATTGATGTGCCTGAGTGGTGTGTTTGGAGAGATGTGTTGGAATGTTGTGTTTGGAGAGATGTGCTGGAGTGGTGTGTTTGGAGAGATGTGCTGGAGTGGTGTGTTTGGAGAGATGTGTTGGAGTGGTGTGTTTGGAGAGATGTGTTGGAGTGGTGTGTTTGGAGAGATGTGTTTGGAGAGATGTGTTGGAGTGGTGTGTTTGGAGAGATTGTTGGAGTGGTGTGTTTGGAGAGATTGTTGGAGTGGTTTGTTTGGAGAGATGTGTGAAGTGGTGTGTTTGGAGAGATGTGTTGGAGTGGTGTGTTTGGAGAGATGTGTTGGAGTGGTATGTTTGGAGAGATGTGTTGGAGTGGTGTGTTTGGAGAGATGTTTGGAGAGATGTGTTGGAGTGGTGTGTTTGGAGAGATGTGTTGGAGTGGTGTGTTTGGAGAGATGTGCCAGAGTGGTATGTTTGGAGAGATGTGTTGGAGTGGTGTGTTTGGAGAGATGTGTTGGAGTGGTATGTTTGGAGAGATGTGTTGGAGTGGTGTGTTTGGAGAGATGTTTGAAGAGATGTGTTGGAGTGGTGTGTTTGGAGAGATGTGTTGGAGTGGTGTGTTTGGAGAGATGTGCCAGAGTGGTATGTTTGGAGAGATGTGTTGGAGTGGTGTGTTTGGAGAGATGTGTTGGAGTGGTGTGTTTGGAGAGATGTGCATATAAACATCTTGTACACATTTAAGGCAGTGTGTACATTCATATAATTATTATGGTTTATTGCAAATGTGTAAAAATACTGTTAATAGTTAATTCTTTATAAGTGGGAGTTTTGTAAAGACCATATAAAAAGATCTGTTTGTTGTAAAGCTTTTTTAAGGCTTTATAGAAATTGGTAAATGACTGTAATAATGACACTGCATGATATATTTCTTAAATGTTAGTAAAATACATTATAATTAGTGCTTCTAACATGTAGAATTTGAAAATGACATTTAAATGCAATTCACTTTGTATGTTTAATATTAGACACATTAAAACCACACTAACTAAGATAGATAGATAGATAGATAGATAGATAGATAGATAGATAGATAGATAGATAGATGGATGGATGGATGGATGGATGGATGGATGGATGGATGGATGGATGGATGGATTGATGGAAAGACAGACAGACAGATGGACGGACAGACAGAGAGACAGACAGACAGACAGACTATACTGCCAAAAGTTTGAGCGTCATTCCTCTAGATTTTGGAGTGTTTATTGTGGAGGTTCGTGCTTCTTCAGACACAAGGGTGTTAGTAAAGTCAGGTACTGATGTAGGTGAGGTGAAGAAGCCTGAGCTGCAGTGTGCATTCGCATTCATCCCAAAGATGTTCTAAAGTGTTGGGGACCCTTGGAGGAGAGCTTTATAATAGGCCACTCAAGATCTTCTACTCCAACCCATGTAAGTCATATCTTCATGGAGTTTGCTTCGTGCACAGGGGTGTTGGAATGCTGAACCAGGTTTGGATCTCCTAGTTTAAGTGAAGGAAAAATGTAATGCTACCACATCCTAATACGTCCTATACAAATGTGTGCCTCCAGAACTTGGTAACAATTTTGGGAAGAACCACATTACAACCACTAGACGGACTTTTTGTGTGTATAACATAAACGCAAATTATGAAAGTATCATGGATCATTTTATGCATTGTAGATAATATTTATGGGGTTTATAAACAGTATTATAATAATTTCCATTTTATATTTGGCTATAAGTAAATATTCTTGCAGATGTTATAACTTTACTATTTTCAATTATCAGACTTAAAGGTTTGTTAAGGAAGATTAAAAAAACCTACAAAGATATAATAATAATAACAACAACCACAACACGTTCACAATCACTGCCAATTAGTGCATTGTGTATAGCAGAGAGAAGCCAACGGTACTGTGCGCCTCCAGTCGAGTACACTCTTAGATGTGTCAGCAGTCGAACACGATCAGCAGTGGACCTGATGTTCAGATCAACGCCTGACTACTGTCTGTCCTCCCCGTCACTCTGCCTTTTGTATTTATAGACTCGCTATTCTCTCAGCACAATGGCCTCCATATCAAACATTTTAAATGATGCTTGAAATACCAGTCACTTGACTTTGATGTCACAGGCAATTAAATCCAACCTTCCCCTTTCCCGGTTAATAACAGCAATCTTTCCCAGTCTAGTGCCTAATTAATATGTGCTATTTGTCACTTTGCGGTGACACATGTATTTCAGAGGGAAAGTCGCGGAGAGGACAATAGCGTTCGACGGGTCGAGCTCTGTCATTAGAAAGCCAGCCGTCACTCGAGCTTCCTATTTCCCTGATCCGAGCTGTCTTTCTGTCTTCCTGTTGGATTACACTGGAATCTCTCTTGCAGGGAATGCCTTTCCCACTATGGTCATACATGCATGTTTCTTATGCACGTTATTCTTTATTTATATATACATATATATACATATTTGTCATACTTGTCATTTGTCCCAAAAACCATTGGCATGTCTCATTTCCCATTTTAATACATAAAACGTATTATTGTTTTCATAAAAAAAAATCACCTTTGAGCACTTTCTATTCAGGGACGCTCAATTGCCTAAACAATATGATGCCTCATTTCAAAATCAAAGTGTTTTTTTGCATATTTCGATAAAATGAGCCACACCGTCGTCATCTCCCGTTTGACAATAGCAGGAGTCAACGCTCCACTGGCCTGGAGAAGACACTGGTAATCGCCAAGTCATTATTGTATCTGATCTCTGAAATCATAGATCACAAGTAGGTTTTTGTGCCACACTTGAATATTCTGTCATACTGTATTGTACTGCGCGTTATCTTCGGTCACATGGAGAACTTCAAGGCATGGGATTGATGTAAATAATAATAGAAAAAAAAAAAAGATTAGCATAATCCAGCATGGTTGTGGGTCTTTGAAATGTGAAAAGGCAATAATGTGAGTGCCTTGAGTGACGTTCATTGGACTGACTCTGTAATTAGAGCCACGTATGTGTGTCTTGTCAATGGCAATTTCAGCACTCGCACAGTAGGTGGTAGGGCAACATTGTGGACAAATTAGCAAACGCGAGATATGACCAGCAGGCATTTCCAAGTCCTTTACATTTGCGGAAAAAAAAAAAAAACCCACACTCTTTTGGATGAGTTGTGGAATTTCAATGATGAGATGGTTCCTGAACAACAGTGTCTGCACAGAAAAACAATCTTTTTTTCTCTCGATGGTGAAGTATGGCGTTTAGAGTGTGTGATCCACCCAATCTACTATGTAGCACACTACTAGTAGCGTTTTAAGCCCACACTCTTTTGGATGAGTTGTGGAATTTCAATGATGAGATGGTTCCTGAACAACAGTGTCTGCACAGAAAACCAATCTTTTTTTCTCTCGATGGTGAAGTATGGCGTTTAGAGTGTGTGATCCACCCAATCTACTATGTAGCACACTACTAGTAGCGTTTTAAGCCACACTGGAAGAGCCAATTAATTAGCATAATTCGGCGCACCGTTGCCATGACTCTGACGCAGGAAGGGGGTGCCACAGTCGTCACGTCTGGGTCACGTGACCCTCATTCCGATTCATCTTCACCCTTCGATTAATTACACTTATGACAAGCTGAAGCCTGTGGCCACCCGTAGGCCTCACTGATACACTCCTGCACGTCCAAAATACCCTCCTGCTTTAACTGAACACCTTCGCCCGTGCAGCCCCCGCGCCTTAGGCGGAATAAAATTAATATTTTGTTTCCCATCTGGAAGACTCAGTAAAATTAATGAGGGAAGGAGGCCTGTAGCGAGAGCAGAACTCAAGGATCAATCTGCGTGCGCACACGTGCAGAAGCGAGGAAGCGGTTATGGGTTTTGTAAGGCACGTAGGTGGCCTCGGCATGCCCCAAACCTCCCCGCGCCTCCTCAAGGCTTTTGCAAATGAGCGATTACTCGGTGTCCTGATTTCAGCTTAGTGAAACACAACGACACATTCGATTTTCTTCAGCGATTCAAACAACACCGCAGCTACTTTCACCATTCGGCTTTGCCGTTCGTGATGTACCACTGATTACAGAAAAGACATTTCATACACAACCCTGTGCCCATATATAACTTCAAATATTATAAATACTCTACCCGCAGTACATACATAATATACCTATTAAGGAGGTTTTGGAGCATGCTGAGGTCACCTTCATGCCTTATAGAGCGCTAAACTGTATATCACTGCTCACAAATACATTTCACTTCGAAAGATAACCATTAGGATACAAGAAAATGCTTCAATTATATCTCAGTAATATCTCAATAATATCATAGTGCTTTAATGCGAGTCATTTATTTTAGGAAACGGGAAAATGCAAACTATTTACAACAAATCTCAACAAACAAATTTCCACAAATCACATGATCAACAGGAAGTTGCATCATTCTTTTTCGTTTTAAATTTCAAATGACTAAGATCTTGACTGATGAAGTCCCTTTGAAAGTACTGGTGGAAGTTGTACAAATCGAAATGAAATTATTTGTCTAAAAAAAATTAAATCAATCAATTAATTTAATAGAATGTCCATAAAGCCTGTATGTCATTAGAATAGACACTGCTTTCAACCATGATATATATATATATATATATACTAAAGAAAAAAAAAAAAAAACAATACAGAAAAAATATATACAAAAAAATACATTATAGATATATGAAATCAAAAATCTGTTATAAAAAAAAAAGAAATCAAAAATGTATTATAAAATGAAATTGTTCCCTGAGATAGCTTTGCATGTTTTTTTTACACAATGCAATGAACTTAATTTGCAAATTAAGGTCAAAAAATTACAAATCAAACATCAAAAAAATTAAAAAATTCAAAAGCTCTATAATGTTTCACATTTCTTTTTTTTTTTTAACAAAGTTTTATTTGTTGCCACTATTACAAGTGTCTGATGTCTTCCAGTGTTGAACTCAGCCTTACATTGCACTAAATTAGTGTTCAGTCATGCAGTGTTCATTTGTAACCCTGTAAGCATTCATTCAACATTATGAGTCAACTAATAAAAGTTAATTCCAGTCTTTAAGACCGAACCGTGACATTAGATCCGACACTGTAGGTGTTGATTCGGCGCTGGGCTAACAGATAGAGCGTGTTAATGTTGGTGTCGAGCTGAACATCTGGGCTGTACAGCTTGCAGCAGTGAGCTGAACATGGAGGCAGCACAAAGCATGGCATGATGCCCACTTCAGCAAGCGGAGAGACGCCACGCTCTCGATCTTCTCACTACAAGAGCAATAAAGCCTCGCTGCGAGCTTTAGTGCCATTTTTATTCATTTCATTCTGACTTGCGTTTGATGCAATGCATAGAAAACATATACATAAATAAATGATTCATTATATTTGTTTTAACATGAGGTTTTGTTTTATTGTTGATGATTATTGATATTTTCAGCTACAGCAAGTCTGACTATCGATACATTAAACAGGCTGATGAAGCGCTCTCTATATGCTAAACACCTCAGCCAGTCTGGGCTCATAATGTTTTTGACACTTTACACTGACCTCATTTACCCGTCACGTCAGTCATAATAATTAGCCTTAAATGTTGATAAATGATGATAAATTCCCCCGGTGACACATGCTGAATATTAATGAAAAGGTGTTAGGGCTTAATTCGGGCTGCAGCACGCAGTCGCATTATGCACAAGGGGTCCAACGTGGTGCAGAGCTTCACTTTCAAGATGAATACATTTTGTAATTTTTTATTTTTTTTTAAATACAGCAATTAATGATTTTGTGAATGATGTGAAGGATTATTTCCACCAAAAATTTATTTATATATATATATATTTTTTTTAAAGATATATCCTACTTGTATATGTGCTTGAGTTTTTTGCAAAATGTATGTTTCACTAATGTGACCCTAAATGTATTTCTTTTTTAATTACTGTGATTAAAAAAACGTGTAATGGCACTCTGAAAGAAGGAAGTGTTGGAGTGTGTGCTGTGGCTGAGCTGCATTGCTGGAGGATTTACCTGAATCTTTGTTTAGGAGGCACTCTTTCACCATTTGTTGCCTTTTACTGCTTTTTATTTGACCTTTTTGCTATCAGTGAAAGTAAATCAGCTTGAGTAGTGTTCGATCAACATGCACATAGGTTTCATGTTGAGTTTTATAAACCTGGTAAGGAATTTGTTGTATGGTTGCACACTTTGCGATTTTGACCAAAGTGTGCAAATTTTTTAAATCCCAAAAGATTCCTTTAATCCTCGAATGGTTTGACATGCTCACTAACAGCCGATTAAAAACCGTTGCAATAATTGTTTTTATCCAATGAAATTTAAGCAAATCAGACAATTTCTTCACTTCCAAACCAGGAACTGAACCTGATGATGCAATTAGTGCAACAAACCCAAACCACCTCAGTGAAAATTGAAATTATTCAAGCAAGAAGAGAAACGTATTGAGTTCTGGAGGGAAAAGGAGTGTTTGTATGATGTTTTTATTATCAATGCATGTCATGAACAAAACAAACTCTCGGATTGTTAACAGTTTTTGTAACGTCTTCTTTTTCTTGCGTGCGTCTGTTTTTGCCCGTCGTAAAGTCTCACATTATGACAACCGATCCTACAGTGTGACACGTGGATCATGTTCATGCAGTCTGACAAGCAACAATCACAAAGGACTATTAAAAATCACACAGTGTGCACCCGGCATCACACAGCTTTACTAAGTGACCGAATAAAAAAGGGCCCCAATGTTTGAACCTTTACCCAGAATCGAGTGTGTGTTTGTGTCTATGTGTTAAGCAAATCAGGGCATTTTTACAAAGCAGTCTCATATTCATCCCGACAGAAACGAGTCCAAAAACATCCTAAATTTACTGAAGACTTGTGTATTGATGGGAAATGAAATATCACTTCTAACATCGTGTTCATTTTCCTTTTCTGGTCTCGGGCAAGAATTTTTTATTGTTAAATATGACATGAAGAAGTGCTGGAGATGAAAAAAATATGGAGGAGAAGAGCGAGCAGCTGGATGATTGTGGCAGTTCTCCCGCAGAGCTGTCCCAGTCTAATCATACAATAACACACACATACGCGCACACACACACACACACACACACACACACACACACACACACACACACACACTGGAAGATGTCCCTTTGCATGAAATCCTCTGTCTCTCACCTCTCTCCCTCCCACACACACACACACACACACACACACACACACACACACACACACACACACACAATGCTTTGAAGTATCACTTCAATTAGAGGATTTAACCTCTCTGGTCAGGCTGTGATTATTTACAAAAAGCCGGTGTAATTTTGTTCAAAAGTCTGACTTTCAGCACAATCACAAAGACACATGGAGTGGATTTCACATCACTGCCGATCTGCTATTGACCTGCAGCTGATAGGGTCACTGAACCACTGAAAAGATGCACATCATCCACCTGCTAGCATCTACACACACCCCTAATCTGTGTGATTATGCTATTTACTGTTTTTAATTGAATGTGGTATTTGGGATCAAACTACACGATGATCAAAGACGTAGACTTTAACAAGCATTAGAAGGAAATGCTTGTTTTAGAAAAGAATTATTTTTTAGAAAAAAAAAAACAACCAAAAAAAAAAAAACAGTAAGATAAGATTTCTTTCAAAGGCAGATAAAATAAATATCAAACTGCAATAAAAAGTATCTTAGCTTAAATAAAAAAAATAAAAAAATTAAGATAATTATACAACACACACCAATTTTTTTTATAAAAATTAAAAATACATTACAACACCTGAGATCGGTATGTGGTTTCTAACCATGCAATTCCACATTTACTCCTCATTTGCTGGTAAAATAACTTTCACTCTTCTGGGAAGATTTTGGAATGTTGCTTGTGGAGATTTGTGTTCAAATGATGTAGGTGAGGTGAGGAGGCCTGGAGTGCAGTCAGTGTTCACATTTATCCCCAAGGTGATCAATAGGGTTGAGGTCAGAGCTCTATAGCAGGAGATCTTCCACTTCAACACATATATTTATAGAGTTGGTTTCTTGCACAGTGACATTGTGATGCTGGAACAGTTTTAGGTTCAAGTGAAGAGAACATTTTTAGCAAAAATGGAATCCTTTAATACCTAAAATTGTAATGTTAAGACATCCAATATAATTGTGTATGTATATATATTACAATAGCTAAAATTATATATAAACTAGATAACTGCTGTGAACATAACTGCACCCACTGAACTCGTCAGATGTCTAGAGTGCTCCGATCTAGAACTCAGCATCAACTCGGTTCTTGATCATTAGATCCGGGCTGGGCTCGCTCCAGCACCACATACTCATCATCACCTCTAACTGTTTCCTGTTTGTGAGCTCATTAATAAACACAGTCACTACCCATTAATCTCCAAGCTTTTGCGAAGGTTTGCAAATATTATAGTTTTATAGAACCGTTTTTTTATTTTCCCTCCTTATGTAGCTATTGGTGCCGTCCCAACATGCACTAAGTAACTGGAAACTAAATACTGTGAGATTTGTGTCTATTGTAGCTCATAGGGACATTTTTCGATCCAAAACAACTAAATTTCCTATTTGATCACAAATGGCTTGTAAAAATATTGAATTATTATTATTTTTTGGTGCAGATTTTCCACCCAGAATATAATCATTCTATTCTATTCTATTTTAACTTTTAGACATCCTTTATCAACAACATAACTTGGTTTATTTCGGAAGTGAGAAGAAGTAAACACAACCCAGCTAGGAGTCTTTCTATTCTTATGTAATGTATTTTCAACCAATCTTCCTTGCAGAAAATGTATATCCCTGATATATTCTTAAAATTAAACATTTAAATGTTTCCTGTGCCACTGTCATGCAAAATCTAACGAAAGTTGAATGCATCAGAAGCTTTTTCCTGATAAAGACACAGAAGTGGATTCTTTTGGATGACTCCTCCATACATACGTGGGTGAAATCTACAGTGCAAAAACAAAATAAACAGTGCCCCACTTTTAGGACTTTGTATAAGATATTTGCATTACAAATTATTTTTGTTGGAGAGTTTTATTATTCTTTCAGATCTTGACTTTACTTCACACATGGTTCAAAGACATTTTAGGTATTTTCATATCTATCTATCTATCTATCTATCTATCTATCTATCTATCTATCTATCTATCTATCTATCTATCTATCTATCTTTGCTCACAAGAAAGCCTGCAAAAAGTTTCCTGAAGACGACCTGCCCAAGAGCATAAATTACTGGAACCATGTCCAGTGGTCTGATGAGACAAAGATGAACTTGATTGGCTCAGATGGTGTCCAGCATGTTTGGCGACGTCCTGGTGATGAGCACCAAGAAAATTGTGTCTTGCCTATAGTCAAGCATGGTGGTGGCAGCATCATGGTCTGGGGCTGCTGGCATTGGGGAGCTCATTGAGGGAAACATGGATTCCAACATGTAGTGTGATATTCTGAAGCAGAACATGATGCCCAAAGTGGAGAAGCCCCATGTGTCTAACATCTAACAGCCTCATGATGCCATTATGGAGGAGTGAAAAAGGATCCCAGCAACAACCTGTGCAGCTCTGGTGAATTTCATGCCCAGGAGGATTAAGGCAGTGCTGGATAACAATAGTGTGTACACATAATATTCACACTTTGGACACACTTTTTAAATTGTTCACTTAGGGTGTACTCACATTTGTTGCTATTCAGACAATAATGGCTGTATATTGAGTTATTTTCAGAGGACAGTAGATTTGTACTGCTATAGAAGCTGCACATTGAATACTTGACTACTTTCTATGGTATTGTCCCTTGAGGAACAGGAACTCATGCAGATGGCTTGATAAATGTATTAAGGCCTGACAACTGCACCGGTTAGCATCAATACCTGATTACTTTAAAATCTTACATTTTTGAGGAAGATGCTACACACTTGACACAGCAGATTTCCCATCTTCATACATACATGCAGGCTAGTATCGTGTTCATGTTGAGTTTTAATGGAAAGTGTTGAATTTCAAGATGTGAGCAGCTCTTTTGGGAAATCATCCGCAAGACCTCTGTAATCTAGAACACACTGATTGGCGTTTACTTACCCTTTCCACAGCATTCTTACCTTCACGCACAGCAGGGGAGCACCTATTCACTGCTTTTATTTTCCATATGAAAAAAAAAATAGAACGATATGAGAGTCATGATGGCCTGCTCTTAAACAATACACCGAGAGAAAATGATAAAAACGAACGACTGGCTCATTCAGATTGCATCACGCTCGCTCATCCACATCAATTCTAAGCGTGCAGCAAACAAATGAAGGGAGCATTGTTTTGTTAAAGCGAAGACGAAAGCTCTTTCCTCTTTCTCTCTTTCTCACTCACTGTATCTCCCGCTCTCTTCTCTCTTTAAGATATATCTTCGGTCATAAAAGTTGCAGGCGGCAACTCAGGTGGAAAAAATTTTTTTTTTTTTTTTTTTTGGTGTAAAAAATGTATTCAATAAATAGCGAGGCCTGCATGGGGCCAGCCCAAGTGTGCATGAAACGGCAGTTTGAAGATTGGAATAATGGAACGAGAGATGAGATGGAGCATGAGTGTACATTAAGCAGTGGAGCTGCACAGCCGTGACAGCCAGCCCCTCAGCTGGGAGTACAACTATTAACTATCTTCGCATTCTTTCAATTTCAAATAACGGCCTGTATCGTCATCAGGGCTCGCTTTCTTTCTTGCTTTTTTGTCCCCCCTTTTCTCAGGAACGTTTTTCACTTTGCACTGTAGCGTCTGTGTGAATACCATGTAGCTGTGAAGTTCTCAGATGGCACCATGCTGCTCAGGGTTATTCAGAGGGTCATGTTTCGTGGGTTCTCTTACTGTCTGCTCAAGCATGCACCGGTTGTTGTCACAGGCAACACAAAAAGACTTACGAGATATTATCCACCCATCAGTGACAACCAGTTTTTTCAATTACACAAGTGGAATTGATCTAGTCTACAGAGATTCCCCCCAAAAAAAGCTTCCACCTGCCTGAAACATAACATTCTCCAACAAACATAAATGCGTATAAATGAGATTGGATAAATTTTTCCATAAATCACAGATGATTATAAATAGAAAACATTTATTATGAAATTATATCCCCATATAAGAATCAGTTTGGACTGTATGCAGTCCAAAATAGTCACCAAGCTTCACCTCACTCAGCTCAATTATCAGTCATATCTATATCGCTAGATCGATCGATAGACACAGACATGTAGACAGACAGACAGACAAACAGACAGACAGATAGATAGATAGATAGATAGATAGATAGATAGATAGATAGATAGATAGATAGATAGATAGATAGATATATACAGACATGTAGACAGACAAACAGACAGATAGATAGATAGATAGATAGATAGATAGATAGATAGATAGATAGATACAGACATGTAGACAGACAGACAGACAGACAGACAGACAGACAGACAGATAGATAGATAGATAGATAGATAGATAGATAGATAGATAGATAGATAGATAGATAGATAGATAGATAGATAATGCACTAACTCTTGATTTTTCTTTGATTAAAGACACTATGCAGCTGAGGATGGTTTCATAAAGGAACCATGAAGTTACTCAGCAACTCAAGAACTTAGAAGATGGATTTGGTCTGTAATTAATATCAACAGTCAGGACCTCAGTTTGCATGAACAGTTGTAAATTTAAGCGCTCATCACTGAACAGTACTCCCAACAATGATCAAACTGTAATGAATGGACTTTTGGTGCCACCCAGATGTGGATGGATTACCTTTTGAATCTAGTTCCTCCTCTGGTTTCTTCCTCAAGCCATCTCAAGGAGTTTGCATTACCTGAATCAGCATAGCATGCTACAAAACCATACGATACAGAAGATTGAATCTCCAAAAACTGATCCTCAATTTTCTTCAAGTTAGATTCAACTAAACCTCAGCTTTCTCATTACTTTTTTTTCCCCCAGCGAATTTTATCTTGTATGTGGAAGTCAGACACACTACAGGTGAGGAAGGTTTAATAATCAAGTGTGAACATTCCTCCAACCTTCATGCTTGACTCAAGACTGTCACAAATCACAATTGATATGTTTTTTTATTTTTTACTTCCTGGTTTGATCTCCGCTTCAGTTTTGTGATCTGGGTATTAACTGATTGCATCCACTTGTTTTGTTGTGCAAAATCGGCATAGATTTTAAAATATTATTACTGATTTTGAAATTCTGGCATGTTTAAAACATTTTCTGAGGTATTGCTCATCCACATGGAAGCATCTAAATTTGTTCATATCTCTATATTGTGTATTTGCAGAAACATAAAAGACTTTAGCCTGCAGCATTTCCATCACATGTTTATATATATTCTGTTTCTTTGAATAATTGCAGTGACTATCCATGTTTTGTCCACTAAATAAAAGTTAAAGCATGGATAGCATGACAATAATTCCTGTACAACCTCATCCACCATCTTTTTTGTTTTAAGTAAATGGATCACATGACTAAACATATGTCCTTCCATATTTTTATTTCCTCAGCTTACACATTAAAGCCAGTCAGTGTTTTTGAATATATTCTGATAGTGATAGTTCTCTTGCTTGAATTTTGCTATTGAATTTTTCAAAGCTTTTTTGCTGAGGAGATTTTTTTTTTGTGTGTGCGCTAGGTCACGTTACAGTATGGGAGATAATCCGTTAGCGGGTGTACGTCGGCTGTACACTTGGATTTAGAGTGCATTGTGAGTACAAACGTGAATGAATATGGGGAATTAAAAAAAAAAAAATGGCCGACCCCTGATATACTGTATAGAAGATAAGGAGCTATAGCTACACTTCGGTGCTCTGACTCTCCTTCTTACCAATTAAGCACAGGTGTCCTCAATTTTACACACACACACACACACACACACACACACACACACACACACACACACACACACACACACACACACACAAATTTTACCTTCATTCAGGAAATCAATGTGAAGTAATAGTGATTCTGTCCCCGGATTTAGATCTCGTTTTCTCTAATTAATGTGATTGTGAACTGATGTGACTTTACCTGTTTATGGTCACGTTGGATTACTAGTTTGGTGTTTATTTAATATCTGGCTTATCCTGCATTCTTTACATGAAACTATTACAGGAAAACCGCAATGTGGCTCTCATGTTCAAAATGTTTGCCTCTTCAGGAGAAAAAAAAAGTGCATAAGTGCAGTCAGTATTGTCAAAAATGAAGGTTTCCTAAAATCTTTGTAAGTCTTCATATCCTTAAAAGCAGTGTTGGTCTAAATCCCTCTTGTGCTTGCTGGTGGAGGAGAAGAGTGTCTTCACAGCTGAAAGAACTTTCATCTGAGTGCTAAAGCTATGGAATAACTTCATTTTCTCCTCCATATCAGGAAAATAAAAACCCCCACTAAAGATGGGAGTTAAAAATAACGACACTATAGTTACTTTTTTGACAAATGTGATTCTTTCTGCTACAGAAAAAAAATCAATCTGACTGCATCTGCTCTGCTTCAATAATTCAAGCCTCCGCGTGTCATTTGCGTGTTTTATAAGTAAATTGTGTATTCTTTTGGAACATGCGACGACGTTTTTGTTTCACAGCTGCTCGTGGAAGTTCACTTTATCTTTCATAAACAAGCCGAATGCAGATGCTTCCCGTAATGTGCTTTTCCTCAGCCTATTAACCCTTTGTGAAGCTCTCTTCCAGTTACGCTTTTGTTGGTTTCAGCACATTTCTTCTTCCTCACCAGAAGAAGAATCAGGAGTGGGGAAAGAAAAAAAAAAAACCAGCAACACCACACACATGCTATTCAACATTACCCTCATTTTCTCATCTGCACCACTCACCGAATCGCAATGGCTTCATCCTTTGCCACTATCAGCGATATCTCAGGAGCGGGCTTTAGCTATACGAGCTGCTCTAGGCTAATGCTCTCAATTAGGCCTATTCTCTGGCTATGTTAATACCTTATCATTTGGGAAAAAAAAAAAGACCAAAGTTGGCATTACGAAAGACAGACGGCTTGCTCTCCGTCTCCACATTACACGGCTCCATCATTTATGGCATTCGCATTGGCCCTATGACTGATTATGATTACCTTTTCTTGCAAATATCTAGCTCATTACGGCTGGCGCGCTGGCACTGGGAGCATGGAGCCCATCTCTCTGGGAGAGGTGGAGAGGTGGAGAGAAAAGAGAGAGAGAGGGAGAGAGAGAAAGGAGTGGAGAGGAGAGGTGGGTTTGTGCACTTGGCTATTAAACACAATGAACGGCCTCCTTTGTTATTAACATCTGTTCATCAGGGAGTGTGCTCGGATAATCACCCCTCACACCTTCTGTTTCTGCACTCCGACTCACGCAATCAAGGCCATCATTTGGCAGCTGGCAGAGGCCACTAATGCCTCACTTTTTCTCCCTCTACAGTAACCCCCCCACCACCCCTCTCATCATCCCTCTTTCCCTCTCTCTCTCAGCTTGGGCTGTCATCTCTCTCAGTTCGCTCAGTCTCAGTTCACACCCAGACGTCAGGTGCAGGTGAGAGCCTGGAACACACCAGAGATTCTCATGCACAATGTTTCTGACATTCCTCATTTTTTTTCTTTTGGATTTTTGGAGTAGTGTAATGTAAAAATATTTAACTTGTTATTTTATCTCCTGAACCTAAATACACATATTTTACACATGCAAACCAACCAATAAATACAATTAATTTATCGAAAGGTTGTAATCTGGGATTTCTTACCTCAGACAAGAAGGAAAACACCTCCCCTATTTGGAATTCTGACAAGGGAACTTGGGAGAAGACCAGTAGGAATCCTATCCAAACACTGTAAAGCATTCCATACTGTAACATACTGTTACTGTAACCTCTGCTGAGGGCATGACTTTTATATCTATAACTATAACACTTTATCACGCAATGCATATTTTTCTCTCCATTGTAATTCGTTTTAATAGTAAATAAATACATACTATTACTATTGTACTACACCTTAAATGTAAAGCTACACTTATTACAATAAACAAATCAGACAGTAAATAAATAAATATCTGCATACATACATTCAAACATACAAACCTACATATAATTATTTTTTTAATAAGAAGATGATAGATAGATAGATAGATAGATAGATAGATAGATAGATAGATAGATAGATGTGTATGTATATGAGAGAGAGAAGAGAGAGAGAGAGAGGGAGGGAGGGAGAGAGAGAGAGAGATAGAGAATGAGATAGATAGATCGATAGATAGGTAGTTAGATAGATAGATGTGTATATATATATATGAGAGAGAGAGAGAGGAAGAGAGAGAGAGAGAGAGTTAGAGAGAGAGAGAGAAAATGAGAAAGAAAGATAGATTGATAGATAGAGAGATGTGTGTATATATATATATATGAGAGAGAGAGAGAGAGAGAGAAAGAGAGAGAGAGAGAGAGAGAGAGAGAGA
>MU598598.1:678718-692729 GCA_024362625.1 Silurus asotus | reverse complement strand
TGTAGATGTTATTAAATGATAATGATGATGATGACGATTATTATTATTATTATTATCATTATTTATTAATATTATTATTATTATTAATTTTTACTGTTTTTTAACCTTTTTAATTCTTTGTGCATTCATAAAAAAAAATTAAGTCTCCATTATGAGATACATAAGATACATACATTTGAGCTAACATTTGTTTATAAAGTGATATTTAAGTAAATTACTTCTTTCTTCTTCTCCATCTTCATCTTTTTCTTCGTAGTCATCAAATTATTGAAATAAAATACACTATAAATTATGTTTTTTTTTTATGACTTTCCAGTCAAAACAGATCTGTTCTTTTTTAAACATATTATTTATTTTATTTTCCACCAGGTTCCTTAATTTAATTAAAATTAATTAAAAATGATAAAAAGCAACCTTATTATTTTTTTTAAAATCATCTTTTAGTTTTGTGCAGCTAATTGACCGAAGACATCGGTGACATAAGAGGTCTAATATAGATCCTGGCCTGCACCGGCAATTACCCATCGCATGTGCAATGTAATCACTCCAAAATTGGCCCTTTCAACACCACCACCATCACCACCACCCCCTATCCACCTGCTCATTCAGCTCATTCTACCCCTCCACCCCAATCTCTCTATCTCTGATGCACAGTGGTGTGATCCAGGTTCGACTAATGAAACCATTTTGCAGGGTGGAAGCATCACATTTAATGAGCCACCAGGTCTTCAAGGTCATTTCCACTTTCCCCAGGTTGCTGGGTGTCTGTGTCTGTTTGTGTCTGTTTGTGTGTGTGTGTGTGTTTGTGTGTGTAGGTGTGTGTGTGTGTCTGTGCACATGAATATATAGTCTCCATCTGTTTTTTTAAATAGCATTGTGTCCAAAAAAACGATGACGCCCCCAACAACACCTACTGTCAAAAGTGTATGTTGGAGTAACACATTCAGAGTAGAATTTCAGAGGAAAATATTCAGAAATGGGGTGGTGTAATGATGCACATTAACTGTTACCACCATAAAGATGAATTATTTCCAATTACAGTATGTCCTGAAGTGTTTTATAAAGGTAAAGGTTCTTTTTACTTGTCGAATGTACAGCACAGTAGCATTTTTTTCAATGCTAGGAGCCTGTGATAAGAGTCCAGTGGCAGCCATGATACATCTCCCTTGGAGCACAGAGGCTTAAGGGCCTTGTTTAGGGTCCTAAGAGCATCAGCTTGGCGATACTGAAGAGAGAATCTCTGACTTTCTGATTAGTAACCCAGATCCTTAACTACTGAGCTACCACTAGTAGCTTGTTTCACTTCATTTCAATTTCTGAATGAATAAATGATTGAGAAGCTACTGTTACTGACATCAAAGCAGAAATTACATTGTTCTCCCAACACCCATGTTCTCTTAAATTTACAACAATTGGGCTTATTTTATTACGAAATTTATAGAAAACCCACAGACTGACAGGAAACCCATCTCCTTACAGGAAACCTGACCAAATCAATAAACCTAAGTTTATTTGTTCAATACGTATTTAATTATTTTATGTGGCACATCCGTTATATGAGGTGGTATCAAAAAGATTTGAGACAGGTTCTGTTTACATGAAAGTAATTTATTTATCTACTTTGACACACTATCAGATTTAAAATAGTCCTCTTCCACAGCAATACAGTGCTCCCAGTGTTCCTGCCACTTCTGGAATGTGTCCTGGGAGTCTAATCGTGTAAAGCAATGGGCCGTATCTTCATCTTCAGGAGAAGAAAAAAGTCTGCAGTAGCCAAATCTGGTGAGTATGTTGGGTGCAGAAGTGAAATCATGTGGATTGTGCTCCAACGATCATCATGCACAAGTTGCTGAATGGTTTCGGGATTTTCGGGTGTTGAGCTCGATGAAGGTTTTCTTGATCTCTCATCGTCTTCCTGTGATTGTTCTTCCGTTCTTGAAGCCCCCGATAGACTTGTTGCAGCATCGTATGTCAAACGTATGTCATATCAAACATCTCTGTAGCACATTCGCCCAGATTCATGCAGAATTTTACGTTTGCTCTTGCTATCCATGATGAAATTGCAGATATGGTAATCCTCTTAAGGTTTCTTCATCATGCCTTCTCAGGGAGTTTTTCTGAGACAGTCACCACAGGCTCACTCAATAGAGATAAACATATTTAAATTATTTCGACACAAACATTAGGGCACCTGACAAACATTTAGGCACTAAACCTATATATTATATATAATTATATGTTATATAATATATAACGTAAATATTATGTTATACATCTTTATAACCTCTTTATCTCAGTAAAGCTGCTTTGAGACAATGTTCATTGTCAAAAATGCTCTACAAATCTAAATGAATTGAAAAAAAGATTGAATTGAGTTAATGTATCCCAGTGAGTCGTCGCTACAGTCAGATCTTTAGTTCCTGAAAACGAATCAACACCTTCTGACCAATCACGTTCCCGAACGCGAACCTGCTCTAAATGAAAAATAGCATTCTGTACATTTTTTCCCTTCGCTTTGATAGATTGCAGTGCCAAACTGGAAAAACACTTCATGCTGTGTTTAGCGATTGTGAACGGAGCCCTCGGAGTGGATTTTTTATTTTCTTTCTTTTTTTTTTTTCCACTGCACATCTTGGTTTGAGTTTAAATCTACAATAAGTGTCCTGGGGATTTCTCAACTGCGTCTTGATATTTTTATATGCATTGTTGCAGGTGTAAAACTCATATCCATACACAAATAGATAGCTATTCTTATAATGTCTTGGCCCAGCGCTTACGTTTCCTGTATTCGCGTATCTCGCAAATTTGATTGTTTAAAAATCGTTCTCACCTTAATTGACATCGTTCCTTTCACATCTTGACCTAACTGTCCATTGCATCACTCATTACCCCTGTACTCGTTCTCTCTCTCTCTCTCTCTCTCTCTCTCTCTCTCTCTCTCTCTCTCTTGCTCTGTATCTGTATTCGGGAGACACTGAACAACGGAATGAGTGAAAGAGAGAGAGAGATACAGAGTACGCTTCAATTTTCAATCTCTCTACCACTTCCCATCTTCCGCTTAATAGACAGCACTCATCTCACCGGTGCTCCATTTTCACTCCATCACGTCGAAAAAAAATTTGCAGCACACACACTCACAAACACACACACACACAAAACCCACAAGCAGATGGTCTGATTTGCCTGTAGTGCTGCTCAGGCAGAGGTGTTAAACCGATGGCCTTATGTGCTTGTCTCTGTATCAGGGGAAAGGATCATAAACACTCATAGTAAGACCTTCTTCCACACACACACATACACGTGTGTAACCCCTGTAAATGCTTTAGACGATGAGGGAGAGATGGATAACAGGGAGCTGATAGATTTTCCTCAGGCGCCGTTGTGGCCGGCTACACACAGCAGGCCGGAGAATGTGTGTGTGTCCTAAGTGTGTGTGTCCTGTCCTCTGCCGCTCGGAGAACAGCGAGTGGCTAAACACATTCCACCTGAGCGAGTCGTCTGTGCTAAAAGAGCTATTAGAACAAAGCCAGTGGTGCAGGCTTACAGAGCCGATTCAGGACCGCGGGCTGGCTTCTTCTAGCTCGTACCTGCCGAGAGAAAGAGAGGGAGAGAGAGAGAGAGAGAGAGAGAGAGAGAGAGAGAGAGAGAAAGAGAAAGAGGATGTGTTTGTGTTTGTGTGTGTGTGAGTGTGAGTGTGTGGGAAAAGAGAGGGAGTCTGAGGGGTTTGTGTGACCTGCCAGAGTTGACCCCGCTGCGGGAGACGGCATAACAGGAGGCCTGAGAGTCCACTACACACCATCAAAGGAAATGAAGGAAAATGAATACTCCAGCACATGAGCTGAACACATACACATCATGTTAAATGTTCACACCCAACACACACACACACACACACACACACACACACACACACACACATACACACACACACATACACACATGCACAGCTCATTCAGCCTTCAGACATGTGTGTGCACTCGTCTGTGTGTGTGTGTGTGTGTGTGTGTGTGTGTGTGTGTGTGTGTGTGTGTGTGTGTGTGTGTGTTCTCATGAGCAATGGTTTCCTTTTTCAGCGGCTCCAGCATGCTGTTCGGTTGAGACGAGATGGATGACACAGGAAGGAGGAAGAGGACACGCTGCCTGACTGCTAACACTAAACATGATGCGCTTCTCAAAAAAGAAAAAAACCTCGAAGACCTTTACATCTTTACAAACGTCTTCGAGTTCAATAACTAATAAAGAAAACCTCTTTTTTTCTTACAAATAAAACATCATTAGCATAGAGGGCTTTTCTATAAATAATGATCTATTCAGAATTTATGGGCGGGTCTACAGTGTTAGCCTTTTTTCCCAATAGTGGGCACATGTTTTCATTATGGGAACGCCTTCAGGGGTTCAGTCTTAGCAGTTTCACAGTAAAACTTTGGGTAAATGGGTAAAGATTCTAAAAAAGACACATTTATATAGGAAATATCTGTAATTGTTGTAGTACAGGAAGAATAAAACAATTTGGGTAAAGCTTTTGGTTGAAAAATTCTCCATTTAATGGCTCTAATTGTAACTTTTTGTGTGGTGTCACGTTGTAAACGCAGTAGCAATCATTATTGCGCATTATGAATTGTTAACCTTATAAGTAGAGTTAAAACAAACTGTATGATCAGTACCAGTGAATTGGTTTTCTCTGGTATGTTTTTCAGAAGTTAGAGGAAACCTGAGAACCCAGATGAAACCCTTACAAACACAAAACGTGAAACTTCACAGACATTAAGTCCATGTCCACGTTAATACAACTGAAAAGGCATTATTTTTCTCTAAATTTGTGCCTTTTGTCCACACAGAGATGAAAAAAACAAAGGTTTTGAATATTTGGATCAATTTGAGAGCCCCGTTTCCGTGCCGCACTGTAGACTGCGAAAACAGAGGCTGTTCAAATAAAATAAAATACAAAATTATTAGACATTTTAAGTCATGCAATGCGGTCATGTGACCAATTCAGCCAAGATGGTAGATGAGATGATGGTTGTACAGCAATTGTTTTGGCTGGTCTCCACGTTGACAGCCATATTTTGCCGTATTTGTTTTGTTCATGTCTCCAAGTCTATTTTCTCACTCACGCTTGTAACTTTATATTCCTGTGTTACCAGCAGCGACAACTCCATCTCGCTGTCTGTCCATTTACAAAACTCAATTTCAAAGAGCCCGAAAGTAAATAAATGGCAGGCAGAAATGATGCATGTCGAAGCGCCTTACATTTTGCTTACGTGCAAGCGTTTTTTCTGACGTTCAAGTGCAGATGAGCAACTCCAAAACCATAGTGTGAACACAGAACATTTTTAAATGTAAACGATGTTTTGAAATCTATCCTGGTTAGTGTAGACGTAGCCTTTGGATACTGGATACGACCACAGAATCCCACTGTTGTCTTACTGTAAATCATTTTACTGCATGTCCTACCCTGTATGTATGTGTATGTGACATAAAATTTGATTTGATTTGATTTGATTTGATATGAAATCATTAGCTGCTAGATGTTGCTTCAAAAGTGGATTGTAAAAGATTTCGGCATTCAATTTTGCTATCAGTCCAACAGTCAATTTGCACAAAACTCTAAACCTTTGCTGCTGGACAACACTTAATGATCTCATTCAATTATTTTGGACAAAGATGATGTGGATCCAAAAGCTACTTCCAGAAACAGTAATTGGACTTCGAGTCATTCACATGGTACCGTGCACATTCCATTCACACTCAGTGTGGATTACTCACTATCAAGCATGTTTATTGATGGTCAAAGATATGGTGTGTTAATCTAAAAAATATACAGTATATATATATATATATATATATATTCTTCAAAATTTTGTACATGACAGGATTCATACAATGAACTAATCTTCCTGGCAGCCACTGCACTTTTATATCTCCATCACGTGATCTAATCACATCACTGGTCCAGTTTCATTGTTAATGTGGACATGTATTTTGTCAATCCTCTTAATTTCACTCTTCGCCTTGATTGTGTCTTTTCATGTTTAAAGTTGTAGCTCTATTTGGTTTTCTTTGTGTTTTATTTCTTGTTGTTTACATATGCATGATAAATACAATTTCTCCACCTGCATCTGCATTCTTACCCACATTACATGGCTGATAGATTTAACCAGCGAAAGAAATACATTTCAAACAATTTCAAGAAGAGCATTCTTTTGGCTTTAAAAATAGAAAGAAATGGTAATAAATGTATCTAAATGTCACATGTACTGTAAATCTTAAATAAATGTTTTTGTTACACATTTTATTTTACATAGAGAAAATCCTGGAGAACTGGGGGGACACAGAGGACTCTAAACGGTACCATGAACAGTTTAAAATGTTTTTCTAACTTTTAAAGTACAGTGTTATAAAAAAGAAAATAAATAAAAAAAAAAAACAGTTAATGAACTTGCTCTCAAGGATCATGACCCTAATCATACTAGCACTGATCCTCATGTTGACCTGCTGTAGGCTGTGGGTCGAACTACACAAAAAGTCCTAAACACAAATACCTTTCTGATCTGGTGGTGTTGACTTGAACCCCATGGCCCTGGTCAGCAGGACCCGGAGCTCCGGAGCAGGGGAGATGAACAATGTTTCTAAGTGAAGTTGTCTCAGCAGGTGGAGGATCAAACAGGGCCCACCTATGGAGGCCAGCCAGGGGTCAATCTCCTGCGTCCCCGCTTTGACCCCCCTAAGAAACAGTCCAGTTCCACACCACTGCAGCTCCTTCTGTTAAAACAACGCTGTCCAGGAGGGTGTACGCGCTGCATTGCTGCCCCTGTGAACATGGACGCCCCACTTCATCGGTTCCTGCCTTTGAAAGAGAAATGCTTGAAGTGCAGTCGATTGTGTCGGAACACATGTGGGCCGTGTCGCTGAGCGTAAAAAAAAGTGAAAATGTGTGACGCACACGATTCGGTCAGGATTATACACCGCTAAATGTTTGTTTTAGTTTGGATTGGGCTTTAAGACATATTTCTTTCAGTTTCTCAAGAAATGAAAGAGACAACTGTTTAGAGCGACTGTGGTGTTGGAGCAATATTAACTTGCATCCACTCTACAATATAACATTTTACTACAAATGGATAGAAAGTTTGCATTGTTTAAATTATTAGAAATATGGAAATAATAAAAAATGAATCTCAGAGCAGATAAAAAAAAATCGAGCATGTTCACATTACATTTTACATTTGCAGCATTTAGCAGACGACCTTGTCCAGAGCGATGTACAAAAGTGCTTTGAGTCTCTAGCAATGAATAAATGTACACTGGTACACTAGATTACAAACTTAAGATACATCAGCTAACAAACCTGTTGAGATGGGGGTTTTTTTTTTATTTTTTATTTAATTTAATTTTTTATTTTTTTAAGAAAATTTGGAAAGTGTTAGTTTTAGACTACACTTTCCAGCAGCTTTTGTACTTTAACTCTTTATCACGTAAAATAAATAAATAAATAAATAAATGAGAACAAAAGTTGTTCACAAAGCTGCAAATGTTAAGAAAATTAGCTGGCTGGTTGGTTCTTCCTTTAAAATTTATTACTTTTCTTTGTTGTCCTGAAACAACTATTACAGTCAAGTCAAGTCAAGAGGCTTTTATTGACATTTCTACTATACATAGTGGTACACAGTACACAGTAAAAACGACACAACGTTCCTCCAGAACCCTGGTGCTACACTAAACCACATAGAGCTACATAACATAACATAAAGCTACATAAAGTGCATCGAGTGCAACCTAGTGCAAACAGTACAGACAAAAACCAGTACAGACAGACAGTGCAGACAGACAGACAACACAAGACAAAACACATAACCCAAGATAGCGTCCACCAGTATACCTACTGTATACTTATAATATACAGTACTGTGCAAAGTATGAAGAAATTAGCCATGACAAGCATAATGTATATAATGCCTATCATATTGTACATTATTAAAACATTATGTGACAGGAATAAGAAAAAGTGGCTTCCACAGCAATGTTATAGACCAGTGGTCTCCAACCCCCAGGTCACGGACAGGCACCATTTTGTGGGTCAATTGGTACCAGGCCGCACAGAAAGTATATGTAACTTACATCATTTTTGTTTTATTTTTTATCTGATTCTAAACTATGTTTTATTTTGGAAAATTACCAATAGCTATAGAACCATTCATGAAAGAACTTCTTTGTGACTTCAATTGATTCCTATACAGTACAAGACTAGAACTTTTCTTTACTCATTAAAAACTTACACACTATATAGACAAAGGTTTGTGGATACCTGACCAAGATTCAAATGTGTTTTTTCCACATCCCATTTTATATTCATTCCTTATATTTTACCCTCCACTCTTCTGGTCAGAACTTCCACTAGATTTGTGCTGGTGGAGGTTTGTGCTCATTCAAGGACAAGGGTGTGAGTGAAGTCAGGTAGTGATGTAGGTGAGGTGAGGAGGCCCAGTGTGCAGTCAGTGTTCACATTGATCCCAAAGGTGTTCTGAAGGTTTGAGGTCAGTGCTCTGTAAACTGTTTACTCCAATCCATGTAGACTGTATCATCATGGAGCTGGCTTTGTGCACAGGAGCTGGAACGGGTTTGAGTCTCTTATTGCACGAGAAGGGAAAATTTACACTAGCACCAGTTACTAAATAGGAAACTATAGGAAAAACTTAAACCACGACAAACAAACAAATGTTCCTAATCTCTCAGAGGTTAGCTAGCATCATGCCATTTCTATTCAATGTTGTTTTTATTGTGATAGCTACTAACATTCAGTTAGCTTGCATACTATTGTCCTATTCTTGCCTTCTGTTAAAGTTATGCTTGTGACTACACACATTCTGATTGGCTATAGAGAAATATATTTTATATATACTTTATTTTTATAATACTATATACTGCTTTTTACATCTTGGCATTCCCTTAGCCAGCCTCATAAGGTCGTCACGTTAAATTTTTTTTAAACAATCTTGAGAAGTACCCAAAGGTGTTAAGTGCTCGTTTATCTGCTTTTCCTTTCACTTTTTGATGCAAAATCCTTAACTATTTTAACTGGATTTAAAGCCGGTGATTGTGGAGGCCAGGTTATCTGATGCAGTACTTCATCACTGTCATTCTTGGACAAATAGCTCTTACATAAATTAGAAGTGTTTTTGGGGTCATTGTTCTGTTGGAAAACAAATGATGGTTCCACTAAGTGGAAACTAGATAGGACCATTTTTGACCATCAGTTTAACCAACAAAAATTTGAATTTCAGACCAATGGATAGTTTTCACTAATCTAAAGTCCATTTCTGCCCCAAACAGGTATTGTCTACTTGTTCTTCTTCCAAATAACGGTTTCTTTGTTGCAATTCGACCACCAATGAACACCTGACTACACAGTGTCTTCGACAGGTAAATGATAAAATATGTCTGCCGCTTGATCTCTGAAAAGCATTTACAGTTGTGTTAAAAATTATTCAACCCCCACTGAAATTGATTGTTTTGGTCGGTTTGACATTGATTATGATCATTCAGTCATCCTGCTTACAATTAAATCAAAGAGGCACGTGTAGGTCGGACAAATATAACATAACATTTATAATGAAATAACCACAAATGTCTTTTCTGAGCTCACATCATTATCCGTTTTATTTAACCCCCAAGTGACATTCAATCTTAGTACTTAGTACAACATCCTTTTACAGTTATAACAGCTTTTAAACGTGAAGCATAGCTTGACACAAGTGTCTTGCAGCGATCTACGGGTATCTTCGCCCATTCATCATGGGCAAAAGCCTCCAGTTCAGTCACATTCTTAGGCTTGCGCACTGCAACTGCTTTCTTTAAGTCCCACCAGAGGTTCTCAATCGGATTTAAGTCTGGTGACTGCGATGGCCACTTCAAAATGTTCCAGCCTTTAATCTGCAACCATGCTCTAGTGGACTTGGAGGTATGCTTGGGATCATTGTCCTGTTGAAAGGTCCAACGTCTTCCAAGCCTCAGGTTTGTGACGGACTGCATCACATTGTCATCCAATATCTCCTGGTACTGAAGAGAATTCATGGTACCTTGCACACGCTGAAGCTTCCCAGTACCTGCAGAAGCAAAACAGCCCCAAAGCATGATTGACCCCCCGCCATGCTTCACAGTAGGCAAGGTGTTCTTTTCTTCATAGGCCTTGTTCTTCCTCCTCCAAACATAGCGTTGATCCATGGGCCCAAACAGTTCTAATTTTGTTTCATCAGTCCACAGAACACTATCCCAAAACTTCTGTGGTTTGTCCACATGACTTTTGGCATACTGCAGTCGACTCTTCTTATTCTTTGGGGACAGCAAGGGGGTGCGCCTGGGAGTTCTGGCATGGAGGCCTTCATTACGCAGGGTGCGCCGTATTGTCTGAGCAGAAACTTCAGTACCCACATCTGACAAATCTTTTCTCAGTTCCTCAGCAGTCACACGGGGACTTTTCTCCACTCTACGCTTCAGGTAGCGCACAGCAGTCGAAGTCAGCATCTTCTTTCTGCCACGACCAGGTAGCGTTTCAACAGTGCCCTTTGCCTTGAATTTGCGAATGATGCTTCCTATGGTGTCTCTTGGTATGTTTAACATCTTTGCAATCTTCTTATAGCCATTGCCCTTCCTGTGAAGAGTAATCACCTGTTCTCTTGTCTTCCTGGACCATTCTCTTGACCTCACCATGTTTGTAACCACACCAGTAAATGTCTAGAAGGAGCTGAGTATCACAGTCATTTTAAAGCTGCCTAATTGGTGCTTATTAGGCTTTATTGCTGCTCCCTGATATCCACAGGTGTTTTCAATACCTGATTGAAAACACTTCATTGAACCTCTGTTCTTCAGAGTGGTAGTCTTTAAGGGGTTGAATAATTATGTCAATGAAGAATTCACAAAAGAAACATTTACTACTGTATTACAAAACTAATTGATGTCATTTTAGTTGCATATGGTTCTTTAAGAAGTCCTTGTAGGATTTCATTCTGAATACAATTACAAATGTACACTAAATTCCCTAAAACCATTTACAGCATTGGGGGTTGAATAATTTTGAACACAACTGTATAATTTTCTTTTCAGAAGAAGAAGCCTTTATATGTCACATCACAGTATATATTACAGTACAGTAACATCCTTTGTACTATATAAATATCCCCATTTTTTTGGTTGGGGTCCAAACACAGGGCCAACCATGATATGGGTCCCTCTGGATAAGTCATTATAAATTACAACTATTTGACAAAATGGAAAGATATAAAAAAAAGCTTACTTTGGTTGACCACAGTTTCACAGTCCAGTCAAAGGATGAGGTGGTAAAAAGGTTGGAGAAATCAATGGGGCCCACAGCATTGTGGCAGCTAATGCCAGTGACTGGCCCCTGGTGGCCCTTAAACATCCTATTTATTCCAGCCTTACTAAACAAACAAAATACATACACAGGATCAGGGAAATACAACGGCTTCTAGAATTCAAATGGCTGGACGACTGAATACACTCACATGCCATGCCAAGAGGCCGCGTACACCGTCCCTTCTGTACTTCCCACAACAAAGTTATTAACTTCGCCAACAGGAAAACCCATGCCAGTCACAGCAATTACTTTAGACTTGTTATAATATAGTTCCATACTGTCCTGTGAATGAACCAGAACAAAAATCAACATAAGGCTATAATTATCTAACAGACAAGACATTATTGAAAGGCAACATATGGATATACATACTTGTTGGTAACAAGGGAAAAAAAGCATAAAATGTCTATATGCCTTAATCAAACCAGTCAGTGAGCACTTCTGCTTCTGCTTGTGGATAATATCAAGCTGAAAGACTTTAATTGCAAGAATTAAACCAAAACCAGTCAGGTTCTCAAGTATTAGGGGAAAAAAAACATGTCCAACTGTTCAAAATATTTATGGACTTGGGTTTACATCCAGGCTATACACACTTATACAGAAAAAATACAATGTGGTGATGGGCATCTGATCTATGTTGTAGGAACATTAATTTTAACTGAAAAGCAACAATATTTACCACAATATACCTAAATATTTTAATTGTTTTTGCTCACATTAGCTCTAATGCAGGTTTACTCGTATCTCCTATATCTTTCCACATGTGTCCATCTGATGTATTAGAAGGTTTGTCTTTTTACCTGTGGTTTGGATAGCATATCTAAACTCCAGGAGCACATCTTGCCATCTGTGGACACTGTGACCAGGTTGTTAGCATTTTGGGTTCCCACCACATTTATGCTGGACACAGGGTGCTGCAGAAAACATAGGAATGATTACTGAATCAAAACAAAAACCCTCAGCTCAATCTTCTGTAACTGATTTATTCTAATCAGGGGCATGGTTCAGTGAGAAGCCTATGCTAGGAATGCTTGTTATGCAGGTGTACTATACTTTGGGTGGGATGCCAGTCTATTAAAACAGACCAATAACACACGTCAACACACTCACTCACACCTAAGGTTAATTCATCTCTCAAATTACTTTTTGAAGGGATGTGGAAGCTCATGGGTTAAGGCTTTAGGTTACTGATTGGAAGGGAGGTTCAAACCCCAGTATTGCAAAGCTGCCACTTTTAGGCCTTTGAGTAAGGCCCTTAAACCTCTTTGATCCAGCAGCTCTGTATCATCGCTGACCCTGTGCTCTGGTTCCTTACATCGCTGGGATATGCAAAGAAAGATTTTCACTGTGGTGTAATGTGCAATTTACAAGTAACTATGGACCCTGGGCTTGTGAGGTAAAAATACTGGCGCACAGTCGTGCCAGATTTTATAACTGAAGATTGCGGCAGATATATATGAACTACACTGCAGTATTATTTTCTTACAGTATGAGCAGCAGCAGATAAAGGTGTCCTTTGTACTGGAGTTTTCCTGTGGCTCCGATTGTCCCACAATACTACCTGGCCAGAGTAAGTGCCCCCGACAATGAGGTTTGGATGAAACTGTGCGAAACCCACTGACATCACAGAGGACTGCAGGGAAAGACATATGCGAGTTAGATGATTCAAGATGGTCGTATATTCACAGTATTTCACTCGGGTCTCCACCACCTGCATTTATTAGAATTTCCATTTAATTGTGTATTGGATGCTTAAATCATAAATTACAGTATGGTACAGCTAGGTTCAGAAAATGGACGAGGCAGTGAATGGTATTTAAATAAATCCAAGGTCATGTTTATTATTAGAAGGGAACATAATGAGGGGGAGAGAGACAAATGGGCTAATTTCATTACTGCTGCTATTCAGGCAGAACACAAACAAAGGCTGACCTTAGTGTGCCTCAGCTATCTGGCCCGGAGTGTTATTCCTGGATAATGCTTGGTTACTAACTAAATTAAAATGCCAGTTCACTACAAATACTGGTACTTTCTGATCTTCTACGCAAGTGTTAAGTAGACATTAGGACCAGCATGCAAAACGTCTGACCTGACAATGGAATATGTATTCTGGGATTGTCTTCTTAAACTTCATGTTCCACACCAGCACAACTCCATCTGGCTCCTGTGGTGCATGCTCGTTGGCATTGTATGAAGCCATAAGCGATTCTGGGTGCTGAGGAAAACATTTAAAACATTTTTATTTAAAAACTGAATGCAGTAATATTAAAACTATATCTTTTAACTGGGCTACTCAGACAAAGTGTACAAAAAAGCATAGCAAAGAAGTATTAATTTTCTAGTATGAAATGCAAAAGGTGAGTTGAGTAAATACATAATACAACTGTGGAATCAACATCATTTTTTGTCTATTTAGACTGAGAAGAAGTTTCCAAGTTTCCAAGAAGTTTTACTTCCACACAATGAAATAAAACGTGACAAATCAGTAAAATGATTTCATATTTTATACTATATATATATATATTAAGGCTCTCTTCTGATTAAAATATTTAATCACAATTAATTGCATGATTGTCATGAGTTAACTTGTAATTAATTGCAACATAATTGCACATTATTATCTGTTCTAAATGTACCTTAAAT
>MU598598.1:659780-677942 GCA_024362625.1 Silurus asotus | reverse complement strand
AGATGACATATCAAATGTTTAAACTGAGAAAATGTATCATTTTAAGGGAAAAATAAGTAGATTTTATATTTCATGGCATCATCACATCTCAAAAAAGTTGGGACAAGGCCATGTTTAACACTGTGTGGCATCCCGTCTTCTCTTTATAACAGTCTGCAAATGTCTGGGGACTAAGGAGACAAGTTGCTCAAGTTTAGGAATAGGAATGTTGTCCTATTCTTTTCTAATACAGGCTTCTAGTTGCTCAACTGTCTCAGGTCTTCTTTGTCGCATCTTCCTCTTTATGATGCGCCAAATGTTTTCTATGGGTAAAAGATCTGGACTGCAGGCTGGCCATTTCAGTACCCGGATCCTTCCTCTACGCAGCCATGATGTTGTAATTGATGCAGTATGTGGTCTGGCATTGTCATGTTGGAAAATCCCTGAAAGAAACAACGTCTGGATGGGAGCATATGTTGTTCTAGAACTTGAATATACCTTTCAGCCTTGATGTCGCCTTTCCAGATGTGTAAGCTGCCCATGCCACACACACTCATGCAACCCCATAACATCAGAGATGCAGGCTTCTGAACTGAGTGCTGATAACAACTTGGGTTGTCCCCTTTCCTCTTTAGTCTGAAGGACATGCCGTGGCAGTTTTCCAAAAAGAACTTTCCACTTTGCCACAGTTCATTTTAAATAAGCCTTGGCCCAGAGAAAACGATTCTTTGAATCTTTGGATTATATTATGCACTGTAGATGATCATAACTTCAAACTCTTTTTGCAATTTTTCTCTGAGAAACTCCTTTCTGATAATGCTTCACTATTTTTCAGCGCAGCATTGGGGGAATTGGTGATCCTCTGCCAATCTTGACTTCTGAGAGACACTGCAACTCAGAGAGGTTTTTTTTTCATGTTGCCAATTGACCTAATAATTTGCAAATTGGTCCTCTTACTGCTACCTGTACCAACTTTTTTAGAATGTGTAGCTCTCATGAAATCCAAAATAATTTAATTCAATTCAATTCATTTTTATTTGTATAGTGCTCTTAACAATGAACATTGTCTCAAAGCAGCTTCATGAATCTTGACTTCTGAAAGACACTGCCACTCTGAGAGGCTCTTTTTTATACCCAATCATGTTGCCAATTGACCTAATAAGTTACTTCAGTTCACCCCAAAAGTGTTTTATGGAATTCAAGTCAAAGTAATTCTCAATTTTATAGGAATTCAGCTAAGTTCAACTATATGAAATTTTATCATTTGATTGTGGATGCAGAAATTTACGTTTACAATCTTTTTTTAGGAATTAACTGACAGGAAAAGTTTGTTTCATTACTCTTCTTAAATCAATAAATTAAAATGTGGAAGGAGGAGTCTAGTTCTGATGCTGACAACAGAAACCAGAGACTTAATTGGACAGACTAGTTTCAACAATGTATGCTTTTCTAGTTAGCTAGTTGTAATATTTTGCTCGTTGCTATGTACAGTTATTTAGATTTGTAACTAAACATGTAAATAAAATTACTTGCGTAAAAAAATGAAGTAAAAAAAAAAAAGAAAAAAAAGATTGTGTCTAACTTCTCCATAAGCCTGTATGATTTTAAAAAGATATATTGTATATAACATTTCTTCAATATACAGCAATTCATCTACAAAAATATATTTTGCAAAATGTTCACATTTCATCACAAATGTAGTTACTTCTTTAGACAAAGCATTAATTGTTGACAAAATATTTATTTTGATAATCAGGAAGACTCCTTAAGAAAAGAAGTTGTGTCCATACTAGATTCAGTAGGAATGAATCAGAATGTTAAAACACAAATTCGGAGTGTGGGACACACTTTTGATTTAACACTAACTTTAGATCCAATATAAAAGAATACATTCATAATTCTGCAGTCTGAAGATTTTTCAGTTCTTACTGCTGCTAGATCAGCATATATCTCTACTCTCATAAAAAATAACAAGCATAATCCTAGATTTTTATTCAGCATTGTAGTAAAATTAACAGGAAATAAAAGCCCTGCACGAACATGCTAACCATTAATAGGTAGTAATGATTTCATTAACCTTTTTAATAATAAAAGTTAAAAACATTAGGCAAAAAATCCAGGAGATTAATATAAATCTAAACTATTTTATAAATAACCGTGTAGACAGCAGTGTAATTATAGCAGACAATCAATTACAAAGTTTTACCCCTATTCAGGTTAATGACTTAATTTCATTTATTTCCTCATCAAAATCATCAACTTGTGTTCTTGATCCTTTGCCTACATGTTTCTTCAGGCTGATAATACCAGAAATAATTGAATCTGTTCTAAAAATAATACAATCTTTCATCAGCAATGGTTATGTGAGTAAATCCTTCAAGTTGGCAGTTATCAACCCCCTAATTAAGAAACCTGACCTTGACCCTTGTCAATTGTCCAACTATAGGCCAATATCAATTCTTGACTTTATCTCCAAGATTTAAAAAAATGTTGTACCACAGCAGTTCTGCTCACATCTACTGAGGAATACATTTGTTTAATGAATCAATGAGGATTTAGGCCTCATCATAGCACAGAGACGGTACTAGTTAAAGTGGTAAATGACCTGTAATTGGCCTCTGATTAGGGTTTTGTCTCCTTAATTGTTTTGCTCAACCTTAGTAAAGCTTTTGACACCATTGATCATACTTTTCTCCTTGCTAGACTATAGAGCTCTCCACACTATCTGATGTTACCCTAGTCCCCTGAGGGAATGAGACGCTGCATCAGGAATGCTTTGGGAATGCCACGGCATTGTCTATGCTTTGAATAATGTGTGTAATCAGTCAAAATTGGAGGCAGGTTAAACAGGAAGTAAAAAATGCACATGGAGTGAAGCCCACGCCAGCTTCTAAAAACAAAGAAGAAAGCACCTGAAGGGACATTGGAGGTGTGGCATAGAGACGCAGCATCTCATTCCCTCAGGAAACTAGGGTTACATACGTAACCTAGAGATGTTCCCTTTCAGGAACTTGAGCTGCGTCAGAACGCTTTGGGAAAAAGAGTCCAATGCCACCACACTGACCCGTTCCTGACTAGTGTGAAAGAGAACAGCTAGGTCGAAGTACAGAGGTGCCAGGAGTGGCACAAAGGTCAAGGTTGTAAAACCTGACTATGGTGAGTGGGGTGGACCAGCCCACAGCGTTGCAGAGGTCTTCAATGGACACTCCAGAGGACCAAGCCTTAGAGGCTGCCACAATCCGGGTTGAGTGCGCTCTGAGGAAGACCAGAGGACCTGTAAGAGGACACAATTGCATCAATACTCCATCTGCTGAGGGTCTCCTTATGAGCAGGAAGGCCTCTCCTCGGAGGGCCGTAGCAGATTAACAATTGTGCTGACTTGGATATAACAGTCCAGTGCTCGGACTGGGCACAGCCAGTTAAATTTCTCCTGGTCTGGGGTCTGGAATGAAGGAGGATTAAATGCCTGGAGCCTGACAGGTCGTGGGATGGCCGAGGGCACCTTGGGGGACGTAACACGCTCTAGGGTGCAGGAAGGCACTGGCCATGCCTGGAGTGATCTCCAGAAAGGAAGGGGCCACAGAAAGGGCCTGTGGCTCACCTACTCTCCTCAGAGAGCGGAAAGCCAGCAAGAACACAAGCTTAATAGACAAGTGCCTCCAAGAAATCTCGGCCAACAGCTCAAAGGCGGGCTTGGACAGAGCCTCCAGCACAATGGGCATGTTCTTCCCAGGCACTCTTGGTCGCATAGGAGGCCTCAGCCTCCAGGTATCGCAAAGAAAACTCACCAGGAGCGGGTCTCTGCCCAGTGAATGCCCCGAAATGGGGGGCATGATACACCAAAATGGCAGACTTCAATGGTAGTCAAAATTAACCCTTTTGCTAACTGGTTCTGCAGGAACTTCAGCACTGAACCATCTAGTCAATTTCTGCTGAGTGCACCTCAAAATAAACAGACACCTCTCATTGTGTTCAGTCCCAGCGGGGATAGAGGATATAAGGAGAACCATAGGGGACAGTGCAACATCTCTAGAGACACAAACAGGTCTACTTGGGTACTTTGTTATACTTCTTCCACATCTGCTTCACCACATAAGGGTGGAGGTGCCATTTCCCTCGACAGGGTGTCTGCTGCTTTGTTTAACCAGCCTGGGATGTGAGCTGCTTTCAGGAAGAGGATATGTAAACCTGCTGGCTTGCTATCAGAGTGGGACAGAGCCCGTTGAACCGGGGCAGACAAGATCCGAACTGAATCGTATAGCCTCGCTCTACAGTGTGCAGGACCCATTGGGACACGTCTGGCAGAGCTATCCAGACTGCCAGGTGCCCCTCAAGGAAAGCAGTCTCTCAAGACTGACCTTCAGTCCACCTAGAGCTGGGGCAGTGCCCTGACGCACCAAGAAAATTGCCGCTACACACCCTCCAGTCACCCCCCTGCAGGTCCGGTCAGGACCTCTTTGTCAAAGACCTATTGTTGAAGACGTGTTGTCACCTCACAGGGCTTCAGACCAGAGCACCATGCGAGATCCCGTACAGGGGAGAGTGTGTTGCGACACTCTGTCTCTGCACTTGTCAGTAGGAAGCATTGCGTTGAGGTTGAGAGTCTCTAAAAGCTGTGGCATGACACCATAACCAAAATCCTTAAGCCCCATGACCTTCGAATACATGCGGTCTTGTTGCTAAAGGGGTGGGCCCAGGATCTGGACACCTCGGTGTGCAAGTAAGGGAAAAGCTGTCGCCGGCTTCACTTTAGTGCGTTTTATACTTCCTGGTCATGACGTCATCCCATGGGTCACAGCCTGCCTCCAGTTTTGACTGTTACATACACTATTCAGAGCATGGACAAAGTGTGCATTTTTTCACTTTAGAAATATTGCTAAAATTAGAAATATGATGTCATTAAAGGATGCAGAAAAACTACTTCATGTTTTTGTTAGACTGCTGTAATGTTTCACTGTCTGGGTGTTCAAGTAAGTGCATAAATAAGCTTCAATTAGTTTAGAATGCAGCTGAAAGAGTTCTTACTAGATCTAGAAAATATGACCACATCACCCCTGTTTTAATCAGTCTACACTGCTCCCAATCAAATCTCACATTGATTATAAAATACTACTACTGACATATAAAGCACTTAATAGTCTCATTCCGCAGTATCTGAACTTCTGTACCATTATGATCCCCATGCCCACTTAGATCAAAAGGTACAGGCTATTTGTTGGTAACTTAAATAATGAAGACTTCAGCAGGGGGCAGAACCTTCTCTTAGAAAGTCTCACATTTATGGAACCACCTTCCAATTAGTGTTTGGGACTCAGACACAGTCTCAGTGTTCAAGTCGAGGCTGAAAACATTGATTTAATCAAGCCTTTTATTAGTAGGTTTTTCTTAGATAAAGTAGCAGATGTGGAAAGATCATCAATAGAGTGTTAAGTGAACTGGGATATTTTTATGCTGTCATCCCTTCACTCTTGTCATCACCCCTCACTATGGTGGACCATCTCTTATCAGACAGTACTTTTTTACTTTCTAGCTCTTCCTTTTAGTTATGCTGCCAGAACGAGTATCGCCAGAGTCCCCAACTGCACAGCATCCTTAACTTTCATACAACAATAAGAATAATTAATAATCCAAATTTTTTCTCTTCTTTACATCAATCTTGTCTCTCTTCTTTTTCTTCTCTCTTTCTCTCTCTCTCTCTCTTTGTCTCTTTCTCTCTTTTCTCTCTCGAGTTTAACATGCTCCTGGTGTACAAGTAACCACTGTCCCTGCTCCTCTCCTCACCAGCCACTGGATATTGAACTCTTCCATTGTAGCTTTAAAAATGAATTGGGAGTACAGTCTGCTACACTTACACAGGACTACAGATTTCATCTGATCAGCATCACTGCACACCGCAATATCGTTTTGCTGTAATAAATAGACATTCTTTGCAACCCAGATGAGGATGGGTTACTTCTTGAGTCTGGTTCTTTTCAGGGTTTCTTTCTTATGCCTTCTCGGAAGTTTTTCCTTGCCACAGTCACCACCGGCTTGCTCATCAGGGACAAACTTGCACATATAAAGATCTTATTCATTCTTTCTTACCACATTATCTGTGAAAAACTGCCTTGACTTTGTGCTATACAAATAAAAACGAATTAAATTGAAAATAAATGCTGTTCTTCCAATATCCAGATCTCACACTAATGTCGTACAGCGGCGGAAAAATTTGGCTTCATTAGTTGCAATGAAGTTACACTGTATACTGTACAAAAAGAATATATGCTCGTTTTAATATACTAAAAATGTACACAAGGAGTTGTCTGGCGGATGCTTCACATAAACTGACAAAACAGCGTGTAGTCATTCATATGGTCTAGTGTATTGTTATGACCCCCTCTAGGAAAAATGGTGAGCAAAGTCCAGTGTCAGAGTTTTAAACCAATCAAAGCTACAAATTTTTGACAGTCTTTGAGAACAAGGACAGTTTTGCTGTCACTATTTTATGTAACAGCATAAAGCACAAGAGAGACAAATATCTATCTATCTATCTATCTATCTATCTATCTATCTATCTATCTATCTATCTATCTATCTATCTATCTATCTACATACAATGACACCCTTTGTTTTTGTAAAATGGTTTATTCTACATAAACCCCAGACACTATAGCAGCTTGATCCAGATGTCAGAGTTACTCGTTTGTCCACTCTTGAATCGAGAAGATCATGAGCAGAACTTAAAGAACAGTTTCTAGACAGTTTTCTTAATGAGAAAGAAAAGAGAAGAGCAGGAATGATATATAAAAAGGTGTTTTGATCATAATTGACAAGCAGATGATTTAATCAAGCATTGAGCGAACAAACAAACACGGGCAATCTGAATCCTGTGATGTTTAATTTGACGTTGATTGTCTGTTGTTTTTAAATTGGTGAGATAAACACACACACACACACACACACACACACACACACCCACACACACACACACACACACACTAGAGGTAAGTGCAACTGTACTTCATGGACTTACAACCACCTTTCTTGTTTTATATTTTTAAAAATGGATGATTATTTACTTAATTTGCTCATTCATTCATTCATTTATTCATTCACCTCAGGTAAATGCTTTATCCTGGTCAGGGTGGCAAGTGATCTGAAGACTATCCACACTCCTGAGAAGACTGGGTGCAAAGCATTCTATTCAGGGTATATTTCACCCTAAAGCCCGTGCTCCCAGAATAGTGTGAGGTAAAGGCCAGAAAACAAGGAGGAAAACCACACAGTCTGTAAGCCTGTAAAACTAAGTCACGTCATTGAGGGATTAGGTGGTAATTCGTCTGACTCGGACCTTCTAACATATCTTCAGTCCTCACGCTTTTGATGTCGGTGCGTGATCGTTGAAGACAAGACTTCCATGAATCTATGAACTGCCTTTTAGTCTGGAAATCCTTATCACAACCTTGAAGAACTGTTTCATCTTCCTCCATCCTTGCAGTTATTACATTGACCTTAACCAAAAGCTTGGGCAGGTTGTGGTTTTGTATTCTCCAATCCTATATCCCACGAGTCTGTAAAGGGTGAGGGGGGGTTGGTTTCTGGGAGTGTTTATAGTCCTGTGGCTTGGTGGTTTCCACCAGGCAGCCAGCAGGTTGTGGGGTGATTTTATTCAGCAAAGGACACACTCTGTGTCAGCCAATAAAATGAGAAATGAATGATCAAGAAGAAAAATGCTGTAGATTATAGTTGGATAAATCAGAAGAGCAAAATCGAGGGAGGGAAAAAAAAAAACTTGTGTAATCATGTGACCTTTTTTCAATCCGTCCATAAATTTGGCTTTTGATGGCAAGCATGTGGCCACTGAAAGACAGTTCTCTTTCTAATTGCCAGGCAGAACAAGCAGTCCATAAAGATGTCAAGACATTGTTAAATATTCATGGAGACAAATCGAGTAATGAATTAGTGGATAAATGAGTAATGGCCAGCTAATGTGATTAGAATAGGCAAGCAGTCCTCTTAACCAAATCAATCTAGCTTTGACTTATTCATGCCATACATCTTACTCAGGCACGTAAAGGTGATTTAAATTGTGTTCTTGGCAGTGAAATTGGCAATTGAGGCATCAGAGGAACCGATGGATAGCAGGAGGATGAAGCTGACACTGTTAAATGTGTTTGCCCTCTTTTTTCAGGATGGGAAACACATGCAGCATGTATTATTGATATACAGCCTTTCATGCGGGACTGGCAGTTTGGCTGAAGGAATGAACCATGAAACTAAACGATGCCAAACATTTATAACTCTAAGATACGGTGAAAAAAAAACAAAAGACAAATTTTCATGATGGCTTTTTACAGGCACTCGAACCCGGACACATCTTTTTTTGGCAATGTTCAATGTTACTTGTTTAAAAAGAGCATATCTCCAGAGTTGGCTTTTCACTCCTTTTTTTTTTTCTTCTTGAATGTGTGTGTGCGTGTGTGCATGTGTTTATGCGTGTGTGTGTGTGTGTGTGTGTGTGTGTGTGTGTGTGTGTGTGTGTGTGTGTGTGTATGCTTGCTGGATTCCTACTGAGGCTGCTTTCACTGCTGCTATTGAACGTCCTCTGATGGTCAAAAGGAGAACTGCAACATTGAAAAACATCACTTGGAGTAACACAAACCAGCAAGTCCTTGAATAAAACATGTGGTTTCGAAATGAATACAGTTCTATAAATTTTACAGAAAGAAATAAAGTTTGCATAGATAGCTGTGCATGTGTTTAATGTGTGTGCATGTGTTTAATGTGTGTGTGTGTGTGTGTGAATGTCAGATATCTATGGAGCTTTGATGTTCCAAACTGAAGCTGCTCCACAGTCTTAACTCTCATGTCCCCCTGCAGCTTCATTCATCTGGCCAGTTGAGCCATGTCTCGTACTCAGACAGAGCACAACCCCCATCTCCATCTCCATCCCCGTCTCTCCCTTCTCTTCTCCTCGACACCTTTTGAAGTTTCATCTCGCCCTTTCACTGATTGTTAACAGAGACAAAAAAAATATTTCTAATACGTGATAAAAAACAAACAGTGAACAAAAATGGGGAGTAAATTTATTTACATGGTTATCACATGCTGAAAAAAAGAGACTTGTTTAAACGCTTCAAAGAAAACAACATCTGTGTGTTTGGTCACTATGGGGTGTCTGTCTGATTGACTGAGCGGGCAAAGTTCCCATAGTCCTCTTTGTGTCCAGCTTTTGAAATTCTCCCGGTCTGGGAAAAGGAACGCCTGTGGCAGAAGATGATAAATTAGAAATACATCAGTTTCCCCCTAAATATCAGTCGATTTATGCGTCGCCTCATATGACACAGGGAGTCGAAAAATCATAATAAAGAGAAACATTGTTGATTCATTACCCAAAAAAATGAAAGAACGACAAAAACATCTGATGCTTTTTCGCCTCTCTGGCTGAAGTGATTATGTGCTATTGATATACAACGCCATGCCGCTCTTCAATAAAGTAATTTAATTTATTACAATGGACCTTACGCTCTGGGTGTCCTAATGCACAGACTTTCAATCAATCTAAAAGAGTTAAACTGAATATTGCTTTACACAAAAAAAAAAAAAATAATAATTCTGCTTATCTATATATATATATGTGTGTGTGTGTGTGTGTGTGTGTGTGTGTGTGTGTGTGTGTATATATATTCACTATATACACACATCCATATCTAACTATTCTATACTATATGTTATTATTAGATATTTTTGTAAAAAAAAATCACTGTCGCTATAATTGCTACAAATATTATGAATAAAAAGAATAATTATGGCAGACAAGAAAAGGCAAATCTGTGGATATTTTGAATAAAAATCATTCTAAATTTGAAAAAAAAAAAAATTCTAAATATGATGTGGATTCTATGTTATTTGTATATATATATACATATATATATTAGGGCTGTCAAATGTCATTGTAAATTAGTACATTTCTACTATTTTACAATGAAAACCATATATTTAGTTAAAAACAAAAAAATAATAAAAAAATAAAAATCTTTTTTTTTCCCTTTCGAGTGTACAAAACAAACAAAAACAAATTTAACAATTGAACAAATAAATAAATACATGAAAAACACTAATATATAAGTATAATTCTATTCTATAAAAGCTATTCTAAGTCATGTGTTATTATTATATATATATATATATGTGTGTGTGTGTGTGTGTGTGTGTGTGTGTGTGTGTATATATATTCACTATATACACACATCCATATCTAACTATTCTATACTATATGTTATTATTAGATATTTTTGTAAAAAAAAATCACTGTCGCTATAATTGCTACAAATATTATAAATAAAAAGAATAATTATGGCAGACAAGAAAGGCAAATCTGTGGATATTTTGAATAAAAATCATGGTGCAGAATTCTAAATATGATGTGGATTCTATGTTATTTGTATATATATATATATTAGGGCTGTCAAATGTCATCGTAAATTAGTACATTTCTACTATTTTACAATGAAAACCATATATTTAGTTAAAAACTAAAAAATAATAAAAAAATAAAAACTAATTTTTTTTGCCTTTCGAGTGTACAAAACAAACAAAAACAAATTTAACAATTGAACAAATAAATAAATACATGAAAAACACTAATATATAAGTATAATTCTATTCTATAAAAGCTATTCTAAGTCATGTGTTATTATTATTAATATTATTTTGATTTTGTGCTTATATATGACAACGGTGAGATTTTCAGTCAATTTAACAAATAGAACATAAACTTAAAGGTACCCACAGAAGACAAACAAACAAATGGTGCATCAGAAGCCATATTACTGCAGAAATATAGTCCAAAGTTTAGTAACCAAGTGTGATAAATGGTATTGGTGACTATAGAATAGAATAGAATAGAATAGAATAGAATAGAATAGAATAGAATATATACATTTTCCAATAATTTGACCAACTTTAATTGATTTGTCCTCAAAAAATTACACATTTCCCTACATCCACTGTATATTATGCAGTGTTTTGTGTTCCATGAGGAAAAATTACTTTTGGTCACGCCGTCATGACACCAGCTGCTAATTTTGCATTTTGAGTCTTTAAACAACTTCTGTATCTCATATGAGAAAATATTTGGATTCATCAATAGGAAAAAAAGGTTCATTTCCTCGACAGAGCGTAGATCTTCAAAATATTACAGGGACCAAAAGAATCTATTTGGGCTTCAATTTTCATACATTAAACTCAAATCGGATCATCAAAGCATTCAGTTATAAAATATTCGGATGTAAACACTGTTAAAGCGCGAAAGATTTTGACAGTGAATTTAATGCTTGTGTGAGTCTCGAAGGGTCTGCAGTGGCAGCCGTGTGGATCTGATGAATTAAAAGGGAGCACCGAGAGCACCGAGCTCTGACCTCGCAAGAACTGAAATGACACAAGTGTTAAGAAAAAAGAAAAACCAGTGTACAAAATACACAAGGTGAATAAAAGATTATGAATTTGATGGTATTGACTACTGAATCATTCCTGCAGGACGGAATAATGCACTTAGCACTGATGTTTAGCACTGAACACAACAGATTGCAGTGAATGATATGAACAGTAGGTGCTAAGACATAAATGATGATCTGGCTGTAATGATCTGATCCTATAATTCATTATGAAGGATAATAAATTGTTTCACAAATACAAAACATTTTGTGGGTTTTTTTCATTTTGTTTTTTTTTCAACCAAAGAAAGTGTTACAAAACGCATTAGCATGTGTATATACATTTTCCGCTCATTAATAAATGCCGGAATTTATTAACGTGCGATGAAAATGCCGTCAGATGAAAATGATACCGTTCACTGATAGCGTGTCAGCTAGTCGGAAATTTTGCATTAATAAAAAAACTTGAATAAATAGCATAAAATATAGCTTCAAAAAGGTTGGCACTACATAACAGTATATCCCTGTGCACATCCTGTACACAATATTGTTATCTAATATAAATAAATAAATAAATCACAAAACAGTATGTCATTATACATTGACAAACATACAATGATTACTGTTGACTTTTTCCTGTCTTCTAGTCTCATTGTACATTGTACATTACTTTTCTTATACAGTTTGGCTTAGCATAATTTGAAGACATGCTAACCAGCTAGTTATTAGCCCCAAGTTTGTTATTGTTTCATTGATATTTTAGAATCTATTTGTATCTGAGCATTTTTCACTTTGTGAAAATATACTACAAATATTTTGGTAATCACTACACTTAACTAATAGAACTTAGCTAAATTTGATAAATTAGCTAGCTGTTGAAGCAGACAGGTTCTGCTACTCAGGTCCCGGAACAGGAATTCGGTATTTCAGAACAACATATTTTTGTGTTTATTTTAAATTACAAACATTTAAATTTTACCTTTGTAAGTAAAATGATGGTGCAATAACCAGACTCAAAAGGGGAACCCATCCTCATCTGGGTGACATCAAGAGTTTGATCATAAATTTTCCAACAATACAGAACACTGGACAGTGCGAACTAACATGAGTATTGGAGTATAAGGATAGGCTTAAACCCAATAAAATTTGATATGTTTAAAAATTACTTTTCAGGACACAGGTGTTTCAGGTCTTCAGTGATATTAAGTAAAGTTTAAATAGCACGCATGGCAAAAAAACACCATTCTGAACAGGTATTCTGACAGATATTGGTGGTATTGTTAGCATGAGCCACAAATCAGTAAGAAATTGCAAAAAGGCCATTGATTTATTGCAAACAAGACTATATATACACTAAAAATGATCTTTATCTTTTTTTATTCATGGAAAGCTCTTCATTAGACCTACAATATGCCCAGATTGGAGCTATGTTATCCTAAATCAACACTATACAAAGCAAAGTATTGGGACCACTGACTTTTCAGACACATGGTTCTTCCACAAACTGTTACCACCAAGCTGGAGGCTGGATGTAGTTGAAGGCTGGACCTATAGTCAAAGGTCCAAGAGGGGAAGCTAGCATGCCATTACTAGCCAGCGCAAGAGCATTGAAAAGCTTGATGCAGTAGAGCAGAGGTATTCAAAATGGAAGGAACAGCAGGGGGTGCATGAGGGGCATGGAAACTTGCCTCTTTTAGTCTGTTTTGTGTATGATCTCCAATACTAACAATAGAATGCAAAAACGTCTGAGATCAGTGTTTTTTCCGCTTGTCAGATTAGCCTAGGATGATTGACAATTAGGGGTTTGGAGCTTGAAAGACGAGCTTTGCACAATATGTCACGGTGGATATCTTTCAATAAGCTTTCATTAAATAAGACATAGTTAACATCAGCCGATTGATATGATTTGGGAAAACATTCAGCTAAAAAACAACACAAACAGGCCTACAAGGAAGCTTGTTTATTCAATACTAACAATTCACAAATTGTTAACTAAAAGCGATATTAAACCATTTACGGCATCATTAGGGTGCACTAAACCACCTAAAATCTACTCCTTGCAGCTAAGGATGGCTTCAGATGGAACATATTAAAGATCTATGAAGTTACTGTGAAAGGTTAAACTCAAGAACTCATGAAGATGCATTTGGAGTGAAATTAATAGTTTGCTAGAATGAAGTTTTGCACTCAAGTCTCCATCAATGAGCAGCTGATAACCTCAATATTAAAGAGACTATCCAGATGTCACCCAGATGAGGATGGGTTCTCTTTTGGGTCTGGTTTCTTTCTCATAATATCTCAGGGAATTTTTCTTCATCACCATCACTTTAATTCAAATAAGCTTCATTTGTTTTTTAGCAAGGGACATTGTCCCAATTCTTTCTTCCCATAGCCCAGCAATGTTAGGAAGCTGGGATAGAGCAGTGTGGGATCAGAGTGAAGGATCAGCCATGTTACAGAAGCCCTGGAGCACAAAGGGTTAAGGGCCTTGCTCAAGGGCCCCAAGAGTGGCAGCTTGGCAATACCGTTTCTTGAACTGCATTAAAACTGTGACAAGAAACAACTACCTGAGATGTCATGAGGAAGAAAGCTTGATAGGACAAAAGGGAACCATACTGAACTCATCTGGGTGACACCAAATGTCATAAGTCAAATAAATGAATTTGAATTGTATATTTGTAAATACTTTATTTCTACGTTAGTTGAAAGTAAACAAAAAAACTGAATTGAACAAGCGATCAGAAAAAACACTACATTAAAAATAGATTGTTTTGTTAGTGTTCGTTGCATTTCTTCACTGCGTCATGAGGCTTGTTTTGTTCTTCTTTTATTAATGCTATAAGACAATAAAAAGCAAAAGGTCTCAAAGAAAAAGCCTGGAAGAAGGGCTCATGAGGGAAAAGTCTGGATAGTCCTGCAGCAGACAGAAGCACTGAGTAACAGTTTATCCTCAGCATTAGCCTCAAAGACAACCCTTCACCCAATCTTTTATTATACACACACACACACACACGCATGGTGAAAAGGTTATATTTAGATTGATCTCTTCGTCCTATTTACAGTAGCTGTGTGACGGATGCTCGTCCGCCGACTAAATGATGCTGCCTGATGGAGGACACATCGGACTAACAAGCAACGTGCGAGCAAGCAGGGGAATCTGAAAAAAATGTGAAATATCAGCGTCTGGGTAAAGGTTACTCTAATCTAACTATCTGAGCACGTGTTTTTGTGTGTTTGCATGTGTGTTTTATTACACTTCCCTTTTCCTTATTCCAAACATGAACATTTGCTTCAATCTAAAGAGCAATGCATGTAGGCAGTTAGGCTAACGCCACTAAACAGGAGTGCTGTACGATGAATGGTCTCGCACTATATATATATAAAACATATATTGATATTCCATTATTAAGCCCTTCATTGCTTTTCAGTAACAGTCATCACGCCTGTCAAGTTCACGTCCATGAAGCCTTTATTACACAACCTTATTAAACCAAGCATTCACCCCTGAGGGAAAACCATGAACTATACAAATCAATACTTGACCTGTAAGTATTCTTTACAGCAATCTTTTTTGCACATTTGAATCTCACAAATCATTTACAGGAAATAAAATTAAATGAATTGAATACATTCCTAGATACGGTATAAATTGTTCTAGCTTGTCCGTACGTCTTAGGTGTGTAGCGACGAGATCCCCAGCACTAGGAAACAATAGCTCTGCAGCTGTCAGTTCCCAGGTGGCCATTAGCAGGGACCTTTGGGGACGTAGTAAATCTCCTGGGTTGGCCTTTCTGTGCCCAGAGCAAATGGCTCATTAGAGATGACACTAATGCATGATCCTTATTAGCGTCCGAGTGTCTCCGCGGCTATCCAGCCTGACCGCGTGACATCTGACCGCACCACATCCTGCTGCATTAGAGGTAAATGATGAGGAAAAAGACGTGACCTTTCCGTGTGCAACAGATCCCGAGAAAACACAAGAGGAGAGCGACGAGAGTGTCTGCGTGCAGCGTTTGTGCACAGCCTCAATTAGACTTGATTTGGCTTGAATGTAGCGTCTGCCAAAGAAATTTGGAACGTTTTTTTTTTTTCTTTTTTTTTTAGTCGACGTTTGAGTTTTGCCCTTACCTGTCACTCGTCAGACCTGCTGTGAGGTGACTACGATTGTGTGTGTGTGTGTGTGTGTGTGTGTGTGTGTGTGTGTGTGTGTGTGTGCACATGTTTGCGCCGGTCAGGAAAATACACTTAGACAGGTGATGTGGGTGAATATTCCATTAGTTTGATACCGAATCCCCTTCCCAGCATGCAACTGCTGAAGCCGCTGTCAAACCGGAGGCCGGAGTGATGGAACGTTCGCACCATGGTGCTCGCAGCCTTGGCTCTCACCCATGATCCAACTGGGGCCACTGGTCAATGCGATAGAGTCCAGATGTGTGTCTGTGTATATTTGTGTAAGTGGACATTCTAATTTCTGTATTCGAGAGAGTGTTTGGATTTTGATTGTGTTTATGCCTCATTTGCGAATTATTTCGCGTCAAACACCTTTATTCTGGGATTTTTTCACCTCTTTCGTGGAGTATTTGTCACTACTTACATGAGGGGGTGTCACATAATACCGTTATCTGTATCTGATTAGGGCTACAAATATTCATCTCTGTGTCTGGGTTTAGATCCAAAGATGCATGTGCTAAATCAGAAAAAAAAATAAAATTCTTCCAATGAACCCTATCAGTATGATATACGATAACATTTTAGTGTTACATTAAAAAAAAAAATCTAAGATTACAACATTACAGTTGTAGCAGTAAATTAATAAAGTCATATTTTAAGAAAATAGTCAAATTTACAAAAATAAATCCGAAATATTTTGAGAATAATGTTTATGCGTATAAATTTTAAATAACGAGAATAAAATTGTAGCAATACGAGAATAAAGTCCATATACCGCAACACGTTGGGACCCCGGCTGAAGTACTGGTGATGTTGGAGACGTCAAGGACGCCGCTGAACAACTCCTTCAAGATCGATTCCTTTGATCATCTTCCTAATGGTCTCTTGAGAAACATCATCTTCTCTTCAAATAGCAGGAAGATGTAATCATTGATATCCTTTAAGTCGACCACTGGTCACCGATTCATTTCCACAATGTCTTTCTGTTTTTTTTCTTCTAAATAAATTAAGTTTCCTGCATGACCGCTGCAGTGTCCGTTTTACTAAATGTAACTCCTTGTTGATGTGCCAAAAGACAACAAATTTCCTTTTTTCTAAATCCTAACTTAAATCAAATCTATTTCATGCAAAACAATGAAATGTTTCTCGCAATGCTGTGATATTTCTCAAAATATTACCACTTTAACCTCGTATTGCTTCATCTTTATTCTCAAAATAATTCGACTTGATTCTCATATTGCTATAACTTTATTCTTATAATCTTTTTTATTTTAACATGCCATTAAAATATCTTCTTATTATGACATTGGAAGCATTGAAAACCGCCAAATATTTGTCAGCACTGTCAGCATGCTGTGTAAATTCTTCAATTTAAACCACATCGCTCCGATTTGGTCCAAAATAGAGAATTTGTAACAAGAACAAAAGCAGAGATTTTTAATCCTGGTCATGCAGCTATGATTTTTGCACTGGAAGTCCACAATATAACAGGAGCTACCTAATGCTTACAATTGTGCATTTTCTTTCTTTCTTTCTTTCTTTCTTTCTTTCTTTCTTTCTTTCTTTTGATAGATAGATAGATAGATAGATAGATAGATAGATAGATAGATAGATAGATAGATAGATAGATAGATAGATAGATCGATTATTATTATTTGCTCTTATAATAACTTCCACTCTTCTGGGAACATGTCCTACTAGATTTTGGAGTGTGCTTGTGGAGATAAGTGAAGACTGTTAGTGCTGATCAGCTATTAAAGTAGGTGAGGTGAGGAGGCCAATTCATCCAAAAGGTGTTCAGTATGATTGAGGTCAGAGCTCAATAGCACAAGATCTTCTACTCAACCCATGTAAAGCATATCTTCATAAAGCTGACTTTGCTTACATGCTGGAAAATGGAAAAGTAATTCAAAAGTAAGACATCCAAAGGCATTCTGTACAACTGTGTACTTCCAACTTTGTTGTAACAGTTTAAAGATGTACTATATATGTAGAGAAAAGTCAAATGTTCCAGTAATGGAGCTTCCAAATATGTTTGTTGCCTCCTGGTTCCTTTGTCTTTATTGTATGTGGTAACATCTATACAGGTCACAGATTGAGGGATTGTTGTCTTGTATTATAAGTGAAGTGGTTTTAACTGTTCAGGCAGCTTGAATTGCTGCCATGGCGGCATCCTGAATAACTGTGCAGTCGCCTGTGCCATGGGTTCTTTATTTGGTTTTCTGTTGTGGGATTCAAAAAATCACAAAAGGACGTTATTGTGGTGAAGTTAAAAAGAGGAAAAACAGCATCGTTAGATAGGATGGTTTTTACCACAATGACACTTGATGGAAGAATTGAGGAATTACAACCACATCGAAAACTTTGTGGAACAATATTATTCTACCACATTATAAGAGTGGATATTTATTCATATACAATTGCTTAATACAGGTCCGGGTTGTGGTGGATATGGAAGCTATCCCAGGAACAAATACACACACACACACACACACACACACAAACACGCACGCATACATACCTACATACTTACTTACATACATACATATATAAATAAATATATACATATACATATATATATATATATATATATATATAT